>CM067102.1:6006723-6017565 GCA_034008185.1 Gorsachius magnificus | reverse complement strand
GGTTTGGGTGCGGAAGGCAGCGCCGGGCCAGCCCCGGGTGGCAAATGGTGTCAGACCGGCTGCTCTGCCCAGCCACCGGTACAAAACCCGGCGTCACCGCGGGTCCCCTTGGCCTCTGCTTGCCGCGGCAGCATCAACGCCATGGTGCGTCCATCCTGGTGTAACCGGAGGGCTCTGGCACGGGGTCCCTGCCTGGGATGCGGCTGGCAGGCAGCTCCCACCGGGAAGGAGCCCAGGCCGTGCCGGTGGGAAGGGGATCGGCTCTTGGGAGGGCCCGAGGAGCCTCCACCGGCTCCAGGGAGCCGCTCAGCCCGCGAAGGGCTGTGAGCCGGGCGGGAGAAGGAGGGGGACAATGTTGTGGGTCCGGTGTCCTCTCCTCTTCGGAGCCTGGGGGCCAGAGGTTCCTCGTTCTCAGGAGAGGGTGCAGAGCCGAAACCTCCCGTCCGAGCCCTGGGCTGGTTGCTCAGCGGCTCCCAGACCGGGCGAAGGTGGAGGATGAGCTGGAGGCATCCGTCTGGCTGCAGGGCCCCCTCCCCAGCGGCTCCGCACCCCCTGCAGCCCCCCCCACACTCTCACACCCCACACCCCCCCCTTTGCCTTCCCTGGCCTCCCCCCGGGGACAGGGGCTGCTCCCCTGGGTGCCCCTTGGCTCAGCGGCGGGAGCTGGCAGCTCCAGGCACCTGGCGAATGGCAACGGTGTTTTCCCGGACGTTTTCCTGACGGATCGGAGCCGGAGGGGCGCGAGGCCGTGGCTGGCGTGGCCGTGTGCCAGGAGCAGCCGGTGCTGGCTCGGAAGGTGGCCCTGCCAGGCTGCGTCCCCGGATTCTGTTCCGCAGGCGAAAGCGCTCGGGTCCTCCCTGGCTTCGATTCCTTTCCCCCGGGACATGGGTGCAGAGGGCGCCTGGGAGCGGTTTTACCCTCCGGGCTGACAGGTCCAAGGGAAAACTGCTGGGTAGGGGGGCTGCTTTGCACCAGCTTCTCCCTTTTCCCCCCGTTCCTGCAATCCTGGCAATGGGACCCCCCCCGTTCCCCCCCCTCCTGCAATCCTGGCTTGGGACCCCCCCCCCCGCCCCCGTTGGGGCCCCCCTTTCCAATCCCGGCTTGGGACCCCCGTTCCCGCATCCCGGGTTGGGACCCCCCCCCGTTCCTGCAGTCCCGGTGTTGGGACCCCCCCCCGTTCCCGCAGTCCCGCCATCAGGACCCCCCGTTCCCGCAGTCCCGGTGTTGGGACGCCCCTGATCCCACAGTCCCAGCATTGGGACCCCTCGTTCCTGCAGTCCCGGTGTTGGGACCCCCTGTCCCCATCCCGGCGTGGGGGACCCCGCGTCCCCCCAATCTGGCTGGACCCTCTGTTCCCCCAATCCGACGTGGGGACGCCCCTGTTCCCCAATCCGTGCGGTCCCGGGTGGGGACCCCTCTGTCCCCAATCACTGGGTGGGGAGCCCCCAGTTCCGCATCGGGCGGTGGGGAACCCCTCTGTTCCCGCAATCCTGGTGCGGGGACCCCTCTGTTCCCCCAATCCCGGCGTGGGGACAGGGGGCAGGGGCGGCGGGGGCCTTGGCAGGGCTTTCGGCTGGGCCGAGGGCAAGGCACCCTGCGGTTTCTCTCCAGCTCCCTTCCAGCCCTCGGGCCGGGCTCGCTCCCTTCCTGCCGCCTCCCGCGCCCCGCGGCCTCCCCAGCCGCCGTTTCCCCAGAAGCGGAACCGAAAACTCCGTCCGCCATGAGTCCCAGACCGCTGTCGGTCCCGGGACTGGGGTTCTCTTGCGCCCCACGGCCGGCCAGGGGGGACACACTGGGAAAGCGGAGCCCCCAGGCGCGCGTCTGCGGGTGGGGAAGGGTTTTCCCGAGGTTTGTGCAAAGGGGAAGGAGCTGGCTGCCCCCCCGGAGCGGGGGTCACCATGTCCCCCACACGTTGCTCTTGAGAGAGGGGAGGAGGCGACCGCGGGAGAAGCGGTGCCGTTGGTCGTGCCTGCGCTCGTGGGGACGGCCGCACCGGCGCGGGGCAGCTGGGGCCCCTGCAGGGCGACGAGTTTGGGGTCGGCGTGTCAGGCTGGGCTTGTGGACTAGGGATGGGGACAGCGGCTGGGGGGTGCACGGGAAGGGGTGTCAGGGTTGGTGTCAGGCTGGGCTTGTGGCTAGGGACGAGGGACAGCCCTGGGGCACAGGGGGTCGGTCGCTGGCTGTGTTGACCAGGAGCCTGGGCACGTTGGCTCAGCGGGCTGTGGACAGGGACAGGCACGAGGTGGCTGGCGGGTCGGCGTGTCAGGCTGGGCTTGTGGCTTAGGGATGGGGACAGCCCTGGGCATGGGGGGTCGGCACCGGGGACAGGGACAGCCCTGGGCATAGGGGTTGGCGTGTCAGGCTGGGCTTGTGGCTTGGGGACGAGGAGTGTGGTGGGGGCGTGTGCAGGGCCGGGCTAGGGCGGGGACAGCGGCAGGGGGTGGGCAGGGTGGCAGGGTCGGTGCGGCTGGTTGGTTGGGGACAGGGAGCCGGGGGGATCGCCAGCTGGGCGACCGATGGAAGCTGGTGCAAGGTCGTGTTCAGGCTGGGCTTGTGGCTCGGAAGGGACGCCTGGGACAGGGTCGGCGTGTCAGGCTGGCCTGCTCGGACGGACAGGGACAGCCTGGCGTGGGCGGCGTGTCAGGCTGGGCTTGTTGGCTCAGGGACGGGGACAGCCCTGGGCACGGGGGTTCAGCACCGGGGACAGGGACAGCCCTGGGCACAGGGGTCGGCGTGTCAGGCTGGGCTTGTGGTTTGGGGACAGGGACGGGGACAGCCCTGGGCACGGGGGGTCAGCACCAGGGACAGGGACAGCCCTGGGCATAGGGGGTCAGTGTGTCAAGCTGGGCTTGTGGCTCGGGGACAGGGACAGAGGTGGCCCTGGGCACAGGGGTTGGTGTGTCAAGCTGGGCTTGTGGCTCGGGGACAGGGACAGCCCTGGGTGTGGGGGGTCGGCGTGTCAGGCTGGGCTCGTGGCTCGGGGACAGGGACAGAGGTGGCCCTGGGCACAGGGCGTCGGCGTGTCAGGCTGGGCTCGTGGCTCAGCACTGGAGCCAGGGGGCGAGGGGCAGCCCCCGGGTGCTGGCCCAGACGCCGTGCCAGGTTGGGGGGCGGGGGTTGCCCTCCTTGCCCGGGGCACCGTCGACGTGCGGCGCGTCTTCAGCCCGGCTCCGTCCCGGCGTGACCCTCTCGTCCTTCTGCTTCCCCCAGAACGTCGCCGAGTACGACCTCAAGGACGTGGTGTACAAGGTGAGGGGCCCCACGTGCCATGAGCTGACGGTCCTCAGCTCCGCGGACGAGCCCATGGTCTTTAACTTCGAGGAGGAGCGGGAGGCGCAGAAGTGGTGGACGATCGTGAGCAGCTCCCTGCGGGAGGTGGAGAAAGGTCAGCGCCTGGCCCCGGCAGCTCCCGGCTGGGAGCCGAGGCCGGTCCTGCCCCGAAATAATTTGGGGATGTGCCGTACCAGCTGCTTCTGGCTCCCCGAGTGCCGGGGCAGCATCTCAGCCCGCTCGCTCCTCCTGCGGGCCGCTCGCTCCTGCACGCCCGGAGAAGGATACTTGGGGGGTCCCTGCGTGTGTTGGAGCGTCCGAGGGGACGGAGGAGCCCCCGGGGGACGGGCGGTGGTGTGGGCAGTGACCTGGGAACCGGAGCGACATTCCCGGCCCCGCGTGCGGGGTGGGAGCCGCTTGAAGGGAGGAAAGCAGCCCCGGGAGGGTGTGAGGAGCCAGGGGAGCCGCTGCCCCCGCCGACCTGGGGGGACGGGGACCCACGGCCGAGGGCTTCGCACGGGCTGGGCTGGGCTGCGGGTGCTCTCCCAGCTCCGCCGGCCCTCGGGACGTGGGTGGGAGCTGCTGCCACCTCCAGCTCAAGCAACCTTGCGTAGCCCAGGGCTTCCCGGTGCATCGCCTCCCCGCGGCGCGGAGCTCCCTGGGGAGGACGGTGGGTGACGGCCGCTGCTCGGGGGGTGGCACTGCCCTGACGTATCCCTGCTTCCCCTCAGCCCTGGAGAGCACCCTGGCGTCCCAGGCCTCGGCACTGCCCGTGACTACCGTGGGCGTCTCCGCAGAGGAGGATCCGGAGGCAGCGCTGACCTTGGAGCTTACCGAGAAAGGTATTTGAGGGGGAAGGCGGCATGGCTCTGCTCATGGATCGGGAGTTACCAACCCGCCGTGGGAGACGGGCTCAGACCCCGCTCCGGCTGCTCCCCGGCCTGTGGCTCACAGCGAGCTCGTATCACCCAATGCCGAATCGTTTGGGTTGGCAAAGCCACTTACGGTCACCGGGTCCAACCGTCACCCCGGCGCGGCCAAGGCCACCCCCAAACCCTGTCCCCAAGCGCCACGGCTGCCCGGCTGTTCAATCCCCCCAGGGCTGGGGACTCGACCCCTTCCCTGGGCAGCCCCTTCCAGCCCCTGACAGCCCTTGGGGGAAGGAATTGTTCCCCAGGGCCAACCTCACCCTGCCCTGGCACAACTGGAGGCCGGTGCCCCTCGTCCCATCGCCCCTGCCCCCCCCCCCCCGCCGGGGCTCCAGACCCCTCCCCAGCTCCGCTGCCCTTCTCTGGACACGCTCCAGCCCCCCCAGGGCCTTCGGGGAGGGAGGGGCCCAACCCTGACCCCAGCACTCGAGGGGCGGCCCCCCCAGTGCCCAGCACAGGGGCACGGGCCCTGCCCTGCTCCTGCTGGCCACACCACTCCTCATACAAGCCAGGATGCTGCTGGCCACCTCAGCCACCTGAGAACCCCTGGTCCCGTGGGACGGGCGCTTCCCCGCGGCAGGGCGGGCCGTGTGTCCCAGGAGGTGGCCGTGGGCGGTCAGGTCAGCCGAGCTGTGCAGGGAGGGACAGAACCAAGCTCCCAGCGGCCCCAGAAATTTCCCTGGGTGCGCTCAGCCCCCCCTCTCCAGCAGCACGGCCGCTCCCCTCCCCCCCGCCCCGCCGAGGAGCCTCGCACGCAGCTCCTTCAGCGCCGTTCCTGCGCTGCGCCGCGCCGGAATCGCCGCTCCTAGCCCTGCCGGTGCCGCGGGTGGCCGTGGCTGTGCCGTGCCCCGGTGTGTGTGTGTGGGGGGGGTGTGATTGCTGCCCGGCTGCTGCTTTATGGTTCTCCCTCTCTGCCCGGCTGCAGAGGAGCTGGCGCTGCACCTCGCCCAGGCCATCGAGTACGGTGACGAGGAGGTGGCCTCGCAGTGTGCCGCGGCCCTGGCTCGCCAGCAGGCCACCCTCAGCATCCTCCTGAAGGAGTCCAACTACCCCACGGACGACATCAGGTGAGCGCCGCCGCCTTCTCGGAGCCGCCGTCAGCGCGCCTGCTGCTCCGCGGGAGCACGGATGGAGCCGAGGGTCCCGTGCCGGGGCTGGGCGCTCCCCCATGGGCTGTGCCGCGTCCTGCCGGCCCAGCCAGCGCCCCCTCCCCGGCCGCCCTGCCCTTCCCCGCGACGTTCGGGTCGCTTGCCCCGCGCCCCTGGGCTGGTTTACCCTTGGCTCTGCCTTTTTTTCCCGTTTCGGTGACTGGCCCGGATGCTTGCGCGTGTTGTTGGGGTCCGGCAGAGCCGTGACGGCCTCCTGCCGCCCCCGGAGCAGAGCTGCTCCGTGAATCATAGAATCATAGAATCATAGAATCATAGAATCATAGAATCATAGAATCACCTCGGTTGGAAAAGCCCTTTAAGATCATCGAGTCCAACCGTTAACCTAGCACTGCCATCCCACCACTAAATTCCGGTGGGGAATTCCGGTTGGGATTGGGCCTGGCAAGAGAGGGGAGCAGGCAGCTGGCGCTGGGGAAGCCGCAGCTTTCCTGGAGGAATGTGGTGTCCCTGGGATTTGTGCTCCTTCCCTGACCCCCGGGAGGAGGGAGGGGGGGGGGATGCCGGGGCAGGGTCTTGGATGCTGCCAGGAATCCAGGGGGTGAGCCCGCCTGGGCAGCAGCCGGCACAGCAGGGACCTGATCCGTGGGATCCTGGGGCTCTGCTCCGACGCTGCCAGGCCCCTCTGGGGCGTGAAGGGGCTGTCACCAACTGGGACAGCTTCCCCCCTGCCTGGGGGACCTGGGGACGCCCCTCCGGCAGCCTCCCTCTGCCTGGGGACCCGCTCCGGGGAGCGCTGCCATGCACGGCGCAGGTTCCTAAAAGTCCTCCGGGAAGATTCCGACACCAATTTCCCATCCAGATGGTGGAAGCCGGGGCTGGGCTGAGGAGATCCGTGGGGAACACGCTGGTAACGGGGCTGTGTCTCACGTCCTCGATAGGACGAGGGGGAATGGTCTGAAGCTGCGCCAGGGCAGGGTTAGGTTGGACATTGGGAAAAATTCTTCACGGAAAGGGCTGTCAGGCTCTGGAAGGGGCTGCCCAGGGAGGTGGTGGAGCCCCATTTAAAAGGGGGGTGGGTGAGGGAGGGTTTGGGGGTGGGGGCGGGTAGGTTAAAGGTTGGCTCGATGATCTTAAAGGGCTTTTCCAACCAAAGCGATTCCATGATTCTATGACTCTGAGCGCCCTGGGGGGGTCCGGTGAGCCGAAGGGCAGGGCAGCCTGTGCCGGGAACGCCAAAACGCTGCCGGCGAGCTTCCTTAGAAACCTTCGGGAGGGAAAGCGCTGTGCCGGGGAGCGGGAGGGAGCGTCCTCCTCCGGATTGATAACCGGCCGAAAGGCGGGAGGCGCGGGGAGCGCTGCGTGTCACGGCAGGGAGCGGGGGGCGTTCCAGGGACACGCGAATGACCGGGAATGGTGAGGAGCAGCGAGGTCTGGGCTCGCAGAGGGGTCCCGGGCTCCGAGCGCTTGATAAACGTGAAGGGGGGCAGCAGGGAGGGCGCCGGCGGGCAGGCGACAGCGGCTGCGAGGGCCTGGAAGGACCCCGGGTGGTTCAGGAGCATTCGGAGCTGGGGGGGGCGGTGACCCTGGCTGGATGCCGGGTGCCCCCCAAAGCCGCCGTCACCGCCCTCCTCTGCTGGAGGGGGAGAGAAAACGTAAGGAAAGGCTCCCGCGGTGAGGGAGGAATGGGAGATCACTCGGCAGGTACCGGCCCGGGGAGACGGGTTTCATTTATTGCCAATCAAATCAGAGTGGGGTAACGAGAAATAAACCCGAATCTTAAAACCCTTCCCCCCCACCCCTCCCTTCTTCCCAGGCTCAACCGCACTCCCGATTTTCTCCACCTCATCCCCTGCAGCGGTGTAGGGGGACGGGGAATGGGGGCGAGACCTTCCCCCGGCCATTCCCGAACGGCTCCAGCGTGGGTCCGACCCTCCCATGGGGGGCATTCCTTTGGGAACAGACGGCTCCAGCGTGGGTCCGACCCTCCCGTGGGGGGCATTCCTTTGGGAACAGACAGCTCCAGCGTGGGTCCATCCCAGGGGCTGCAATCCCTCGGGACCAGACGGCTCCAGCGTGGGCTTCCCACGGGGTCGCAGCCTCCTTTGGGCACCCCCTGCTGCGGCTCTGGTCTGAAGGAGAAGCAGCGGGGGGGCCTGGGAGGGACCCGTGGGGAGGAGGATGGACTAGGGTGCTCAGGAAATTGGGAAGCAAGCGAAAGGAAATATTTACATGGTGGGAATCCCTGCCGAGGCTGTGTGGAGGCTGCGAGGATGAAGGGCTGGGATGGAGGACGAACAGGACGGGGAGGGGGAGATGAGTTCCCCATGAGCGTTAAACAGGGGGGGGGTCCGGGCACAGCTTCGGCGGGCGGGGGGTTGCGGGTTTCCCGGGATGTGGTACACAGATTGTGGTTGGGAATCCGGTGTGCGACCACGTGGGCCTGCCCCGTGGAGCACCGTCTGCGGCGTTGGCTCCGCGGCTCAGAGCGTCGTCCCCGGCGAGCGGCTGGTGCCGAGTGCGGTGCTGGGAACCCCCCCATCCCGGCGGTGGCACCCCTGATCCCGGCAGCCCTCTAACGGCGCCCACCGCTCTCCTCCAGCATGAAGGTCGGCGTGGAGGACGCGACGTCTTCTGCCAGCATCACCATCAGGGTCCGCGCTCACACTACAATAGCAACACTCAAGCAGCAGGTAGGGAGCGGCGCGAGCGTGCCGGTGTGAGCCCCGCGGCACGGCTGGGAAGAGGGGGGGGGGTCCCTGGGGTCCCCGCAGCCCCCATCATACCCACGGTGCAGGGGCTGGGCTTTCCCACCCGCTCCTCTCCCTTTTTGTGGAGCCAGGTCCTCCCCGGTTCTCCCGGCTCGCCGACGCATGCCGGTGTGGCATCGGCAGGTTGAGGAGCTGCGGGGCTCACCCCCGAGCTGCAGGCTCACCCCCCAGCTTCTCCTCCCGCCCAGGTCTTCCAAGATTACGGGTTCCACCCCTTGGTTCAGCGCTGGATCATCGGGCAGTGCCTGTGCGTGGACGAACGGACCGTTTCCTCCTACGGCATCCGCCGGGATGGCGACACCGCCTTCCTCTACCTCCTCTCGGCGAAGATGGCCGAGCTGACCGAGCAGCGCTACGAGGAGGACCAGGCGCGCGTCATGCTCAGCTCCACCTCCTCGCTGAGCGACGACGCCAGGGAGGGGCGCAAATACAACACCCTGCCCAACATGTCTCCCAGGAGAGGTCTGGCCCCCCTCCGTGCCCCCCGCCACCGGGGAGGGCGACCCGGCTCCCGCCTGGCTCCCGCACAGGGTGCCGGAGCGGTGGGGACGAGGACCCTGGCGTCGGGGTGCTGCTGTGCTGGGGGGGTGAGGGTGTGGGGGGCGCTGGGGGGCTCTCCGGGCGGTTCCTCCCGGGGATGGAGGGTGTAGGCAGTCGCTCAGGCCCAGCTGCACCGGTAGAAAAGTCTGAGTGGCTTCTCCAAGGTGGAGCGGGGCTCCGGGAGCTGATACCCTCCGTCTCGGGAAGCCGCCGCTTGCCTGCACCCTCTGTGCTCGGGAAGAGCCCTCCTGGCCCTTGCCGAAAGCGGAGCGGCGAGCAGAGGTCCGGCGTCCACCCTGGCCGCTCGTCGGAGTCCAACACCGTGAGCTGTTGGGCTCTGCGGGACCGGGAGGCGAGCTCAGCGCCGTGGGCTTGCGGCGATGGGCTGGGGCAGGGCTGCTCCCCGGGATTGGGGGTCCCTGCCTGGGGGCCGGCCTGGGACGAGCGGCCCCTTCCCTTCCCCAGGACGAGCGGCCCCTTCCCCAGGACGAGCGGCCCCTTCTTCCCTAGGACAAGTGGCCCCTTCCCTGGGACAAGTGGCCCGTTCCGTGGCACGTTCTTGGCCAGGCCTGGCAGCCCAGCCTGGCACCAGTCCCTGGGCCGGTTGGAACATGGCCTCCAGTTGTGCCAGGGCAGGGTGAGGTTGGCCCTGGGGAACAATTCCTTCCCCCAAGGGCTGTCAGGGGCTGGAAGGGGCTGCCCAGGGAAGGGGTCGAGTCCCCAGCCCTGGGGGGATTGAACAGCCGGGCAGCCGTGGCGCTTGGGGACAGGGTTTGGGGGTGGGGTGGCGGGGTAGTGGGGCGGTTGGTCTGCGGGATCCTAAAGGTCCTTTCAAACCCAAACGGCTCCGTGGCTCTGTGATTCCAACGTCCCTCTTCCCGGCATCGCAGGCTGGGGGAGCGAGCCCGGCGGGCGGATGGACATCGGTGAGATCAGCCAGCACCTGGACACGCTGCAGATCGGCAACGCCTTCAGCGCCCAGCCCAAACCTGCTGCCGCGAGTCTGCCCTCGCCGGTGCAGGTAGGCAGCCCGCGGCGGCCCCCCATTGCCCCTGCCCCCGGGGCCTCCTTCCCACATCGCTCCCTGTGTGCCCCATTCCCCCCCTCCCTTCCCTCCCTCCTGAGTATTTTTCCCAGTTCCCACATCGCTCCCTCCGTGCCCCGTTCCCCCCCACTCCCTTCCCTCCCTCCCTCCCATTTTTCCCAGTTCCCACATCGCTCCCTCCTGCCCTGTTCCCCCCCTCCCTTCCCTCCCTCCCAAGCATTTTTCCCAGTTCCCACATCGCTCCCTCCATGTCCCATTCCCCCCCACTCCCTCCCATTTTTCCCAGTTCCCACATCGCTCCCTGTGTGCCCCATTCCCCCCCCCATTCCCTTCCCTCCCTCCCTCCCGTTTCGCTCCCTCCGTGCCCCGTTCCCCCTCCCTCCCTCACTCCCTCCCGAGCGTTTTTCCCAGTTCCCGCATCCCTGGCGTGTCCCCACAGGCGGGCTGGTCCTGCCCGAAATGCACCTTCATCAACAAGCCCACGCGGCCGGGCTGCGAGATGTGCAGCGCCGACCGGCCCGAGGACTACGTGGTCCCCGGCAGCTACAAGCCGGACGAGACGGAGCTGTGGAGGATGCAGCAGGAGCAGGAGGGGATCCTGCAGTACCAGCAGGTGAGGTCCCCGCCGCGCCGCCACGCACCCCCCCTGCACCCCGTGCTCGAGGATTGGGCATCGGCTGGGTCCGGAGGCGGCGCGGGCGCACGCATCCTGCGCTGCTCCGGGAAACGGGCTGGGAAGGAGCGGCGGACACACTTGTGACAGGACAAGGGGGGATGGCTTTAAGCTAAACCAGGGGAGGTTTAGACTGGATCTAAGGCAGAAATTCTTTACCATGAGGGTGGTGAAACCCCAGCAGGGGTTGCCCAGAGAGGGGGTGGAGGCCCCATCCCTGGGACCATTCCAGGCCAGGTTGGCCGGGGCTGTGAGCAACCTGATGTGGTTCAAGGTGTCCCTGCTCCTGCAGGGGGGTTGGGCTGGGTGACCCCTAGGGGTCCCTCCCCACCCAAACCATCCTATGATTCTATGACACCCCGAGGGGCGACACGGCGCCCCGGGGACGGGCAGAGGTGCTGCATCGTGAGCGCGGCGTCTTCTGGCTGTTGGCGCTGGCCGCCGCGGCAGGGGTCTGGCCGCTCTCGTGCCATCCCGCGGCAGGGCAGGGGTCTGCGGCCCCCTGTGG
>CM067102.1:5995043-6006223 GCA_034008185.1 Gorsachius magnificus | reverse complement strand
GGATGCATTGCCGTATCGTACTCGGCTTGTTCTCCAACAGCACCAGAAGGTGCTGCTCAGCAAGGACCAAGCTATAACCTTTCAAGGCAGAGGGGCACCAAGACGCCCAAGGAGCACACGCAACGGCAAAAGCCAGGCCTAAAGACAGGCATAGCGAAAAGGAAGCAAGGCGGGAATGCACACAACAAGATGGAAGGAGCAGCTCCTTACACCACACACACCTCCAAAGTCCTGTCCAGCCTGGCACAGCTGCAAGGAAATGGGGCCCCACTTCAAAACAAACCCACAAACCACAGCACAGGACTGCCACAGGATGACATCACTAATGACACCCCACCTATTCAAGGCTTTGGACATATCTGTCAAATGCCATGCCACGCGACATGAAAACCAAGCCTTTGACCTCTAATACTCTCACTTAAAAGCTGCCGCCAGGGCCACCTGGACACGACCTCAAGAGGAAGACATGACATTGCAGAATTGCGGGAAGGACAACACACCCCACCTCATTACTCCCCAGGCTCTGGCACCCAACACACGCTCCCTGCAAAACGCCCGCATGCGCAAAGGCCGGCCCGCCCCGCCACGACCAGCATAAAAGACGGCCCAGCGCCTCTCGCCCTCACACACTTCTCCTGACGCCTTCTCCTCCAACGCCAACAAGGTGAGCCTCAACACCCTCACCCTCTCCTCCTCCTCCTCCTCCCCCACCTGCACCCTCTCTTCCACCACCCTCTGACCACACCCTCAACAGCCCTCACCCCTCCACAACGCCACCCTCCACACACACCCACACCACCCCTCCCCACTCCCCTGACCTCCTCCAACAACCCTCCTCCACACACCACGCCCCGACGCTTCCTCAACACCCTCTCTTCCAGGCACCCTCCACACCACACACATGGCCTGCTACGACCTCTGCCGCCCCTGCGGACCCACCCCGCTGGCTAACAGCTGCAACGAGCCCTGCGTCACGCAGTGCCAGGACTCACGCGTCGTCATCCAGCCCTCCACCGTCGTCGTCACCCTGCCAGGACCCATCCTCACCTCCTTCCCACAGAGCACCGCCGTCGGATCCTCCTCATCCGCTGCCGTGGGCAGCGAACTCAGCGCCCAGGGAGTGCCCGTCTCCTCCGGACGATTCGGCTTTCGGCTACGGCTTGGGAGGCCTGGGCTGCTTCGGGGGCAGAAGAGGCTGCTACCCCTGCTGAGGGCCCTCCACACCACCCCTCACACCAACCACCCACACCCTGGAAGCCACGCCATGCACTGAGGACGCACCTCCGGGCTCTTGCTGGCATGGGGACCTGCCCTCCACAGCTCCTCCTCTCCAGCCACCCAGCAAGGAAGCAGGCCAGGGGACAGACCGGGCTGCCCACAAACATGGCCCTTATACCTCCTCCTCTTCTCCCACTTCCTTCTTTGCATTGACACTTCTGCTACGTAGGTCCACTACTCTCCTCTGCTAGCACCTTCTCACAACCCAAAGACTACCGGGAGTCCTCTGGTGGGCTGCTTCCACTGCGGGGTACGAAGACTTTGGTGCTCTGGCACAATCTCCTGCAACGCAAGGGAACTCAGCTGATGGTCACCCTACTGGCACACCAGACCCGCTCCCTTCTACGTCATGCTCTCGACTTTTCCCTCTTTGGTTTCAATAAAGTTCTCCTGCATCCCAGCCTGAGACGCCTCCTCATCCTTTTTTCTCCCACGTCTTTTCCAACTTCACCCAGAACAAATATATGGCTCAACAGGACACCGGGGTGGGTGCATAAGGGCTACAAGTCCTCTCCTAGGAAATCTATCACAGAATACCAAAATGGCAAAGGTTTGAAGGGACATCAGGACAACATCCAGTCAATCCCCACTGCTAAAGCAGGCTCACCTAGAGGAGGGGGCACAGGACAGCGTCCAGGCAGGCTTTGAATATCTCCAGGGAAGGGGACTCCTGGGCAGCCTGGGCCAGGGCTCTGTCACACTCAAAGTAAAGAAGTTCTTCCTCACGTTCAGCTGAAACGTCTTATGCTTCAGTTTGTATCCATCGCCTCTTCTCCTGGTGCTGGGAACCTCTGAGAAGAGTCTGGCTCTGTCCTCGTGACACCCACCCTTGAGATAGTTCTACGTGTTGACGAGATCCCCTCTCAGCCTTCTCTTCTCCGGGCTGAACAAGCCCAGCTCCCTCAGCCTTTCCTCATATGAGAGATGCTCCAGTCCCCTCATCAGCGTTGTTGCCCTCCTCTGGACTCTCTCCAGTCTTTCCTCATCCTTCTTGAACCGGGGAGCCCAGAACTGGACACAGAACTCCAGGTGCGGCCTCACCAGGGCAGAGTAGAGGGGGAGGAGAACCTCCCTTGCCCTGCTGGCCACGCTCCTCTTAATGCACCCCAGGAGGCCATTGGCCTTCTTGGCCACCAGGGCACCCTGCTGGCTCATGGTCAGCTTGTCATCCACCAGGACCCCCAGGTCCCTCTGGGCAGAGCTGCTTCCCAGCAGGTCAGCCCCCAGCCTGGACTGGTGCATGGGGTTCAACCTCCCCAGGGGCAGCACCCATAACTTGCCCTTGTTGAACTTCATCAGGTTCCTCTCCGCCCAACTCTCCAGCCTGGCCAGGTCTCGCTCAATGGCAACACAGCCTTCCCACGCATCAGCCACTCTTCCCAGTTTGGTGTCAACGGTGAACTTGCTGATGGTACGCTCTGTCCCCTCGTCCAGGTCATTGATGAATCAGTTGAACAAGACCCGGCCGAGTACTGAGCCCTGGGGAACCCCACGAGCTACCGGCCTCCAACTAGACTCTGCCCCGCCGATCAGAACCCTCTGAGCCCTCCCATGCAGCCAGTTCTTGATCCACCTCACTGTCCACTCAGCCAACCCACACTTCCGGAGCTTCCCTATGAGGATGTTATGGGAGACAGTGTCAAAAGCCTTGCTGAAGTCAAGGTAGACACCATCTGCTGCTCTCCCCTCATCTACCCAGATGGTCATGCCATCATAGAAGGCTATCAGATTGCTCAGGCGTGATTTCCCCTTGGGGAATCCATGCTGCGTACTCCTCATCACCACCTTTTCCTCCACTTCCTTGGAGAGGACCTCCAGAATGAGCTTTTCATTCACCTTTCCGGGGATGGAGGTGAGACTAACTGGCCTGTAGCTTCCTGGGTCCTCCTTCTTGCCAATTTTGAAGACTGGAGTGACATTGGCTATCCTCCAGTCCGCAGCACCTCTCCTGTTCTCCAGGACCTTTCATAGATGATGGAGAGTGGCTCAGCAATGACGTCTGCCAGCTCCCTCAGCACTCCTGGGTGCACTCCATCGGGGACCATGGATTTGTGGGTGTCCAGCTTGTTTAAATATCCTTAACCTGATCCACCTCAACCCGAGGCAAGGTCTTCCTTTCTCCAGGCTTGCTCGCTTACCTCCAAGGACTGGGCAGCCTTCAGGCCCAGCCTTGACAGTGAAGACTGAAGCAAAGAAGGCATTCAGGAACTCCACCTTCTCTCTATCCTGCGTCACCAGGGCACCCACTTCATTCAGCCCCAGCCCCACATTTCCCATAGTCTTTTGTTTCCTGCTGATGTACTTGAAGAAGCCCCTCTTCTTGTCCTTGATATCCCTCGCCAGATTGAATTCCAAGCGCACCTTAGCCTTTCCCGCTGCTTCCCTGCCTGCTCTGGCAGCGTTCCTATCTACCTCCCAAGTGCCCTGACCCTCTTTCCACATTCCACAAAGCTTTCTCTTCCCTTTCAGTTTTGCTAGAAGCTCCTTGGTCATCCATGCACGTCTCCTGCCTCATTTCCTTGATTTCTTACTCATGAGGATGCACTGATGGTGCTTTGTCAGCTTGGCTATGAGCATGAAGGGAAGAAAAAATCAAAGGCTTTACTAAAAACTCAAGGTAAGCTCCAGCCATGGCGCTCTCCTCAGCCACAAAGCTGGTCACCTCAACAGAGAGGGCACAGACCTCGGTCCAGCATGATTTGCCCTTGGTACATCCAAGCTGACAACGTCCCATCACCTTCTTGGCCTTCCTGGGATGGACGGTGCTTTCATCATCTGACACAGCAACCTCATCAGGCTCACCACGGGCCTCTACTCTCCCACATCTTCCTTCCGCATCTTCCTCAAGAGAGGAGGGATATGAGCTCTCTTCCAGCCAGCAAGAACCACTCCCGG
The DNA here is from genome assembly GCA_034008185.1 of Gorsachius magnificus. Taxonomy (NCBI): domain Eukaryota; kingdom Metazoa; phylum Chordata; class Aves; order Pelecaniformes; family Ardeidae; genus Gorsachius; species Gorsachius magnificus. The sequence continues at coordinate 6,002,050 of CM067102.1, read as the reverse complement.
GCACCCAGATGTGGGAAATGCAGTCAAAGGCTTTCCTGAAGTCCAGGTGAAAAACATCCACAGCCTCTCCCTCATCCACTAAGCGCATCATCTTCTTGTAGACGATTATCAGGACAGTTAAGCAGGACCTGCCTTCCATAAACCCATGCTGACTGTGCCTGGTCACCTGATTGTCCTCTACGTCCCCAGGGAAGGCACCCAGGCAGATCGCCTCCATGACCTTCCCTGGCACCAAGGCCAGACTCACAGGCCTGTAGTGCCCCAGAGCCTCCTTTGGCCCTTCCTGTACATGGGCATCACATTTGGTAACTCCCAGTCAACTGGGACCTCCCTGGTTTGCCAGCAGTGCTGATAAATTCTTGAAAGTGGCTGCCTGAGCACTTCATGCCAGCTTCCTCAGTACCCTTGGCTGGATCCCGTCTCACCCCTTAGACTTGTGTGTGTCTGGAGTGGTGTAGCGGGTCACTAACCATTTCCCTTGGATTGGGGGGCTTCATTCTGCTTCCTGTTGACCACCTTTCTGCCGCAGCATGGCTTTCTGGCCATCACAGCAAGCAGAACCACAGCAAACACAACTATAGAGTGCACAAGGCAACTCTGGACATCAGCTAGTTCAACCCTAGCTGCTCAAGCAGGGTCAGCTCGAGCACACTGTCGAGGACCACGTCTAGTCAGGTGTTCAGTGTCTCCAGGGATGGAGACTCCAACACCTCTCTGCACAAGCCGTTCCACTTTTTGACCGCCCTCATGATGAAAAAGCATTGCCACCTCTTCCAAGGAAATGCACATCTTTTCTGCTTTCTCCATTCACCCTTGCCCTGGACATGGGAACCCATGACAAGAGTCTGGACCCTCTGTCCTCACCAGCCCTGAGGAGAAAGCAAGATCACCTCCCCAGACCTGATGGCAATGCCCTTCCCAACGCTGCCCTGGAGACTCTTGGCTGGTTTTGTCACAAGGCTGCATTGCCGCTTTGTAGTCAGCTTGTTCTCCACCAGCACCACTAGGTCCTGCACAGCAAAGCTGCTTTCCAGCCTGTTGGCACCTAGCATCTCCTGGGACCCAGCGCTACTCCTGCTTTGCATTTCCTGCTCTCGAACTTCAGGAAATTCCTCCCTGTCCCATTCTCCAGACCCTCCCCCAGGTCCCTCTGAAGGGTTGCACAACCACCCTAGGACTCAGCCACTCCACTTCAAATCATCTGCTGACTTGCTGAGGGGCACTCCTTCCTACTGCCCAGCTCCTTGAAGATGCTATACCCTGTTGGTCCCACATCCTGTGAGCATGCAAGGGGAGGAAGCCTCAAAGCCTTTCCCAGGAAGTCAGCCACAGCCCTCTCCTGAGCCACAAAGCTGGTCACTTCCAAGGAGAAAACATGCAGGTTGGTGGAGAACAATTCCCCCTTTCTAAATCCACACTGACCACTCCCCATCACCTCCTTCTCCTTCCTGGATTTGGCAATGCCTAGCATGAAAATTTCCTGCATCGCTTTCCATGGCAACATGCTCCAGCTCACCAGCCTTTGCTTTTCCACATCGACCTCCCTCATCTTCTTCAAGGTAGGAGACCAAGGAACTCTCTTCCAGGCATCAGGAGAAGTACCCACGCACTATGACATTTTCAAGATAGTTGAGAGGGTTCTCGAATGGACACCAGCAAGCTCTCTGGGTAGCTGTGGTTACGCAGGCCCCAGGGATGTGCGTGAACCCCATCCCAAAGCATTCCTTCCTACCTCCCTTCATCTGCCTCAGCAAAAAGCACAGCTCGCCTGACAATCAGCCAGCAAAGCACTCACCTCACCTCAACTGAGGCAGGCCTTGCCGTTCATTCACCCTTTGGCATCCATCCACCACCACCAGGGCCTTGCTCTACAGACAGAGGTAACCATGGCCAGAAAACTCGTGTCCCATGCCTATGCGATCTCTAAGTCCTCTTTCTGCCCAACAAACACCACACAGGGGAGTGGCCACATCCCTCTGCACTAAAGACCCCAAAAGCCCTGGATCACCAGCCTCCCCCGACTGCCGCTCCCACTCCCCCTCTGCCTCTGCCCACACTCACCGCCTCTCCACAAACTCACCTGCCCTTGCAGGCTGACCCAGCTACAATCACAGCATCATCGAGGATGGAAAATACCCTTCACTTCATCAACTCCAACCGTTAACCTAATGCTACCAAGGCCAAAACTAAACCCTGGCCCTAAGCACCATGCCTACTCACCTTTTCAAGACCTCCCAGCATGCTGACTCAACCACTGCCCTGGGCAGCCTCCTCCACTACTTGGCAACCCTTCCTGTGACAGCATTTGTCCCTACATCCAATGTCAACCTCCCCAGCGAGATCTGAGGACGTTCCCTCTTCTCCCATCACTTGTTACCAGGCATAAGAGTCTGATGCCCATCTCCTTACAACCTCCCTTCCAGGACTTGTAGAGAGCCATAAGGTCTCCCCTCAGCCTTTACTTTCTGCAAACTAAACACCCCCAGATCCCTCAACTGCTCCTCACAGCTCTTGTTCTCCAGATCCTTCACCAGCTTCATTGCCCTTCTTTGGACGTATCACGCCACAGCCCAAGCACTGTGTCACGCCACAGCCCAGGGCACAAGTCTGTCAGCCCCAGCTAAGGGGAGCGCTACAGAGGGGGCATCATAAGAGTCTGGGGAGCTTGGCAGGGCTGCCCACATCCCAGGCCTTCTGAGCTCGGAAACAGGGCTACCAGGACAACAGCCGGCTCCCACAAGGAACCCTCCTCTGCCTCCTTGTGCTGTCACCAGCAGGGACGGTACCAAGGGGGCACAAGCCCAAACAGGCAGCCACCTTAGACCCAGCTACAACCTTGCAAGCCAGAGGGGCACCAAGATGCACACAGAGCACACCCAAGAGCAAAGGCCAGGCCTAATGACAGGTTTAGTGAGATGGCACCAAAGCATGGATGGACTCAACAATATGGAATGGGCAGGTCCTCACACAAGGCATACCTCCAAAGCCCCGTCCAGCCTGGCAGGGCCGCGAGGAAATGGGGTCCCCGCTTTGAATATCACCCACAAACCATACTACACAACTGCCACAGGATGACATCACTGACAACACCCCACCTCTCCAGTGCTTGGGTCATATATGTGAAATGCCCTGACGCGCATCATAAACAGAAAGAATCTGGCCTCTAGTACACTCACTTAAAAGCTGCTGCCAGGGCCAACTGGGCACGACCTCAAGAGGAACACATGACATTGCAGAATTGCGGGAAGGACAACACACCCCACCTCATTACTCCCCAGGCTCTGGCATGCAACAGACGCTCCCTGCAAAACGCCCGCATGCGCAAAGGCCGGCCCGCCCCGCCACGACCAGCATAAAAGACGGCCCAGCGCCTCTCGCCCTCACACACTTCTCCTGACGCCTTCTCCTCCAACGCCAACAAGGTGAGCCTCAACACCCTCACCCTCCTCCTCCTCCTCCTCCCCCACCTGCACCCTCTCTTCCACCACCCTCTGACCACACCCTCAACAGCCCTCACCCCTCCACAACGCCACCCTCCACACACACCCACACCACCCCTCCCCACTCCCCTGACCTCCTCCTGCACACACCATGCCCCGACGCTTCCTCAACACCCTCTCTTCCAGGCACCCTCCACACCACACACATGGCCTGCTACGACCTCTGCCGCCCCTGCGGACCCACCCCGCTGGCTAACAGCTGCAACGAGCCCTGCGTCACGCAGTGCCAGGACTCACGCGTCGTCATCCAGCCCTCCACCGTCGTCGTCACCCTGCCAGGACCCATCCTCACCTCCTTCCCACAGAGCACCGCCGTCGGATCCTCCTCATCCGCTGCCGTGGGCAGCGAACTCAGCGCCCAGGGAGTGCCCGTCTCCTCCGGACGATTCGGCTTTGGCTACGGCTACGGCTTGGGAGGCCTGGGCTGCTTCGGGGGCAGAAGAGGCTGCTACCCCTGCTGAGGGCCCTCCACACCACCCCTCACACCAACCACCCACACCCTGGAAGCCACGCCATGCACTGAGGACGCACCTCCGGGCTCTTGCTGGCACGGGGACCTGCCCTCCACAGCTCCTCCTCTCCAGCCCCCCCACACCCTGGAAGCCACGCCATGCACTGAGGACGCACCTCCGGGCTCTTCCTGGCACGGCCACTTCCTTCTTTGCATTCCACCTCTACGTAGTCCACTACTCTCCTTCTAGCACTTCACAACCAAAGACTACCGGGGTACCTCTGGCTGGGCTTGCTCCCACTGCGGGCACAAGATCTGGTGCTCTGGCACAATCTCCTACAACCAAGGGACCTCAGCTGATGGTCGCCCTACTGACGCACCAGACCCGCTCCCTTCCACTTGCAGCTCTGCCTTTTCCTTTTGGTTCAATAAAGTTCTCCTGCATCCAGCCTGAGACACTCCTCTCCTTTTTCCAAGCTATTTTGAACTTCATCTATCAACAAACCAGCAGGGTTCATCAGACATTGGGCTGGGTGCAAAAGGGCTAGAAGACCTCTCTTAGGAAATACATCAAGATCGCTACCACCACAACACAGACTGGCACCTGGGGGGCTTCCAGATCATGACACAATCATCACAGGCACACTATTGTGTGAAACCTAAGGTTTCCCAGGACTGTGACTTCTTCCCTAGATTCTCGCCCTCGCAAAATCATTAGATTCGGCAGGAAGCCCCTCAGAGGCGTTGCTTACAACCCCCGTGCTCAAAAGGGCCAGATAGACAGGTTGTCCGGGACACCACGGCCACTCAGGGCTTCAGTATGTCCCAGATGGAGACTCCAGCACCTCTTCTGACTCTCCACTCCTACTGAAAAAGCCTTGCCATGGGCCTCTGCCCACACAAATCCACCTCTTTTCACTTGGGCCTCTTCTCCTGCCACCGATCACAAGCCTCTGGGCACAGCCCTTCAGCCCCTCTGCACTCCACCTCACTGGCCACTTACGCAACCCATGCTTTCCCAGCTTGTCCTGGAGCATGCAATGGCAGACAGGGACAAAGGCTTCACTCAAGTACACCTCAACAACAGCCACCGCTCTCCCCTCTTCCAACACCCGGTTCTTTCATCCCAGAAGACAAGGAGTTGGGCCAAAATGATTTCCACCATCACCTTCTCGTCCTTCCTGGGCTCGGCAGTGCTTTACGGGAGGGCTTCCTCCAACACCTTCTACAGAAACTCTATCAGGCTCACCACCCTCTCCTTGCCCAGATCCTCTTTCTTAAACTTCTTCAAGATACAAGGCCTTTGTCCAGTCTTCAGGAGCTGCCCCCAGGCACCACGACCTTTCCAAGCTCGAGGAGAGAGGCCTCCCAAGGACATCAGCCAGCTCCCTCCACATTGCGTACACCCAGTCCCACAACACTGCCTAATCACCTCATTTCATCTGCCTCAGTAACGATCGCTGCTCGCCTGACAAACAGCCTGCAAAACACTCACCTCAGCTCACTTGAAAAAACTCCTCTTCTTTTCTTCTCCCAAGGCTCATGCAACCTCACCCAGCACAAGGCCAGGGCTCGAGAGGCCATCAGCCACAACACCTCGCTTAGGAACTATGACCACAGCAACACCACACACTGGTACCCAGGGGGCTTCCAGACCATGACACAAGCCCTTCTCTTGCCCAAACTAAGGCTTGCACACGCTCAGGCACTTCAACTCATGCTTCTCACACAAGCTCATCAGGTGTGCTGGGTCAACTGTGGCTGGATGCCAGGTGCCCACCAAGCCCCTCTATCCCTCTCTCTCCTCAACTGGAAAGGGGACAGAAAAGATGACAACAGACTCCTGGGTCAACATTAGCACAGGCAGGACATGGCCCTTGTACCTCCTCCTCTTCTCCCACTTCCTTCTTTGCATCGCCCCTTCTACTACATCCACTACTCTCCCCTGCAAGCACCTTCTCACAAGACAAAGACCACTGCGGGACCTCCGCTGGGCTGCTCCCACTGCAGGCCATGAAGACCTCGGTGCTCTGCCCCAATCTCCTGTACACAACGGACCCAGGCTGATGGGCACCCTACTTGAACCTCACACTGGCTCCCTTCCACTTGGTGTTCCTGTCTTTTCAGTTTCTTCTCCCCTCAGTAAAGTTCTCCTACATCCCACCCTGAGATGCCTTCACTTCCTTCCCTGACCCAACGCTCCTCCAACTTCACCCACAACAAAGCTGGGGCTCAACAGGACATCAGGCTTAGTGGAGAAAATGCCACAAGACCTCTCTTAGGAAATAGGTCCTCAGCAACAACACCCACTGGCACGCACTGGGCTTCCAGCACAGGACACAAGCCCTTCTCTTGCCCAAACTAAGCCTTGCACACGCTCAGGCACACCCACCCATGACACTGACCAAGCTCCACGGGGCAGCACACACTTAGAATCAAAGAATCATGGTGGGTGGAAAAGACCCTTCAGATCACATGCTCCAAGTGTTAATCAAACACTACCAAGTCCACCACTGAACCAGGTCCCTAAGTGCCTCGTCAACATGTCTTCGAAATACCTGCAGGAATAGGGACCTGACCACTTCCACAGGCAGCCTCTTCCAGTGCTTGACAATCTTTTTGGTGAACAAATTTTCCCTAACACTCAAAGTGAACCTCCCCTCACGCAACACTAGGCCATTTCCTTTTCTACTATCACTTCTTTTGGCTGAAGAGACCAACGCCCGCTCCCGGCTCCCCCCTCCGCTCAGGCAGTTCTAGAGGGCAATACGGTCTCTTCTCAGCCTCCTCTGCTCCAGGATGAACACCCCCAGCTCCCCCAGCCGCTTCCCAGCGGCCTTCGGCTCCAGACCCCTCCACAGCTCCGCTGCCCTTCTCTGGACACGCTCCAGCCCCTCCACGTCCTTCGGGGAGGGAGGGGACCAACCCTGAACCCAGCAGTCGAGGGGCGGCCCCCCCCAGTGCCCAGCACAGGGGCACCATCACTGCCCTGCTCCTGACGGCCACACCACTCCTCATACAAGCCAGGAAGCCCTTGGCCTTCTTGGCCACCTGGG
>CM067102.1:5983238-5994543 GCA_034008185.1 Gorsachius magnificus | reverse complement strand
GCAGTGGAGGTGTCACCTGGAAGCAGCTCCCTGGATCTTGTGCGATTTAGGGGCCCTGTGACAAAGAAAAAGAAAAAAAAAAAGAAAAAAAAAAGAAAAAAAAAAGAGTTTTTAATGGCCAGAATTTGCTTTATGATAATCTCAAAAATGCTACAATATTTTAGGACATATTTATTACTCCTGAAAACTTGCTGGGGATCCACATGCTCACTGATCTGATTCTGCAAGCTACTCATCATAAATCAGACACGCAACCAGTGATGGTGTTAAAAAACAAGTCACACCTCATCCCGAGCGTTCCCTGAGCAGAGGCAGTTCAAAGGCTGCTGTGGAATTCATGCCCAAACAGCCAGGCTCGTGCTTCCTGCCGCTGCTACAACACCACCAGGCTGGCAATGACAGCCCCTGACCTCCTGACGATGAGGAGGTCCAAGGGAAGACTGTAGGTTACCACACGGGGCTTTCTTCATCCATCTACCTTGAAGAACAGACTACACAGCGAGTGACGCGTTTGCAAAGGCCCCTCCACCATCACAGCACACATTCATCCTCCCCAAGCAGGAACCACTCTACCAGTTGTTTCTGCAGCGTTCCCAGCTGAAGGAATAGAAAGCTGATCTGCCTGGGTAATTTTCAATGTCAGGGCAGCAGCGCCATCCTTCCCTTAGCCCCACACGCCGGTATTTACTTGACCTTTGATGCGAGCAGCATCTACCCTCTCATTTTAGGGCAGCATTACAGGACCAGGAGAGGGGGCATCCAACCAGACATGGAGGGTGCACTGACAAGACATCACTGAGCATGCAGATTTAAATTAACCCCCAAAACAAGGCCATGTTAATAAGCTGTGGCCTCTGGAATTACTCGGGAGTGCCTGAAAGCACTGCAGCAGCTCCTGCAGTAATATGCCCAAAGTTTACATGCGGAGCCACATAAATTCAGGGGGTTTGGCTGCTAGTGCTTCCTGGGTACCAGGGTGCTGCTGTACTGCTTGTTCGAGACACGCTGTAACTCATCAGTCTCCTTTATTTAGTGAGAACCAACACCAGAAAGAGATGGCAAAGCCACAAGCCAGTAATACCCAGTAACTGTGGTGGAGAGGCGTATCTTTAAGAAGGCTGGAAAACGTGGCCATTCACACAATGCTAAGGTAGCTGACATAGAACTGGACCATGTGAATACATCAACGACAGCAGTCATCCCATGCTCAGCATGGCATTAGTATAGCTGTAATTTTAATCAATACACCTGATTCTCTGTCCTCCGTAAATCATAGGAATACAGAGATACCAGCTTAGGGTAAAAACAGGCATAGGAAGGTAACTAGCAACATTTGGTAAGGTGCTAAACTGCTTACTGAGTCTCAAGTTTGGAAAGGATTAACTGTTCTTCCACCGTACTCACACAAGGCAATGCACTTTTTCTCTTGCCTGCAATGGACATTGCCTTTGGGAAATGCACAGGAGCCACTTAGGAATGGAACTTCTTGCTTGGAGGGTCTGCCAGCTGGCAGCCCTTGGTCTTTCCTCTTTAGCCAGCACGCAACCCCCCCAGATTTGGGGTGCAAGAATAGCTGCCATAGCCTGCCCCCCCCCCCCCCCCCCCCCCCCCCCAATGCAAAACCAGTTAAACACTGAGAATCAGACTTTTCTCAGATGGGAACAAATTATAGGTTCACACCACAATGCGTACCTGTCTCTACTATAAACGCAAGAACAGCAAACACATCTCATAAGGAATCTATCCACGTAGAGGAAACAGGATCAACAGCTTGAGTCTCAGAAAAATCAACCCTTGGAGTTCAAACCCCATGTCCCGGCAGGCCTAAAAATGTAAGGCTGCTTTGGGGCAGATACATTAAAATCGAGCCCATGACAACAAACATTAACGGCAGCTTGAGCAAGGAAGATACAACCTGAATGCCTCTGCAAACCAACAGCCGTACAAAAAGGTAACACCCGGAAATGCCTAGCAGAGAACACAACGCTTGAGGGATACTTACAGAACAGGGATCCTTCTAACGATTACCGAGGAGTTCTTAGCGATCAGGGCATCATCATCTGTGTATTCTGAAAACAGCATCAATACAGAAAAAGACATGAGTCAATTTGTCAGAATGTATATGAATATGTAATTAGATGGCACCTCGGAGAACCCCTTTACAGACAGAAAAGCAAAACTTTTTATCTAACATTGCACTTGTCTCGTCCCAACTCACTAACAGGACATTTCAAGAGATCTTCGGTTTCAAGAACCAAACACAAGCAGGAAACCCTTTTTCGTTTTCTTAAAGTAGAATATATTCGCCATAAATGCTCTGCCATAAAACTTCAGGACTGCCCTGATATGGCCAACACGTAGCACCGGGATAAAAAACACGGTTAGAAACGAAAAATGAAACGATGCTCAACAGCATCTGAGCGGCAATGCCTTTGGTGCAGAAAAGCAGCGATATTAACAAGAACTGCCCAAGGGTAAGTGAGATACAGAGGGCGCTCCTGTGCAAGATGGCTTTAAAGGCTCTGCATCGGTTGTACTTCACAGATGCACTCCTGAGCCAAAATGTCGCTGGGGAGCAGCTTCTGCAGCAGCCACAAAGCCAGTTTGCCAATGCAGTGGAGTAAAACAAGCAGAAGACAAAACGATGTCACCAAAGCCACTTTTCTTCCTTCAAATGAGCCATCTCTTCTATTTCTAGCACTTCCAGCTTTCTCCACCAGGTCTCAGAGAAAACTGGCAAGTTTGTTATTATAAGATATCCCCCACATTTCCTTATCATTTGACCTAGAAGAATTCCAGGAAAGCCAAACTTTTGCAGGCCCTCTGCGTCGCACATCAAGCCCGTATTCTTCTCCACCCAGCGCTGTGTCTAGGACACAGATCTGAAGGCCGTTGTCAGAACAGCGACGACAAAAGCACAGCTCTGTGAGGCCCCCAACACCAGTCACAGCTACCGACTGTGGCCGAATCACACTCTTGCTTCCCACCCCGCGCCCGCTGCCACCACCCACCTTCCTTGGTCTGGGCGTTGGTCACCAGCAGGTCACAGTTGGATGCCTTCAGCTTCTCGCGGGCCATGATCTGGTGCTTGAGGTCGCAGAGGGAGATGTGGAGGCCGTTGAAGGTGATGGTGTCATAGCTCAGCTTCGCGGCAAATTTGTAGTGGACGCATGACATGGTTGGGGCCAGGCGGTGCCTGCTCCACGATGGTATCTACCGCGGTAGATGGACTCACGGCCTCTGAGCCGGGTTAGGACCCCTCCCTGCCCAAGTGGGTGGGTGGGTGGAAAATGGGAAGAGATCCCCACGGCACCAGCTTGGTCTCTGCTCCCTCTCTCACACGCAGCACTCCCAGTCCTGACCGCTCGCTGTGGCGACTCGGACGCCCCTGCCTCAGTGTTCCGTGAGGGGTTTCCAAGTCGACAACCTAACATTCCGCTGCGAGCACATCACTGCTCATGTGGTAGAGCCCACCGCACCCACCCCCCCAACCTCACGTGACCCACCGTGTTATGAGAAAAGGCACGCATCACACGGGAATGTTGGCCCCGTGCTTTTCGTCCTAATGCCAAGCGCCTGTTAGAATCAGGGGGCTGGTCTGTCACCATCCCAGGGCTCTGGTGTCCCTGCTGTCCCCCAGCCTGTCACTGCCTGGTGTCCTGTCAACCCCCAGGCCTCTCAATGCCTAGTGTCCCCTCCTGTCACCCCCTGGGCTATCATCACCCGTTGTCCTGTCACCCTCTGGGCCTGTAGTGTCCTTTCCTGTCACCCCCCGGGCTGTCACCACACACTGTCCCCTCCTGTCACCCCCCGGGCTGTCACCACACACTGTCCCCTCCTGTCAGCAGCCAGCCAGGCCAAGGCAGCCTGGGGGACATTCAGCAGGCTTTGCTGTCTGGTGCTTGGCTGCCTGTGCCCCAGGGCCAGCGAAGGGAGGGGACATCTCAGGGTGCTGGAGTCGTTCTTGTTGCATTTATGGAAAGTTCAGTCAGAGAAGCCAACAACCATTCACGGTTATGGCCATAAACCAAGGGACTTCCCCACTGGGGCACATCCACAGTGGCTTGAGCTCTGGAGAGGAGGACTAAAAAGTAAGGAATGAGCCACGAGCGTTAGGAGGTGCCCTCAGCCCCGGGGCTGCAGCATGGAGCCAGCACCGGCTGGGGCTTTGCTGGGAAAAGCCAGGCAGGGGTGACCCTGACACCCCACACGTGTACCCAGCCCCAGGATCTGGCAACCTGTCCCTCTGCCCAACGCCACCATGGGATCCAGAAAGCAGCGCCGTGGTCCTGAGCCATCTCTCCATGGATGAGTCTTTAACCAGAGCCCTAAAAAGAAAGAAAATTCTCCAGAATTAAGCTGTGCTGAAGGATTTGGCGGCAGCATGATTTTTGGAGGTGCCTGGCGGTGCCGTTCCTGGGGAGCGCTCAAGGAACAGGGCGGCTGCCTGTACCTGCAGGCAGGCGGTGGAGTGTGCGCAGCGGGAGTGAGCGGTGGTTTGTGTGGCTGTTGAATGGCTTTGGGCTTTAAATATGGTACGCCTTTGTCCTAGCAGGTGGTATTTAGAGCTTAAATTGAAATTTTTTTAAAAGCAAAGCCAAGAAGTAAACCAACAAAAAAAAGGTTGGGTGATTTTTTTCCAACCAGCTGGGCTTTTTTCCCCAGTCCTGGCCACTCTGCAAGGCGACGCTCGGCACCAATATTGGGGTAAAGGACCTGGAAGGGCTTTTGCAGGCAGCACATTCCTTGAGGCTCCCGGTATTGCAGCTCCCGAGGAGTGCTCAAGAAATGGAGCAGTTGCCCATAGCTGCTACTTTTGGTCTCTCTCCATCTGTCTCTGTCCTGCTGCCTCCCACTGTCTTTAATTCCTCCCTCTCTGTCTTTAGGCCATGACTCTTTTTTTCTTTTGCTTTCTTTGCTATTTCCTAATTCCTGTTGATATTATTTTCTTTCCCTACATCTCTCCTTCCTGCTCTATTTCCTCTTTTTTCTATCACCGTGTCCTGCTTCCCGGCCTTATTCTTCCTCTCTCTCCCCTTCTTTCCTGATGCTTATCCCTGCTTTTGTTCCTGCACCCTGCTGGCCCCCTCCCCTCCAGCTCTTCTCCAGTCCCCTCCCCTGCTCCCTCCCTCTGCTGACTCCTCACCATGTTTTTCCTTCTCCCTTCCCATCTCCCCCCTGCTCTCCCCAGCACCCTGTCCTTCTCTTATCCTTCCATCCCCGTCCGGCCACCCCACTGCCCTGTCCCACGCCTCCCTGCCACTCTCTTCCTCTCTCCTCTTCCTCCTGCCTGCTCCACTGCGGCTCTGCGACTGCTCCTGTGTGGAGAAATATGGGGGTGCCAGTGCCACTGCAGCTCCCCCTCCTAACCCCCCAGGGAGGGGGGCTCACCTGCTGCCTGCTCGCCAGGCGGGGGAGAGCTGTGGGGAGAGAAAACGGTGGGGTCAGTGTAGGGGGGTGAGGGTGGGGGGAGAAGGAACAGGGAGAAATCAGAGGGGTCACCTGCGTACAAAGCCGATCCCTGTTCTCCTGTCAGAGCAATGCCAGCTTTCTACGAGAGGGGTAGGGGGAGTGATGGCAATGGAGGGCAATGTGGGCTGGAACCCCCCCATAGCATGGAAGCAGACCCTCCTAAGATGGCTGTGAAGTGGCGGAGGACTCTCTGAAGGTAGCAACCAAGTGGGGGTGGACCCTCCCAACATGGCAGCCAAGAGGGAGGGCAATCCCTCCCAAGACGGAGGCCAAGGGGGAGGGCATACCCTCTCAAGATGTTGGCCAAGATGTGGACCCCACCCAGATGTTGGCCAAGAGGGGTGGATGGACCCCACAACGATGGCAGCCAAGAGGGGCGATCGATCCCTGCACTACAATGGCAGCCAAAGTGGGGGGATGGTCTCCGGCATTAAAATGCTGGTCCCAGGCAGGGGGGTCTCACCCATCGCGGGCATCCAGGACATGGCGGGCATCCTCCAATGCTGCCGGGCACGGGAGGTGTCTTCCTGGTGGAAGGCCGGCAGCAGGTCGGCCTGTGACCTGTGTGGGGCAGAGGAAGGAGGAGCCGTGGGGCCGGCCCCATGGCAGGTGCGGGGCAGGTTGGTGTGATGGGAGGGGGAAGCCTGTTTATGGACGTGGCATCTCCCTTCCAGATATTCTGTGGATATGAGGGGAGGGGGTTCCACCTTTCTGCTATTGATGACTAGAAAGCGAGGGGGGGTCTCTCCTTTCCTCCACTGCGTGGGGTTCAAGGTGAGGTGGGTCCTTGCATTTTGCCATTTTAGGGGTTCAAGGTGAGGGGGGTCCCTGCCTTCCAGATATTTTATAAGGTGAGGGGGGGTCTGTCCCTCCCTTCCACCATTTTGGGGGATCTGGGCGTATGCGTGGCCCCTCCCATCCGTGGGCTGGAGGGCTCCTGCCTGCGCCCCACACGCCTGGCAGGACGTGGCTGCGCTGGTGAGGGCAAAGCGGCTCCCTCTGGGCGGCAGCAGCAGGTGCGGTGGAACCAGTCCGTGCTGGGAGGGGGTGAGGAGGAGGAAGGGGGGCAGCCGCCTGCTCGTGTCCCCCCACCTTGTCCCCTCCTGTCCCCACCGTGCCGCTGGCTGTGGTGGTGCCGGGACCCCCTTCACACCTCGGTCTGTGAGGAAATGGCCGTACGGAAGGGCGGGAAGCCTGAGGGGGTGGAGCCACACCAAAAGGGGGGGTAAGGGGCAGAGCCACCCTTAAAGGGACCCTTCCCCCCCCGCGGGGGCCATGAACGAGCTCTCCCTTGTTTAACTCTTTATTGGCTGGCAGCGGCAGGCAGGAGACACGGCTTGCGGGGGGGGGGGGGGGCAGATTTCACCCCCGTTCCCAAACTGGGGCGTCCCTCAGGTACCTGTGTGGAGAGGGTGGATGTTGGGGGGGGTCGTTTGTTGGAAATGACACACACCCCCACAACCCCCCCAGCACCGTATCAGCCAAACCTCCTCCTCCTTCTGCTGGCTCGGTGTCGTGGTTTAACCCGGCTGGCAACTAAGCACCACGCAGCCGCTCGCTCACTCCCCCCCCTCCCTCAGTGGGATGGGGGAGAGAATCGGAGAAAAGAAAAAAAAGTAAGACCCGTGGGTTGAGATAGAGACAGTTTAATAAGAGAGAAGAATAACAATAATAATAATAATAATAGTGGTAAGAAAATATACAGAATATATAAAACAAGTGATGCACAATGCAATTGCTCACCACCCGCTGACTGATGCCCAGCCTGTCCTGAGCAGCGATCACTCCCCCCGGGCTGCGATCACACAGCCCGAGCTGCGACCACTCTCCCCGCGACCGACCGATCCACCCGACCGACCCGACTGACTAACCCCCCCGAGCAGGTATGGAATAGCTCTTTGGACAGTTTGGGTCCTAGCTGTGTTGTACTCCCAGCTTGTTATGCACCTGGCCGAGCAGGAGAAGCTCAAAAAGTCCTTGAACAGTCTGAGCACTGCTTGGCAACAACTAAAAACATCAGCGTGTTATCAACATTCTTCTAGCACTGAATCCAAAGCACAGCACTATGCTAGCTTCTGTGAAGAAAATTAACTCTATCCCAGCCGAAACCAGGACACTCGGCCTCCATCTTGTCACAGGACTGGGTGTGCCGCGCCCGCTTGGGTTTGGGGGGCACTGGCCAGCAGCTCCCCTCTGAGGACCCAGGGGGGATCTCTCTGCCATCCCACCATGCCCCTGCAGGGCCCCCAAAGCCCCCCGCGATCCCACTGTGCCCCGGGAGGGTCCCAAACCCCTCTGCTGCCCTGATTGGCCCCTCTGGGGACCCCTAACCCCCCCTGCAGCCCCCAATTCCCCCTCCCCAGCACTGCGAGAGAGGGCGCTGGGGCTTTAAGAGGAGGCCACGCCCCCTCCTCCCCCAGGTGGGCGGGGCCGAGAGAAAGGGAGGGGATGGAGGGGGTGGGGCTGAGGGGGAAGGGGCGGGGGTGGGGCCTGGGGGAGGGGCCATGAGCGAGTGGGCGGGGCCTGGAGGCTGCAGGCGGAGCCATGGGTTGGGGGCGTGGCCAGGGGGTTGAAGGCGTGGCTATGGGCTGGGGGTGGTGCTAGGGTTTGGGGGCGTGGTCACGAGCCAGTGGGCGACGTTTGTGCCAGGGGGCGGGGCAACAGACCACAGGGCGGGGATTGGCGCTGTGGACGTGGCCATCGGGTGTGGGTGGGGCCTTGAGGCAGTGGGCGGGGCTACTCGCCGGTGGGGGGTGTTTGGGGTGGGCCCCCTCAGGTCTGCGGGGTTTGGGGAGAGCAACTCCCAGCTCAGGGTGCCCTTGGTGTCACCAAGGGGGTCATAGGGTCACCGCAGGGTCAGGGTCACCGGGGTCAAGGAGGGGTCAGTGGGGTCACAGGGAGAGGTCTCACCCGTGAGGGGGGAGGAGGGGTGGATGCAGAGGCAGCGCTTTGGCTGCTGCAAGGCCAGCATGACCTGAGGGGGGGCACCCCAACCCCCCTGACAGTCTGACCCCAAATCCCCAGGGAGCCCTCAAGCCCCCTTGGGTCCCCCCAAAATCCCTTAGGCTTCCCCAAATACCCAGTCCCCCCCAAGCCTCCTGGGTTTCCCCCAAACCCCACAGGACTCCCAAAACCTCTCTGGGCTCTCCCGTTCCCTGTGTCCCCCTCCACAAATTGGGCCCCGCCCAGTTTTGGGGATTGCCAAGCCCCTCCTCAGCGCTCCTGGCCGGGGGGGGGCGGTATCGTCCCTCGCCCCCCCCCAGTCCCCTTGGTTCAGGCCCTGTGCTGGGCCTGGGGGACAAAGGGGGTTGGGGGATGCTCCACAGAGTATGGGGGTCCTGAGCTGGATATTTGGGACCCACCAACAGTTCTGGGGTCCCCACATGGGGTTTTGGGGCCCAAAGCAAGAGTTTTGGTGCCACCAAAGGAATTTAGAAGTCCCGGAGGAATTATTGGGTCCCACCAAGAGGTTTTAGGGTCCCATGGGGGATTTTGGATCCCACTAGGTGATGCTGGGGCCCTCTTGGAGATTGAGGGGTCCCACCAAGGGTTTTAGGGTACCATCAAGGGATTTTGGGGCCACACTGAGGGATTTTGGGGTCCCACCAGGGATTTTGAGGCCCTATGGGGGATTTGGGGGGTCTTAGGAGGAGCTTGGCATCCTGCGGAGGCTTTTTGAGTCCCCATGGGAGATTTTGGGGTCCCACCAGTGGGGATTGGGGTCCTGGAGGAATTTTGGGGTCCCACCAAGAGATTTTTGGGTCCTTGTGGGGTCCGCAGGTCCCTCTGTAACCAGAAACTCATTACTGTCCTGCTCGATGGCTTGCTGCTGTTCAGGCTGAGGGTGTTGCATGGACAGTGGGGCCAGGGAACTCCATGGGGCAAGCATCTGCCTGCCCCTGCTTCTGCTTCAGCCCCGCAGACGAGTCGTGCCAGCAGCCCGGGTGCTGGCAAGGAGCTGTGGCTCCCACAGGGGGTTGGGGAAGCTGTGGCGTGGCCACAGGGTACAAGCGGGCACCCTCCTGTGACCCCCATAAGCGTTGCCCAGGCTCCCTCCCAGAGCCTTGGGCCACTCACCCACAGCTGTGCCATGTGCCATGCGCAGGCCAGCACACAGCCAGCAGGACAAGGAGGGGGAGAAAATCCAGCGCTGCCTTCGGCACGTGGCAGCTGCAAGAACCGAGGGCTCGTCGCCACCAGTGCAGCAGCCAGCGCAGTACCCGCAGTGCTCGCGTTGCCCGTGGTGCCCTTGGAACGGCGCCGATGTCACAGAGTCGCTGGTTCCGTGTGTTGGGCACAGTGGCCTCCCGGCGCGTAACGAGATGGGACACAACATGGGGGATTCCAAGAGGAGGGGAGGAATCCCCAGTCCAGAGTAAATGAATTCCAGAAATATGTAATGGTTTAACAGCCTTGAATACCAGTGCTCAGACTGAGGCTCTCTAATAAATAATTAATCCCAAAAATGAACCCAGTTTTCAGCTGGAAGTAAAAGGAACCCCAGGAGATTTGAAGCTTGACCTTTCTGCATCTGTTTGTGAGGGGCTGACCCTGGCTGGACGCCGGGTGCCCACCAAAGCTGCTCCATCACTCCCTTCTTCAACAGGACAGGGGAGAGAAAAATATATCCAAAGGCTCGTCGGTCGAGCTAAGGACAGGGAGAGATCATTCACCAAGTACCATCACGGGCAAAACAGACTCCACTTGGTGGAATTGGCTTCATTTATTGCCAATCAAATCAGAGTAGGAGAGAATAAAAAAACCCTGAGTCTTAAAACACCTTCCCCCCCACCTCCTCCCCTCTCCCCGGGCTCAGCTTCACTCCCGAGGGCAGCAAAGGGCTGCTTTCTCTCACACCCTCTCACTTCTCTCTCTCCGGCTGCTGTTCCCCAGAAGGTTTTTTCCGTCTTACATATGTTATCCCAGAGGCACTACCACTGTCGCTGATGGGCTTGGCCTTGGCTGGCGGCAGACACAGGGAAAACTTCCAGCAGCTTCTCACAGAAGCCACCCCTTAGCTCACTGCTACCAAAACCTTGCCCCACCAACCCAATGCACCTTTGAAAAGCCACCAGGATCTTCTCTCACCTGCTCACGCCATTGAGCCCCCTCCCCAGCCCCACATTGCAAGAGGTTGGGAAATGAAGGCTCTTGGTCATTGCAGGTCGATTAAGGCGGCTTAAAGTTCTACCTTGAACTGAAATGGAAAGAAACATTCCAAGACGATGGCTGTTTTATAGATTTAACTGAGTTACCCGAGTGGACTGTCTACTCTGCCTGGTGGCAGAGCTAAGAGAAGAGGTGGATAGGCTATGGAGCATCAGGGAGGCTGGGCAGGAGATAGACTGGTGGAGCCGTGCCCTGACCTCCCAGAAATCTACGCAGGCACAGCCACCAATAAAAGGCCCGGGATCAAAGGGAACTAGTATCCTCTCCCCATCAGGATGAAGGAAGGGCCTCAAAGGAAAGCAGCCGGTGGAAACTGGTCCGCAATTGGGGCAGGAGGCAAACCCTTTCCTTGCCCACCACATCTCCCCAGGTGCCTCTGCACAATAGGTATGAGGCTCTAGATGTGGAAGACAAGGCAGTGGATGGTGTATGTGTTGACTCATCCACATCAGAGGAGGCACGAAGATCGGAGAGACCTCCCTCTCATATTACTACTGCCTCCACGATGAGGAAGAAACGTGTAACAGTTGTAGGAGACTCCCATCTGAGGGGAGGAGAGGGTCTGATATGCCGGGCAGACCCTGCTCTTAGGGAAGTCTGTTGCCTCCTGGGAGCCCGGGTTACAGACGTTACTAGGAAACTTCCTAGCCTGGTCCGACCCTCG
>CM067102.1:5971367-5982738 GCA_034008185.1 Gorsachius magnificus | reverse complement strand
CTCACCCCCGCCCCACCCTCCCAACAAGCCACGCCCCAAACTCTAAGCCCTGCCCTCCAGTGCCAGACCACGCCCATACCCCCCCCCGCCCCCTACCCCGCCCCAGCGCTCAGCCCCGCCCTCGCCCAGGCCACGCCCCCCGCGTCCAGCCCTGTGCCAGGCCCCACCCCCCTGCGCTCAGCCCCGCCCCAACCTCCCGCCAAGCCACGCCCCCATCGCCAGGCCCCGCCCCCGGAACACCCACACCCGCTGGCTCCGCCCCCACCGCCGGCCTGGCTCCGCCCCTCACCGCGTGGCCACGCCCCCTCGCCGGTACCAGTACTTCTGCCCGCCCCCCCCCCCCCGGTTCTTACCGGGCTCCACGTGCTTGAGCAGCCCCCGCTTGGCCAGGCGGGACTGCAGGGCCACGGGCAGCGGCATCGCCTCGGCCTGCGGCGGGGGGGGGGGGGGGGGGGAACGGTCGGCGGCGCCACCGAGAGCCCCGGAACCCCCCTCCCGGTAACCCCGGAAGTTCCCGGCCCCCCCCGTCCCCTTGCCCCGCCCCCGTTGCCCCGGTAACCCAACCCGCCCCCCCCCATCCCGGACCCGGCGCTCCGGCGCGGCCGCGCTCCGCTCTTCTCCTCACCGCCGGTCACGTGAACTACCGCGGCCAATCAGCGCGCGCAAGGGCGCCGGCGCCGCCGCGTGACGCGCGCGCAGCCAATCAGCGGCGCGCCCCTTCCTTCCCCGCCTCCTCACGGCCGGCGGCCAATGAGCGCGGGTCACGTGGAGGAAGGCGGGGCGGGGCCATGGAGGACTCCGCGCGGGAGCCTTGGTTACGGCGGGGTCCTCCGGACCTGGGGGGCGCCGCCATCTTGGGGCAGGCGTACGGACAGGGGCGGTACTTTCCCTTCCTGTGGGTACCTCGGTGTTATTGTAGGGTCGCCCTTTATTGGGGGGCGGGGATCCCCCCCCCACCAGGGGCAGCAGCGTTTACATAGGGTCTCCAGGGTCCTGGGTGGGTCTCCACCCCCCCCTGTTTATAGGGCTCCGGGCCCGAGTGTTTACGTAGGGTCTCCCTGGTGTTTACGTGGGTCTCCGGCTCGGGGGAGGGGGGGGTTTGCCACAGGGTCTCCATTTTGGGGCCCTATTTGCTATTTAAGGCTTTTCAACCCCGTTTTGGGCAGTTTGTGTGTGGTGATGTCATCACCTGGCAGTGATGTCATCAGGGAGCACCCACCCCCCCCCCACCCAGGGTCCTACCTCCTGCCGGAGGTCACAGGGGGCTGTGATGTCATCGGCAGCGGGCAGGAGGCACCGCCCCTTTATTAAAGCATCAGCCCCCCCCCGGGGGGGTGGGTCAGAGGTCGCCGTGAGGTCAAAGGTCACAGTGCAGAGGTCAGAGGTCCCTGAGGAAGGGTGTGGCAGGAAGCAGAGGGCGGCAGGGTCAAAGTGCAAAGGTCATGCCCAGGGGGCACGAGGGCGGGGAAAGTGTCAAAGGGCAAGGTCCCAGGAGGCCCCAGGGTGGGGTTAAAGGAAAGGGGTGCCCCGGGTCAGAGTCACCACGACTTCAGAGATCCCACAGGGCAAAGGTTGCTGGCGGAGGTCAGAGGTCACCAGCCGAGGTCAAAGGCCACCGCAGAGGTCAGAGGTTGCAGAGGTGGAAAGGCCACCGCAGAGGTCAGAGGTTGCAGAGGTCAGAGGTCAGGCAAAGGTCAAAGGCCACTGTAGAGGTCAGAGCTCACTGACAGAGGTCACCAGAAGAAGTCAAAGGCCACAGCAGAGGTCAGAGGTCACCGGCCAAGGTCAAAGGCCACTGTAGAGGTCAGAGGTCACGACAGAGGTCACCAGAAGAGGTCAAGGGCCACAGCAGCGGTTCAGAGGTCGCTGACCAAGGTCACAGGCCGCAGCAGCCATCAGGCAGAGGTCAGAGTTCACCGGCAGAGTTCACCATCCAGGGTCAGAGGTCACCGGCAGAGGGCAGAGGTCACCAGAAGAGGTCACCAGCAGAGGTCGCTGACCAAGGTCACAGGCCGCAGAGGCACCAGGCAGAGGTCAGAGGTCACCAGCAGAGGTCACCAGCAAGGGCAGAGGTCACCAGCAGAGGGGCGGGGCTCAGGCCAGGCGGCAGCCGCGGTCGCGGGGGGGGCGGCGGCGGGGGGGGCGGGGAGGGGGAGGGGCAGCCCCGGGGGGGCGCAGTTGGGGGGGGAGGGGGATGGGCTCCCCCAGGAAGAAGCCGTCGGCATCGTCCGAGGAGGAGGAGGAGGAGGAGGAGGAGGAAGGGCAGCGGGGCCCCCCCCCCCCGCCGCCCCCCCGGCCCCGGGGGGGGGAGGGGCGGGGGGGGGGCGCGGGAGGGGCGGGGGGGAGCGGCTCCCAGTTCGGGCATGGAGTGGCGGTGCGGCCCCCCCCGGCGGAAACGGGGCTCGGTGCCTGCGGGGGGGGGGAGGGGGAGAGGGTGAGGGGGGGCCCCAGTGCTCCCAGTACATCCCAGTAACCCCCCAGACCTCTCCCAGTGCCCCCACCATGGCTGTCCCAAGTCTCTCTCAGTGCCCCCCCCAGTGCTCCCACTACCTCCCAGTAACCCCCCAATACGCCCAATGCCCACCCAGTGCTCCCAGTACCTCCCAGTAACCCCCTAGAGCTCTTCCAGTGCCCCCACCATGGCTCCCAGTACCTCCCAGTAGGCCCCCAATAGCTCCAGTGTCCCCACAAGTCTCTCTCAGTGCCCCCCCCAGTGCTCCCACTACCTCCCAGTAACCCCCCAATACGCCCAATTCCCACCCAGTGCTCCCAGTACCTCCCAGTAACCCCCAGAGCTCTTCCAGTGCCCCCACCAGTGCTCCCAGTACCTCCCAGCCCCCCAGTGCTCCCATACCTCCCAGTAACTCTATCAATACCCCCAGTGCCCCCCCCAGCCCCCAGAGACCCTCCCAGTGTCCCCCAATCCCTTCCCAGTCCCCCTCAACCCTCCCAGTGCTCCCCCAGTTCCCAGAAACCCTCCCAGTGCCTCCCAGTGCCCCCCAATCCCCACCCAGTGCCCCCTCAGACCCTCCCAGTGCTCCCCCAGTTCCCAGAAACCCTCCCAGTGCCTCCCAGTGCCCCCCAATCCCCTCCCAGTGCCCCCTCAGACCCTCCCAGTGCTCCCCCAGTCCCCAGAAACCCTCCCAGCACCTCCCAGTGCCCCCCAAACCCCTCCCAGTGCCTCCCAGTGTGCCTCAAGACCCCCCCCAGTACCCCCCACAGCCCCCAGGGACCCTCCCAGTGCCCCCAGTGCCCCCCAATCCCCTCTCAGTGCCTTCCAGTGCCCCCCAATCCCCTCCCAGTGCCCTCCCAGCACCTCCCAGTTCTCCCTAAGAACCTCCCAGTGCCCCCCAGCCCCCCGAATCCCCTCCCAGTGCCTCCCAGTGCTCCCCCAATCCCCTCCCAGTGCCCTCCCAGCACCTCCCAGTTCTCCCTAAGAACCTCCCGGTGCCCTCCACAGCCCCCAGAGACCCTCCCAGTGCCTCCCAGTGCCCCCAAATCCCCTCCCAGCACCTCCTAGTGCCCCCCAATCCCCTCCCAGTGCCCTCCCAGCACCTCCCAGTGCCCCCCAATCCCCTCCCAGTGCCTCCTAGTGCCCCCCAATCCCCTCCCAGTGCCCTCCCAGCACCTCCCAGTGCCCCCCAATCCCCTCCCAGTCCCCTCCCATCTCCTCCCAATCCCCTCCCAGTGCCCCCCAAGACCCTCTCAGCACCTCCCGGCATCCCTTCCCCCCTCCATTCCTTACCGGCTGGGGGTCCCCCTCCCCAGGAGCGTCGGGCCGGGGGGGCGCGGGGGGCACGGGGGGGTTCCCGGGCGCAGAGGCGGGAGCAGAAGAGCTGCCCCCCCCGGGGGAGGAAGGGCAGCCCCAGCAGCGGGCGCCCGCAGGCGGCGCAACAGAAGCAGCCGGGCAGCGCGTGCCAGTGCTGGCCCTCGTACGCCATCTGCCCCTGCTCCAGACCTGGGGGGGGGGGACACACACAACAGCGGGGGGGGGGGTCATTCAGACCCATAGCAGGGTGGTCAGACACATAGTGGGGGGGTCAGACCCATGGCAGGGGGCGCAAAGGGCTGGGAACCCTAAAAAGATGCTGGGACCCCTCGGGTCCCTGCCATGGGGGGGCTGCACCCTGCTAGGCATGGGGCTGGGGGGGGCTCGACCCATGGGGGGGGGGGCTTGGACCCATGGAGGTCCCCTAAACCCCCCCTCAGCTCCCCCTAAACACCCCAGCTCTCCTGAACCCCCCCCAAATCCCCCTAACCGCCCTCTCAGACCCCCCTAAACCCCCCCTAAACCCCCCCCAGCTCCCTCTAACCCCCCCTAAACCCCCCCAACTCCCCCTAAACCCCCCCTCAGCTCCCCCACAGCTCTCCCTAAACCCCCTCAGCTCCCCCCGAACCCCCCCAGCTCCCCCCTAACCCCCCCAACTCCCCCTAAAACCCTCTAACCCCCCCACCCCCCCAACCCCCCCCCAGCTCCCTCTAACCCCCCCCAACCCACCCTAAACCCCCTCCAACCCCCCGCCCCCCCAACTCCCCCCAAACCCCCCTTTTCATCCCTCTGGAAACCCCTCAGGACCCCTAATGACCCCCTCAGGACCTCTTGGGGATGCTCCCCCCCCCCCCCCCCCCCAAAACTCACCGATGGGGTCCCCGCAGGCGTCGCAGTAGTGGGCGTGCCGGGCCTGGTAGCAGGGGGGGCAGTAGGGGCGGCCGTGGCGCAGGAGGTAGCGCCGCCCCCCCAGCGGCCCCTCGCACTCGAAGCAGCAGAAATGCCGGAGGTGCCAGTGCCGGCCCTCGGCCTCCGTGCACCGCGCCGCAAAGATGATCTGTGGGGAGAGGAGGGGGGGGACGACGACACACGTCTATAGGGGTCGGACCCTATGGGAGCCTTCAGCAACCCCACAGGGGGATTTAGGCACCCTATAGGCGCGTTTTGGGACGCTATAG
This sequence comes from Gorsachius magnificus, assembly GCA_034008185.1. Lineage (NCBI taxonomy): Eukaryota > Metazoa > Chordata > Aves > Pelecaniformes > Ardeidae > Gorsachius > Gorsachius magnificus. Next base: position 5,977,791 of record CM067102.1, on the reverse strand, counting down.
ATGCATTTCCGGCACCCTACAACGGGTTTCGGCATCCTATAAGAGCATTTTGCCACCCTATAGATGCATTTCAGCACCCTATAGATGCATTTCGGCACCCTACAGACATGGTTCGGCACCCTGTAATTGTGTTCTGTGTCCTATAAGAGCATTTTGGCACCCTATAGATGCATTTTAGCACCCTATAGAGGCATTTTGACACCCTATAGGTGCATTTACAGCACCCTGTAAGAGCATTTTGGCACCCTACAGATGTCTTCTGTATCCTATAAGAGCATTTTGGCACTCTATAACACATTTCAGCACCCTATAGAGGCATTCTGGCACCCTATAAGCACATTTTGGCCCCCTATAGATCATTTCGGCCCCCTATAGGCGTTTCGGAACCCCATTAATTGCCTTCTGTATCCTATAAGAGCATTTAAGCACCCTATAAGCACGTTTCAGCACCCTATAGGTGCGTTTTGGCACCCTATAGGCGCCTTCTGTATCCTATAAGCATGTTTTGGCACCCTATAGATGCCTTCTGTATCCTATAAGAGCATTTAAGCACCCTATAAGCACGTTTCAGCACCCTATAGGCGTGTTTCGGCACCCTATAGTGCCTTTTTGGCAGCCTATAGATGCGTTTCGGCACCCTATAGACGCATTTCAGCACCCCATAAGCTCCTTCTGTATCCTGTAAGAGCATTTTGGCACCCTATAGATGCATTTCAGCACTCCATAGACACATTTAGCACCCTATAGCGGCATTTTGCACCCCATAGGACCACTTCACTCCCTATAGGAGCCTTCTACCCCCTAGAGGAGCCTTCTACCCCTAGAGGAGCCTTTGCCCCCCCCCGAGATTCATTTCCCACCCCATAGGAGCACTTCCCACCCCCTATAGGACCCTTTGACCCCCCAGAGATTCATTTCCCACCCTATAGGAGCCTTCCCCCCCCAGACAGAAGCCTTTCCCACCCCCTATAGGTGCCTTTCCCCCCCCATAGGACCCTTTCCCACCCCTTACCCCTATAGGAGCCTTCTACCCCCTAGAGGAGCCTTTCCCCCCCCAAGATTCATTTCCCACCCCATAGGAGCACTTCCCACCCCCTATAGGACCCTTTGCCACCCCCGAGATTCATTTCCCACCCTATAGGAGCCTTTCCCACCCCCTATAGGTGCCTTTCCCCCCCACTCCCTATGGACCCCCCCCCACCCCCTATAGGAGCCCCCCACCCTATAGCCCCCCACCCCACCCCCTGTAGGCACCTCTATAGGCATATCCCCCTCCCCCCCCCATACCTCATCCACGCCTGACACCGGGGTCGCCGCGTCTCGGCGTGATGCCGCCCGCAGTAAATCCGCCCGTCTTGATAAAAATAAATCAGGTCCACCAGTAACTCCCCGCACTGGGAACACTGGAAACACTGGGGGTGCCAACAAGCCCCATGCCCGGCGCGGCCGGCGAACACCGCCATCTCCCCGCCGCCGATTTGCCGACCGCACTGGCGAGGAAAACACAACATCAGCATTTTAGGGGACACCCCCCCACCCCCACCCCCCCCCATATATTTTTTGGGGGTGTTGTCATCCTTCCCCCCCCCCCCCCCTTCCCCCAAACCTGCTGGCAAATGGCCCCGGTGATGGTGAGGGGGAAGGGGCGAGCATCCCCCCGCCCCAAATTTTCTCGTTTGCGTTGTTGGGCGAAGAGTTTTAATTCCCGGCGTTCCGATTCATCCAGGGCGTTGCAGTATTGAGGCTGCGGGGGAAGGGGGGGGGGGGGGGGGAATTTGGGGGGGGGGGGGGGGTTTGGGGTGTGGTGCCCCCCCCCCCCCAAAAAAACACCCCAAAATTGCACCCCGCCCCCATAGGCTGGGATGGCCCCGAGGTGGGGTAGCCAAAGAGCCTGGAATGGCCTGCCCCCCCCCCCCCCCCGAACCCCCCAACCCCCCTGAAGCCTCTGAACCCCCTGACCCCCCCAAACCCCTCTGAACACCCCCAAGACCCCTGACTACACCCAGCCCCCCTAGATCCCAAACCCCGACTCCCCCAAACCTCTCTATGCACCCCTGAGCCCCCAACCCCCCCCAAACCCCCTGACCCCCGCAAACCCCTCTGAACCGTCCCAAGTCCCCTGAATGCCCCCAGCCCTCCTAGACCCCAAACCCCCGACCCCCCCAAACCCCTCTGTACCCCCCTGAGCCCCATGAACCTCCTGAACCCCCAAACCCCCTGAGCCCCCCAAACCCCTCCATACCCCCCTGAGCCCCCTGAATCCCCAAACCCCCTGAACCCCCCAAACCCTCAACCCCCCCAAACCCCTCTGTACTCCCCTGAGCCCCATGAACCCCCAAACCCCCTGACCGCCCCCAAACCCGACCCCCCCAAATCCCTCTGTACCCCCCAAAGCCCCCTGAACCCCCAAACCCCCTGACCGCCCCCAAATCCCCAACTCCCTCCAAACCCCTCTGTACCCCCCACCGAGCCCCATGAACCCCCAAACCCCCTGAAGCCCCCCAAACCCCCTGACCCCCCCGGGCCCCCCCCCAGCCCCACCTCGCTGTCGTGGGGCGGGAGCTGGTACCGGAGCTGCCGCAGGCGGTAGCGCTCCCCGGGGCTGTGCAGGTACGGCACCTTCTCCTCGGGCAGGCAGCTGAAGAACTGCGACACCTGGGGGCGGGGCTTGGGGTGGGAGGGGCTTGGGGTGGGAGGGGCCTAGAGGGGTGGGGCTCGGGAGGGGCGGGGCTAACAGGGGGGCTGGGGGGGGGGATCCAGTGTAGGGCAGGGCTGGGGGCAAAACTTGGCTCAATGGGGAAGGGCTGGGGGCGGGGCTTGGGGTGGGCGGAGCTTGGGGTGGGCGGGGTCTAGGGCAAAACTTGGCTCAATGGGGAGGGGTGGGGGTGGGGCTTGGGGTGGGCGGAGCTTGGGGCAAAGTGTGGCTCAATGGGGCAGGGCTGGGGGCAGGGCTTGAGGGGGCGGGGCTTGTGGTGGGCAGGGTCTGGGGCCAAAAATGGCCTAATAGGGATGGGCTGGGGGCAGGGCTTGGGGTGGGCGGGGCTTGGGGCAGTGGGCGGGGCTTTAAGGGGATGCATGGGGTGGATTAAGACAGTGGGTGGGGCTTGGGGCGGTGGGTGGGGCTTGGGGCGGTGGGCGGGGCTTCACACAGGGCAAGGGGCTCCATGGGGCAAGGCTGGGGTGGGCGGGGCTTGGAGGGGTGGGTGGGGCCACACAGAGGGGCGGGGCCACCTGGGGCTGTGTGGGTGTGTCTCTGGGCAGGGGGCGGGGCCAGGGGCTGCGTGGGCAGGGCCACATAGGCAGGGGGGTCCCCCGTAAGTGGGGTATTTTGGGGGGGCAATGTGGGAGGGGCGGGGCTATAAATGGGCGGGGTCCCCTAAATCTGGGGGGATTTGGGACGGTCCAGGGGGCATCAGGGCCATAAATAGGGGGGTTCCTTAATCTGGGGGGGTTTGGGGGGGATCAGGGCCATAAATGGGGCAGGTCCCCTAAATCTGTGGGGTTTGAGGGGGATCAGGGTAATAAATGGGGGGGTCCCCTAAATCTGGGGGGTGTTGGGGGTTCCTGGGGAGAGATCAGGACTATAAAGGGGGGGTCCCTAAATCTGGGGGGATTTAGGGGGGTCCCGGGGGGGATCAGGGCCATAAATAGGGGGGTCCCTAAATCTGGGGGGGGGGGGGGGGGGTCCCAGGGGGATCAGAGCTAAAAATGGGGGGGTCCCCTAAATCTGGGGGGGGGTTGGGGGTCCTGGGGGGACAGGGCATAAGGGTGGACCCCTAAATCTGGGGGGTTTTGGGGGGGATCACAGCTATAAAGGGGGGGTCCCCTAAATCTGGGGGGGGGGCTGGGTGGGGACGGACATGACACCGACATTTACCTGCTCAGGTTTGAGGCCGGGGGGGGCCCAGGCGTATTCCTCGGGGGCGCACCCTGAATCGTCGTCGGAAACGGGGTGTGGGTGAAAATCGGAGACCAAGCGCCCCATCAAACGTTCCAGGTCCTGGGGGACCCCCCCGGCCGCGTGCTCCCCCCGCGGGCATTTGCAGTGTTGACAAATCTTCCTGGAAAGGGGGGGGGAAACACACATAATAAAAGGGGGGCACCCCAAAATCCAACCAGCCCCCCCTTTTTTTTTTTATATCCTCACCTCCATCCATGTACGAGGAAGCCGGGACACTGATCCCCGCAGGCCTGGCATGGCTGCCCCCGGTCAGGGTCCTCCGTTTCGGGGGGCTGTTGGGAGGGGGAGGTGGAATGGATACACATTGAGGGGGGGGTCACCCCAAAAACGCCGTAACGGGGGAGTTTGGGGGGCAGGGAGGGGTTGGAGGGGAGGGAGGACCCCTTGGAAAGTTGGGGGACAACCTGGAATGGAGGGGGCAGGGAGCGGGGGGGGATTTGGGAGGGGGGGGGGGGGGAATGACAGGACGATACAAGGGAGATCCCTCCTGCCCCACAGATTCCCCCCCCCCCCGCCCCACAGCCCCCTCAGTGCCCCCTCCTGCCCCACAGATTCCCCCCCCTAGCCATCTCTTGCCCCATAGCCCCCCCCAGCACCTTCCTGCCCCACAAATCCCCCCCCAGCCCCAAGCCCCCCCAGAGCCCCTCCTGCCCCACAGCTCCCTCAGAGCCCCCTCCTGCCCCACAAATCCCCCCCCAGCCCCAGAGACCCCCACAGAGCCCCCTCCTCCCCCTCAGCCCCCCTCACAGCCCCATAAACCCCCTCATAGCCCTTCCTGCCCCACAAATCCCCTCACAGCCTCATAGCCCCCACACAGATTCCTCAGAGACCCCCTCCTGCCCCATAGCTCCCCCACTGCCCCCTCAGAGCCCCTCCTGCCCCACAACTCTCCCCCTCAGAGCCCGCTCCTGCCTATAGACCCCCAAGCCATAGCCCCCTCAGCCCTCCTGCCCCTCAGCCCCCCCATAGATCCCCTCAAAGCCCCCTCCTGCCCCACAGATCCCCCCTCACAGCCCCACAGACCCCCTCAGAGCCCCTCCTGCCCCACAGATCCCCCCACAGCCCCCTCCTGCCCCTCAGCCCCCCCTCACAGCCCTTCCTGCCTCACAAATCCCCCCTCCTGCCCCATAGCCCCCCCCCCGCCCCCTCAGAGCCCCTCCTGCCCCACAACTCCCCCCCTCAGAGCCCACTCCTGCCCTATAGCCCCCCCCCCCAAGCCCCATAGATCCCCTCAGAGCTCCTCCTGCCCCATAGATCCCCTCACAGCCCCCTCCTGCCCCTGCCCCTCAGCCCCCTCACGGCCTCCTCACGCCTCCTCCGGCCCCCGCCCCCTCAGCCCCCCCCCCCCGGGGGGCCCCCCCCCCCCCCCGGGCCCCTCCCGCCCCAAGACCCTCCCCCACCCCTCAGGACCCCCCCCCCCAACCCTTCAGGACCCCCCCAGAACCCCTCATCACCTCCTTCCCCCCCCAACCCCTCAGGGCCCCCTCACGGATCGCGCCGATCGCCGCCGCCGGGATCCGCGGGCGAACATGGCCCCCGGTCCCGCCGCCCGCCGCCAGGCCACGCCCCCTCCGTCTGGCCACGCCCCCCCCCCCCCCCGGCGGCCCCCTAACGCGCCACTCAAGCGCCCGCCCCGCCCACCGCCCCGTTGGCCCGCCCCTCCTAGGTCACGCCCCCCCGCCGAGCCCCGCCCCCCTTCCCCGCCCCCCCCCGCTGGCCCCGCCCCTAACGCTGCCACTCAAGCGCCCGCCCCGCCCGCCGCCCCGTTGGCCACGCCCCTCAGCTAAGCCCCGCCCCTCCTTAAAGGGCCAAAGCGGGGGCGGCCGCGGGGGGCAGGGGGGTGGCGCTGGGGGGCCGGGGGGCGGGGGGACGCTCGGGGGAGGGAGGGTGGGGATATCGGGGGGACCCCAAAACTGAGTCCCCAGGGGAGGCTGCGGTGGGAGGAGCCTCTGGGTGTGGTGGCCCCGCCCCACCCGCCCCACCCCAGGGCCTTATCGGGGCTTGGGGGGGGCCCAGTTTAGGGGGGGCCCCCAGTGCTGGTTGTTCGTCCTCAGTGCAGGGCAACAGGTCTGTGGGGCTGGGGTCAGCTGGGGGGGTTTGGGGGGGCTGGGGACCCCCAAGTGGGTTTGGGGGGGGTGGGATCTATGGGGCACGGATGGCTGGGTCCCCTTGGGGGGGGGTGAGGGGGGGCTGGGGACCCCCAAATGGGTCGGGGGGGGTGGGGTTCTATGGTGCCTGGACACCTGGGTCCCCTGTGGGGGGTTTTGGGGGGGTCTGGGGACTCCCAAGTGGGTGGGGGGGGGGTCTATGGGTCCTGGACCTGGGTCCCCGTGGGGGGGTTGGGGGGGGGCTGGGGACCCCCAAGTGTTGGGGGTCCGGGCCCCGGGGGGTTTTGGGGGGGTGGGGACGGGGGGCCGGGGGGGGGGGGGGGGGCTATGGGGCCGGGGGGGCCCGGGGGGGGTG
>CM067102.1:5959486-5970867 GCA_034008185.1 Gorsachius magnificus | reverse complement strand
GCCCTGTCAGCCTCACCTCTGTGCCTGGGAAGATCATGGAACAGATCCTCCTAGAAGCTATGCTAAGGCACATGGAGGCCAGGGAGGTGATTCGAGATAGCCAGCATGGCTTCACCAAGGGCAAGTCCTGCCTGACGAACCTAGAGGCTTTCTATGATGGTGTGACAACAACAGTGGACAAGGGAAAACCAATGGGTGTCATTTCTCTGGACTTCTGCAAAGCCTTTGACACGGTCTCCCACAACATCCTAACATCTCCTAAATTGGAGAGCTATGGCTTTGATGGGTGGACTGTTTGATGGATAAGGAAGTGGCTGGATGGTCGCGACCATCCCGAGGATAGTGGTCAACGGCTCGATGTCCAGATGGAGACCGGTGACGAGTGGCGTCCCTCAGGGGTCCGTACTGGGACCAGTGCTGTTTAATGTTTTCATCAATGACTTAGACAGCGAGATCGAGCACACCCTCAGCAAGTTTGCAGATGACCCCAAGCTGAGTGGTGCGGTTGATATGCCAGAAGGACGGGATGTCATCCAGAGAGACCTGGACAGGCTAGAGAGGTGGGGCCTGTGCGAACCTCATGAGGTTCAACAAGGCCAAGTGCAAGGTCCTGCACCTTGGTCAGGGCAACCCCTGGTATAAATACAGGCTGGGGGAAGAAAGGATCGAGAGCAGCCCTGCCGAGAGGGACTTGGGGGAGCTGATGGATGAAAAGCTAGACATGAACATGTGTGCTGGCAGCCCAGAAGCCAACCCTACCCTGGGCTGCATCAGGAGAAGTGTGGCCAGCGTCAAGGGAGGGGATTGTGCCCCTCTGCTCTGCTGTGGGGAGACCTCCCCTGGAGCCCTGCGTCCAGCTCAGGAGCCCTCAGCACAAGGAGGACATGGACCTGTTGGAGCGGGGCCAGAGGAGGGCTACTAAAATGCTCCGAGGGCTGGAGCCCCTCTGCTCTGTGGCCAGGCGGGGAGAGTTGGGGGTGTTCAGCTTGGAGAAGAGAAGGCTGCGGGAAGAGCTGATTGTGGCCATTCAGTGCTTAAAGGGGGCCCAGAGGAAAGATGGGGAAAATTTTTTTAATAGGGCCAGCTGTGACAGCACAAGGGAGGATGGCTTAAACTGAAGCAGGGGAGGTTTAGACTGGATCTAAGGAAGAAATTCTTTCCAATGAGGGTGGTGAAACCCTGGCAGGGGTTGCCCAGAGAGGGGGTGGAGGCCCCATCCCTGGGAACATTCCAGGCCAGGTTGGACGGGGCTGTGAGCAACCTGATCTGGTTAAAGGTGTCCCTGCTCCCTGCAGGGGGGTTGGACTAGATGACCTCTAGGGGTCCCTTACAACCCCAAACATTCTATGATTCTATGTTCGCAGCCTCAGAAGAGCCTAGTGTCCTCCTTGGTTTTTCCAGGCAGCGTTTAGATCAGACCAATGGTCTTTTACCACCTAAACACCACACCCCAGAAAGAGCCGTGCAGACACCAGTGTTACAGCTGCAGGCTCTTTGGGTCTGTTTTGTGACAAATACCGCCTGAAGACACCCCCCAGAATTATTTTTTGTTGCCCTTGGGGAAAATGCTCGGGGGTAACCAATTCTCTCATGATTTCAACATAAGCCTGGTTTGTTTTCCTCTGCTCTTGAAGCCAGGACTCCAGCCACTGCTCTTCCCCCAGCAGAACCACCCCTTGTTCAGCAGCTTTCCCCCTTACCAATCCCCATAGCTCATACTGACATGGAGAGTGAACATAATCGCTTTAAAAGGAGATAAAGCCTCCATCACCAGAGGTACCTGGGTCCCCAAGCAGCAGGCTCTGCGTGCCCTGGACCACAGGTCCCTGCACAGGATCGTGTCCCCAAGGGGGACAGGGCTGATCAGCTGTGTGCTCCTGCAGTCAGCCCCTTTCCTCTCACTGCAGCCAGCTCAAGTGCCTCTTTTTTTTTTGCTTTGGGAAGGGTGTATTTTTTGTTGTTTTGCTTTTATTGGAAGTTAAAGGATACATAGTAAATACCTTGCAAGTAGCAATATTGTGGGCAGGAGAGAAGTGGTATTGTTAACAGAATTTAAATGATTAGCTGAGCTCAGGAGATGCAACCACCTCCTAAATGACTATGAATATTCAGGTAATTATGTTTAGTGAAATATTGAGTCATCAGCAGACACTATGTGCACAAAATGTACTCCTGCCTATTTTTCATTAATTTAAAACACAGTACTGGTCAGCACTCTTGACAGCTTGCTATGACACATCTGTAGTACTTCTCAGGCATGTTATCCTTCAGGTAGGTTTTTTTTCTTCTGGCATGTTATAGAATACAGAAGGATAACAGCTTTGCATACAGCAGCTAAATCTATATAGATAAAACTCAAAAGATGGGGTTAGAGGGGGGGGGAGAAAGAAAAGAGTTAGATAGCATGTTTTTCCTTACGGAGAAGAGACTTATTTACTATGACACAGTGCTCCTTAAATGAGAAGATTCAAGGATTTCCAGAGAGCAAGGATAGAAGCCTGGCCCAAGGCATCCACCCTTTCCTAGCTCGTCTGTGCAATGTGCTCAGGCACAGACATGGCAGATGAGAAGTGCAATGAAGCAGGAGCATGGCTTTGCACAATCAGGGGAGCAGTAGGCACTGGGCAGACTAAAATTTAAAGAGAAGTAGGCAATGCTTGAAGATTAGGAAAGGGAGATAAAACCACGTAGAACAGAAATATCGGGGTGTGTGTGTGTGTGCACAAAGCAGAATTTTTTATGTAATATTTTTCATTAATTGCTGAGGAACAGGGAGAGCCAAACTGGCTTGGATGAAGTTCTGCACAACAGCAATGGAATAAAGACAATAAATTTCTGTGATGATACAAATAGGCAGTCTTCTCTCTAGCCTGTCCAGGTCTCTCTGGATGACATCCCGTCCTTCTGGCATATCAACCGCACCACTCAGCTTGGGGTCATCTGCAAACTTGCTGAGGGTGTGCTCGATCTCGCTGTCTAAGTCATTGATGAAAACATTAAACAGCACTGGTCCCAGTACGGACCCCTGAGGGACGCCACTCGTCACCGGTCTCCATCTGGACATCGAGCCGTTGACCACTATCCTCGGGATGGTCGCGACCATCCAGCCACTTCCTTATCCATCAAACAGTCCACCCATCAAAGCCATAGCTCTCCAATTTAGGAGATGTTAGGATGTTGTGGGAGACCGTGTCAAAGGCTTTGCAGAAGTCCAGAGAAATGACACCCATTGGTTTTCCCTTGTCCACTGTTGTTGTCACACCATCATAGAAAGCCTCTAGGTTCGTCAGGCAGGACTTGCCCTTGGTGAAGCCATGCTGGCTATCTCGAATCACCTCCCTGGCCTCCATGTGCCTTAGCATAGCTTCTAGGAGGATCTGTTCCATGATCTTCCCAGGCACAGAGGTGAGGCTGACAGGGCGGTAGTTCCTGGGGTCTTCTTTTCGACCCTTTTTGAAAATGGGCAAAATGTTTCCCTTTTACAGTCACCAGGGACCTCACCAGACTGCCATGACTTTTCAAATACCATGGAGAGTGCCTGGGCGACTACATCAGCCAATTCCCTCAGGACTCTGAGATGCATCTCAGTCCTTCACCCATATAGGTACACGGGCAGTGGGCAGTCCCCATCCCGGCAGCTGAGCAGGTGGGCTGGTTTGGGCTGGGACAGAGCTCATTGTCTCGGTAGGAATTAGTGTGGGGCCATGGTCTGGACTGGTGCTGGAAAGAGGGTTGATCACACAGGGATGTCTCATTCCCATGCTGTCAGCACTGCTTACGCAGCCTGCAGGCCTTTTCTGCTCCTCACCCGGCCCCACCAGCGAGGAGGCTGGGGGTGCCCCAGGAGTTGGGATATGCCCAAGGATATTCAGAATTCTCAGGAGCTGCTGCAATTAGCTCAGAGAAGAAGGAGAAGATGGAGAAAGATGTCTCCCCCACAGGCTGGCTCTCCGAGGAGAAAAAGTAAAATGTATAATTATTCATAATTCCCAATAGATGGTTCCCAAACTAAAGAGGTGACAGCAATACTGAGTACAAATATGAGCTTAATCTGATGACCAACAATTTTATCATAGTATAAGCCAGTATTACACAGTACATCAGAAGAGTAACTTTAATCCACTTGTGAAAAGTGATAGCCAGCAGCACAGGGAGCGCATACAGAAGGTAAGGTGTTACATAAAAGAACTCTGTGAAGAAGGACAACAACTCTGAGAGCAAATAAAGCAACATTGCGACCAGCGACTATTAGAATAATATAATGAATACTTATCACAACTTTGTTTTAACACATTCAGATCTGTCGTTATCTCAACCCTTCAAGCTCCATGTTGGGCACCAAAAAAGGACTGTCGTGGTTTAACCCCAGCTGGCAACTCATCACCACGCAGCCGCTCACTCACTTACACAGAGGAGTAAAAGTGAGAAAACTCATGGGTTGAGATAAAGGCAGTTTAATAGGGAAAGCAAAAGCCACACACACAAGCAAAGCAAAGCAAGGAATTAATTCAACAGTTCCCATGGGCAGGCGGGTGCTCAGCCATCCCCCGGAAAGCAGGGTTCCATCACGCGTAACGGTTACTTGGGAAGGCAGACACCATCACTCCAAATGTCTCCCCCTTCCTTCTTCTTCCCCCAGCTTATACACTGAGCAGGACATCCTATGGTATGGAAAAGCCCTTTGGTCAGTTGGGGTCAGCTGTCCTGGCCGTGTCCCCTCCCAGCTTCTTGTGCACCTGGCAGAGCTGAGAGCTGAGAAGTCCTTGGCCACTCTAAGCACTACCCAGCTACAACCAAAACATCAGGGTGTTACCAACATTCTTCTAGTACTAAATTCAAAACACAGCACCATACCAGCTCCTAGGAAAAAAATTAACTCTATCCTAGCCGAAAGAAGGACACGTGGCCACAAACTGCCGCCTTCCCGTTGGAGAGGGTCACCTGCTGCAGAGATGGGCCCGAAAGGCAAGGAGCCCTCCTGGTAGCAGGCTGAGGGGTCACAGAATCCCAGAATCCCAGCATGGCAGGGGTTGGAAGGGACCTCGGGAGATCACCCAGTCCAACCCTCTTGCTAAAGCAGGTTCACCCAGAGCAGGTTGCACAGGACATCATCCAGGCGGGCTTTGAATATCTCCAGAGAAGGAGACCCCACAGCCGCCCTGGGCAGCCTGGGCCAGTGCTCAGTCACCCTCAAAGTCAAGAAGTTCTTCCTCCCGTTCAACTGGAACCTCTTCTGCTGTGGTTTGTGCCCATTGCCCCTTGTTCTGACGCTGGGCACCACTGCAAAGAGTCTGGCTCCATCCTCCTGACACCCACCCTTAAGATATTTGTACATGTTGATGAGATGCCCTCTCAGTCTTCTCTTCTTCAGGCCAAACACTTCCTCACCTTTCTTGAACCGGGGAGCCCAGAACTGGACCCAGTGCTCCACGTGGGGTCTCACCAGGGCAGAGCAGAGGGGGAGGAGAACCTCCCTCGCCCTGCTGGCCACGCTCCTCTTAATGAACCCCCAGATGCCATTGGCCTTCTTGGCAACAAGGGCACCCTGCTGGCTCGTGGTCAGCTTGTCGTCCACCGGGACTCCCAGGTCCCTCTCCGCAGAGCTGCTTTCCAGCAGGTCAGCCCCCAGCCTGTACTGGTGCATGGGGTTCAACCTCCCCAGGGGCAGCACCCAACACTTGCCCTTGTAAACTTCATCAGGTTCCTCTCCACCCAATTCTCCAGCCTGTCCAGGTCCCTCTGAATGGCACCACAGCCTTCTGGCATATCAGCCACTCCCCCCAGTATTGTGTCATCAGCAAACTTGCTGATGATATGCTCTGTCCCCTCGTCCAGGTCATTAATGAATAAGTCTGCCTCTCCAAGACTCCCTCTGATCTGCCACCTCATCCGTTTCAGGCTGTCCACATAGCCCCATGTCGAGTCTCCACCGGCTGGGGTGCCCCAGGAGTTGGGAGGGGACCCAGCCGGGGCAGCTGACCCCAGCTGAGCAAAGGGATCTTCCACAGCACGGGACGCCGTGCTCAGCAATAACCGCTGGGGGAGGGAGGGAGGGAGGGAGGGAGGACGAAGGGGAGAAGTTTGGAGTTACAGCGCTGGTCTTCCCCAGGAACAGTGAGGCGTGATGGAGGCCTGGTGGTGGTGGTGCATCCCCCACCCCCCCTTTTCTTCTCCTGCGCCGCTCTCTCTGAGCCCCGAGGACGGCCGAGACTGCGGGAGGCCCAGGGCCCTGGCAGCAGCGGCACAGGTGTGTGGGACGCGGCAGCGACGGCTGCTGTGGCCCCGCCAGCGTGGGCAGCGACCCCCGGGGTGGCTGGAGCTGGGGCCCTGGCGGCTTCTTGTGGCCCATGGCGGCTGCGTGGTGGAGGGGGCCCAGCCCCTGTGGCACAGCTCTGCCTCCTCTCAGGCAGGATGAGGCCAGGAATAGGGCCTGAGCTGTGGGGCCCGGAGCGGGACGGCTGCAGGGGCGTGCAGCCAGGCTGTGGCCCCAGCCCGGCCCACATCTCTCCTCCAGCACCATGCCCTGCGCGGGGGCGTCGGGCAGGCCCTGCACCCGTCAGGCTGGCAGCAGGGAGGGCACCTCCAGCCCAGCCCCGCCCGCAGAGCAGGAGAGGTTTCCCAGGGACTGATACCTTAAGGGTCAAAAGACCCCGAGATGTAAGCGGCTTACATGCATAAGATTTAGGCCTTATTGTCTAGTTTGCTGATGCTTTGCTAAAGTCAGTAGTGTCTAGCTTGGATGTTATGCTAAAGTCAGTAGTGTACTTACTTAGTACATTTAGAACCCTATTCAAGGACAGGAAGAATCGCGAAAAGGTAATAACGGTTTGTCAAGGTTGCTAGACTAGAAGGAATAAGAACTAATTGAGGCAGGAAGATTTGTGGCTCCTTAGGAGGACAGTTTTTCATAAGAACCAGGAGTTTACCTCAAGAACTGGTTTACACCGGCCCTGGAGTTTGGGCAAGAGCCAAGGAGCAACTGAGTCTGCGCAAGAACAAGGGGTTACTAGCGGTGATGAGGAGGAGCCATCAGCCTTCATCCCCATGACCCCCGACGACCACCACAAGGAGGCACTGAGCAAGTGCAGTGGGAGGGATTTATGGAAATGACCTCCTGACGCTAATTTTAATACAAAGCAGGGACAGGTTATGCATATGTATAGGCATATCGGGAAACTTCATGCATATGGAACACTTTGCTACATATAAACGGGACAAGTTGCCGCTTGAAGGTATGCACGTTAGGTGGAGCGATCCCCCGTGCATCCGGTGCCGTGAATAAAGAATGCCTGCCTTTTAACACTACGTTGGTGTTACGAGGTTTGTTCTTCCCGATTTTGGTGACAGGACTGGCGGGGACAGCCTGGGCTTGGCCCCAGAGAGGGGAGCTGCTGGCCAGTGCTGGGGAGGAGCTCTCTCCTGCTTGGGCCCCTGATGGCCTCCCTCCTGCCAGCCCCGGGGGAGGGGGCTGTGGGGAGCCCGGCCCTGTCCTGTGGGCGCAGGGCTCTGCTCAGCCCTGGCAGCAGCTGCTGGGCTCATGGTGGAATTTGGGCTCTGGCCAATGCTGTCGCCCTGTCCAGAGGGACGTCTGCGCGGCAGGGGAGGCTGCTGCTGCTGCTGCTGCTGCTGCTGCTGCTGCTGTGGCGGGAGAAGGGCAGAGCAGCCCCGCTGGCCAAAGGGCTGGCAGCCCTGCCCCAGCAGCCCAGAGGAGGAGGGCAGGGTGCCCCTGGGGGCACAGCTCTTCCCTCTCCACAGGGAAGCTGCTCCCCTGGCTCACGGGCAAGGATCTGCAAGCCCAGAGCCTGCCAGAGGTGGCCACGTCTGAACACCAGGGGGAAACCGCCAGGTTTTGCAGCCCAGCAGGGCCGCTGGGGCTCTGTGGCAAGGACGCCCTGGGTCAGCCTGTGCTGGGCTGCCATGGGCTGCTGGAAAGCCTGGGCCTCAGGCAGCTTCAGGGCACTCCTGCTTCCTTTGGGCTCTGCCTTTTCCCTTTTGCCCTCGGCCTCCCGAGAGAAACCCCTTCTGCAGGAGGTGAACCAGCAGGTCCAATTCTTTTGGGCTCACATTCTGAACCAGGAACGGGGCTGTGCTGAGGGGTGAGCTGTCCTGCACGCAGCGGGAGAGGCCTGGGACAACGCTGCCTGCTCAGCACGCTCAGGGGGGCTCCCGCGTGAAGGACACCATGGCCTCATCCTGGAGGTTCCAGCTTGTCCTGGTTTCAGCTGGGATAGAGTTAATTTTCTTCACAGAAGCTAGCATAGTGCTGTGCTTTGGATTCAGTGCTAGAAGAATGTTGATAACACGCTGATGTTTTTAGTTGTTGCCAAGTAGTGCTCAGACTGCTCAAGGACTTTTTGAGCTTCTCCTGCTCAGCCAGGGGCATAACAAGCTGGGAGTACAGCACAGCTAGGACCCAAACTGTCCAAAGAGCTATTCCATACCATATAAGATCATGCTCGGGGGGGTTAGTTGGTCGGTCAGTCGCGGGCAGAGTGGTCGCAGCTCGGGCTGTGTGATCGCGGCCCGGGGGGAGTGATCACTGCTCGGGACGGGCTGGGCATCGGTCAGCGGGTGGTGAGCAATTGCATTGTGCATCACTTGTTTTATATATTCTGTATATTTTCTTACCATTATTATTATTATTATTGTTATTATTCTCTCTTATTAAACTGTCTCTATCTCAACCCACGGGTCTTACTTTTTTTTTCTTTTCTCCGATTCCTCCCCCATCCCACTGAGGTGGGGGGGGAGTGAGCGAGCGGCTGCATGGTGCTTAGTTGCCAGCCGGGTTAAACCACGACAGTCCTATTTTGGCGCCCAACGTGGGGCTCGAAGGGTTGAGATAACGACAGATCTGAACATTTCTAAAACGCATTTGTGATAAGCATTCGTTATATTAGTCTAATAGTCGCTGATCGCAATGTTGTTTTATTTGCTCTCAGAGTTGCTGTCCTTGTTCACAGCGTTCTTTTATGTAGCACCTTACCTTCTGTGTGCACTCCCTGTGCTGCTGGCTATCACTTTTCGCAAGTGGATTAAAGTTGCTGTCCTGCTGTATTGTATAATACTGGCTTATGCTATGATAAAAATACTGGTCATCACATTAAGCTCATATTTGTACTCAGTATTGCTGTCACCTCTGTATTTTGGGAACCATCTATTGGGAATTATGAATAATTATGCATTTTACTTTTTATCCTCGGAGAGCCAGCCTGTGGGGGAGTCACCTTTGTCCTGGTTTCGGCTGGGATAGAGTTAATTTTCTTCACAGAAGCTAGCATAGTGCTGTGCTTTGGATTCAGTGCTAGAAGAATGTTGATAACACGCTGATGTTTTTAGTTGTTGCCAAGTAGTGCTCAGACTGCTCAAGGACTTTTTGAGCTTCTCCTGCTCGGCCAGGGGCATAACAAGCTGGGAGTACAGCACAGCTAGGACCCAAACTGTCCAAAGAGCTATTCCATACCATATAACGTCATGCTCGCGGGGGTTAGTTGGTCGGTCGGTCGCGGGCAGAGTGGTCGCAGCTCGGGCTGTGTGATCGTGGCTCGGGGGGAGTGATCACTGCTCGGGACGGGCTGGGCATCGGTCGGAGGGTGGTGAGCAATTGCATTGTGCATCACTTGTTTTATATATTCTGTATATTTTCTTACTATTATTATTATTATTATTATTGTTATTCTTCTCTCTTATTAAACTGTCTCTATCTCAACCCACGGGTCTTACTTTTTTTTTCCTTTTCTCCGATTCTCTCCCCCATCCCACTAAGGGAGGGGGGGAGTGAGCGAGCGGCTGCGTGGTGCTTAGTTGCCAGCCGGGTTAAACCACGACAACCTTACTCATCTTCCCCTTCTTCTCTGAGCTAATTAAAACAGTTCTTGAGAATGTTGAATATCCATGGGATGTTCCAACTAGCATGGCCCTATTGCTAGGTCTCCTGAATATAGTTCAGCTTTTACTCAGGGTTAGACTCCTACGTAAATTATATACCATCCAAAGATCGATTCCTGCAGCAGGCCGTGCAGCTACTCCAACCTCAGTGACACCCACTGTAGCTCCCCAACTGGACACAGGCACTGCAGCTACTTCAAGCCCCTGTGACACCCACTGTAGCTACTCCAGCTGTGGGCACAGGCACTGCAGCTTCTCCAGCCCCTGCAACACCCACTGTAACTACTCCAGCTGTGGACGTAGGCACTGCTGCTACTCCAACCCCTGCAACACCCACTGTAGCTACCCGAACTGTGGACGTAGGCACTGCAGCTACTCAACCCAGTGACACCACTGTAGCTCCTCCAGCCGTAGGCACAGGCACTGCTGCTACTCCAACGCCTGCGACAGGCACCGCTGCTACTCCAACCCTGCAACCTGCACTGCAGCTACTCAAACCCCAGCAACAGGCATTGCAGCTAAGACAGGGAGCAAACCTGTGCCAGTATCAGTTGCCCCTATACAGAAGAAGAAATCTTGGAAGCGAAAGTCAACTCGTTTAGAAAGGGAGGATGAATGAGGGCCATCACAAGAGGAGGAGGAAGAGGAAGAGCTCATAAATGAGACAGAAACAACACGGTATCTATCCTTGGGTAAGCTGCGAGATATGCGAAAAGATTTCAGCCGTCGTGCAGGAGAGCATCTTGTCACCTGGTTGCTCCGATGCTGGGATAATGGGGCCAGTAGCCTGGAACTGGAGGGTAAGGAAGCCAAGCAACTAGGATCCCTTTCTAGGGAAGGGGGCATTGACAAAGCGATTGGAAAAGGGACACAAGTCCTCAGCCTCTGGAGACGACTACTGTCAGCCATGAAGGAAAGATATCCCTTCAAGGAAGACGTCATACATCGCCCAGGCAAATGGACCACCGTGGAGAAAGGCATCCAGTACCTGAGGGAATTGGCTGTCCTGGAGGTGATTTATAGTGACCTGGACAATGACCAGTTACCAAAGATCCAGATAGTGTCCAGTGCACACGACCCATGTGGCGGAAGTTGTTACGGAGCGCACCAACATCATATGCCACCACATGGGCAATAATGAGCTGGGAAGATGGACGGGGACCAACAGTGGATGAAGTGGCTGGCCAGCTCCGGGAATATGAAGAAAGTATCTCTTCCCCCTTTGTTTCGGCTGTGGAGAAACTGTCCCGGAAGTTTGAACGACTCGAAAAGCGTATGCCCTACTCCTCTCCTGTACAGACCAGTATCTCAGCCATCAGAAGTAAGCGCCCTTCTGCTCAAGGAAAAGAGTATCGAGGGTACACACCACGGGGCACTCTATGGTTTTACCTGCGTGACCATGGAGAGGATATGAGGAAATGGGATGGAAAACCTACCTCGATCCTAGAGTCACGGGTACGTGAGTTGCAAAGAAAAACAACACAAAAGGGGGC
>CM067102.1:5947178-5958986 GCA_034008185.1 Gorsachius magnificus | reverse complement strand
CCCCTGCACCCCAAAAACCAATCCCCCCCAATCCTGGCACCTTCTACATCCCTGCACCCCAAAACCCACCCCCCCTCCAAGCCCAGCACCCTCTGCACCCCTGCACCCCAATCCCAGCACCCCTGCACCCCTGCACCCCAAAAACCAATCACCCCCCAACCCCAGCACCCTCTGGACCCCCCCACCCCAAAAACCAACCTCCCCTCTGGACCCCCCCACCCCAAACACCAACCTCCCCCAACCCTGGCACCCTCTGCACCCTTGCACCCCAACCCTGGCTTCCTCTGCACCCCAAAAACCAACCCCCCCCAGTCCTAGCACTCTCTGGACCCCCTCCACCCCAAAAACCAACCCCACCCCAAAAATGAGCCTCCCCACCGACCCCAGCACCCTCCAGACCCCCCTACCCCAACCCCAGCACCCTCTGCACCCCTGCACCCCAAAAACCAATCCCCCCCAGTCCCGGCACCCCTGCACCCCCCACCCCAAAAACCAATCCCCCCCCAACCCCGACACCCACTGCACCCCTCACCCCAACCCTGGCTCCCTCTGCACCCCAAAAACCAACCCCCCCCAACCCCAGCACCCTCTGGACCCCCCCCACCCCAAAAACCACTCCCCCACCCCCCAACCCCGGCACCCTCCGGACCCCTGCACCCCAAAACCCTCCCCACCCCCAGCACCCCAACCCCCATGCAGACCCCCAGCACCCTGAGCCCCCCCAGACCCATGGCACCCCAAAGCCTGAGCCCCCAGGACCCCAGCACCCCCAGACTCCCCCCCGGCCCCCAAGAGCCCCCCCAGACCCCATAGGGGAACCCCAGAATCCCAAGACACACCCCCCAGGACCCCATAGGGACCCCCAGCACCCTGAAGGGCCCCCCCAGATTCCCCCAAAAGCCCCCCCAGGACCCCTCAGGGGCACCCCATGACCCCCGCACCCCAGACTCCCAGGAGACCCCCCAGGACCCCTTAGGGGCACCCCAGGACCCCATAGGTGCCCCCCAGGACCCCATAAGTGCCTCCCAGACCCCCCAGGCACCCCAGGACCCCTTGGGAGCACCCGAGGACCCCATAGGAGCACCCCAGACTCACAGGAGCCCCCCCAGGACCCCTTAGGGGCACCTCAGGACCCTATAGGAGCACCCCAGGACCCCATAGGGTTACCTCAGGACCCCATAGGGGACCCCCAGCTCCTGAAGCCCCCCCCCCCCGAGCCCCCCCAGACCCTTAGGGGCACCCCAGGACCCTATAGGAGCACCCCAGACTCCCAAGAGCTCCCCCCCAGGACCCCATGGACCCCCCCCCCCCCCCCCCCCCCCCCCCCGGCCTTGGGGGGTGGGGGGGAGCCCCGTGGTGCGTCACGGGGGGGCCAGCTGAGTTGGGGTGCGCAGGATTGGGGAGGTGGCGGGGTACGCCCCCGAGGAGCTGCTCGGCTGCTCCCTCTATGAGTACGTCCACGCCCTCGACTCCGACACCCTCAGCAGGAGCGTGCACACCCGTGAGTGCCCCCCAAATCCCCCCCCTGCACCCCAATATCCACCTGGGAACCCCAACATCCTCCTGGGAACCCCAGCACCCCCCCTGCACCCCAATATCCACCTGGGAACCCCAACATCCTCCTGGGAACCCCAGCACCCCCTGCACCCCAATATCCACCGGGGAACCCCAACATCCTCCTGGGAAGCTCAGCATCCCCCCCTGCACCCCAATATCCACCTGGGAACCCCAACATCCTCCTGGGAACCCCAGCACCCTCCCCTGCACCCCAATATCCACCTGGGAACCCCAACATCCTCCTGGGAACCCCAGCACCCTCCCCTGCACCCCAATATCCACCTGGGAACCCCAACATCCTCCTGGGAACCCCTGCACCCCAATATCCACCTGGGAACCCCAACATCCTCCTGGGAACCCCCCCCTGCACCCCAATATCCACCTGGGAACCCCAACATCTTCCTGGGTAGCTCAGCATCCGCCCCTGCACCCCAACATCCTCCTGTGTTACCCCAGCACCCTCCCCTGCACCCCAATATCCACCTGGGAACCCCAACATCCTCCTGGGAACCCCAGCATCCCCCCTGCACCCCGATATCCACCTGGGAACCCAGCACACCCCCCCGCACCCCAATAACCACCTGGGAACCCCAGCACCCCCCCTCACCCCATATCCACCTGGGAACCCCAACATCCCCTCTGCATCCCCTAACACCCCAATATCCCCGGACACCCCTGAACACCCCAATATCCCCCTGGGGCACCCCTGGGCACCCCAACATCACCCCTGGACACCCCTGGGCACCCCAGTATCCCCTCTGGGGCACCCCTGGGCACCCCAATATCCCCCCTGGACACCCCTTGGACACCCTTGGGCACCCCAACATCACCCCTGGGCACCCCAGTATCCTCTCTGGGACACCCCTGGGCACCCCAATATCCCCCTGGGCACCCCTGGGCACCCCTGAACACCCCAATATCCCCCTGGACACCCCTGGGCACCCCAGTATCCCCTCTGGGACACCCCTGGGCACCCCAACATCACTGCTGGACACCCCTGGGCACCCCAGTATCCCCTCTGGGACACCCCTGGGCACCCCAATATCCCCCTGGGGCACCCCTGAACACCCCAATATCCCCTCTGGGACACCCCTGGGCACCCCAACATCACCCCTGGGCACCCCAACATCACCCCTGGACACCCCTGGGCACCCCAGTATCCCCTCTGGGACACCCCTGGGCACCCCAATATCCCCCCTGGCACCCCAGGACACCCCTGAACACCCCAATATCCCCCTGAGACACCCTTGGGGCACCCCAACATCCCCTCTGGGGCACCCCTGAACACCCCAATATCCCCCCTGGGATTTTGGGGTGCTTCCCCCCGCCCCCCCCCCACAGTGCTGAGCAAGGGACAGGCGGTGACGAGCCAGTACCGGTTCCTGGCCAAACGCGGGGGGTTCCTGTGGGCGCAGACCCAGGCCACCGTCATCGCCAACAGCCGCAGCGCCCAACCCGAGGGCATCGTCTGCCTCCACTTCGTCCTCAGGTTTGGGGGGACACGGGGGAGGGGACATGGGGGACACGGGGGGGGACGGACATGGGGGAGACACGGGGGGACAGAGGGGGACAGAGACTCTGCATTCGTAGGGTGTCCGGGAGGCGTTGGGGATGCATAAAGTGGTGCCTTAGGGCAGGGGGGGAGCACCCCAAAAATCAGCCCCCAAATGTGGTGACCTGGGGGGATCAGCACCCCAAATCCAGTGCCTGGGGGGGGCAGCACCCCAAAAATCAGCCCCCAAATGTGGTGACCGGGGGGGTCAGCACCCCAAATCCAGTGCCTGGGGGGGGCAGCACCCCAAAATTCAGCCCCCAAATGTGGTGACCGGGGGGGGGGGGTCAGCACCCCAAATCCAGTGCCTGGGGCGGCAGCACCCCAAAAATCAGCCCCCAAATGTGGTGACCGGGGGGGTCAGCACCCCAAATCCAGTGCCTGGGGGGGCAGCACCCCAAATCGCCCCCAAATGTGGTGCCGGGGGGGTCACACCCCAAATCCAGTGCCTGGGGCGGCAGCACCCCAAAATCAGCCCCCAAATGTGGGACCGGGGAAGCACCCAAGCACCCCAAAATTCCTCCCCCATTTGTGGTGACCTGGGGGGTCAGCACCCCAAATCCAGTGCCTGGGGGGGGCAGCACCCCAAAAATCAGCCCCCAAATGTGGTGACCGGGGGGCAGCACCCCAAATCCAGTGCCGGGGGGGGCGCACCCCAAAAGGGGGGCAGCACCCCAAATCCAGTGCCTGGGGGGGGCAGCACCCCAAAATAGCCCCCAAATGTGGTGGGGGGGGGGGGGGACCCCAAAACCCCTCCTGCCTGGGGGGGGCAGCACCCCAAAATTCAGACCCTAATGTGGTTACTGGGGGGGTCAGCACCCTATAAATGCTGCCTGGGGGGGGTCAGTACCCCAAATCTGGTGCCTGGGGGGGGGGGTGTCCGTCCCCCTGCCCATGGCCTGGGGGGGCTGACGGGCCCCCCCCCAGCCGCGTGGAGCAGCGGGGGGTGGTCCTGTCCCTGGAGCAGACCCAAGGCCGGGGTGAGGGGCGCCGCCTGCCCCCCCCCGCCCCCGGCCCCGACACCCCCGACGCCGTCCTCAACCTCAGCCTCGGTGGGCACCAGTTGCGGTGACTGGGAGGACTGGGAAGGGGGGGGGTGGTGTACTGGGAGGTGATGGGGGGTGGGGGGGGCATCTCTGGGGCTCGGGGGGGGGGCTGGGGGGCGTTTTGGGGGTCCCCAGCCCTGTGTGAGGGTGTGGGCAGGGGTGGGGGGTTTTTGGGTGCTGGGGGGGTCCCTGGGGATCCTGGGGGGGGGGGTCTGGGGGTCTCCAGCCTGGTGTGAGGGGACAGGTGGGGATTGGGGGTTCTGGGGTTGCTGGGGGGGGGCTGGGGGGGTTCTGGGGGTCCCCCACCCCATGTGATGGTTGTGGGCGCGGGAGGGGGCTGTGGGTGCTTGGCGGGGGGGAGTCTGGGGATCCCCAGCCCTGTGTGAGGGTGCGGGAAGGGGTGGGGGTCCCTGGGGGGTTCTGGGGGTCCCAGCCCTGTCTGAGGGTGAGGGCAGGGGTGGGGTGGAGTCTGTGGGTGCTGGGTGGTCCCTGGGGGGTTCTGGGGGTCTCCAGCCTGGTGTGAGGGGACAGGTGGGGAGGGGGGGGTCTGGGGGTGCTGGGGGGGGGACTGGGGGGGTTCTGGGAGTCCCCCACCCCATGTGACAGTTGCGGGCAGGGGTGGGGGGGGTCTGTGGGTTCTGGGGGGACCTGGGGGGGTTCTGGGGGTCCCCCACCCCATGTGAGGTTGTGGACAGGGGTGGGGGGGTCTGGGGGTCCCCAGCCCTGTCTGAGGGTGAGGGCAGGGGTGGGGTGGGGTCTGTGGGTGCTGGGGGGGGGTCCCTGGGGGGGTTTTGGGGGTCCCCCACCCCATGTGACAGTTGCGGGCAGGGGTGGGGGGCCCGCGGGTGCTGGCTTTCGTGCGCCCAGCCCACGTCCCCGAAGCGGTGCTGCAGCGGGACCCCCGGCGCTTCTGCTCCCCCGAACTCGCCCGCCCCTCGCCCCCATCTTCGATCCCCCCCCGGCCCCCCCCCCCGCGCCCCCCGCCCCCCCCGGTGGCCGCCTTGGGTTTTGGGGGGGGGGGGGGCCCCTTGGGGGGGCCCACCGGCTATGGGGGGTTGGGGGTGGGGAGCCCCTTGGGGGGGGTCCTTGGCAAGGCTGGGGGGGGTTCTTGGGGTCTGGGGGGGTCCTAGGGGGGGCCTTGGGATGTCCGGGGGGGGTCCTTGGCAAGGCTGGGGGGGTTCCTGGGGTCTGGGGGTGTTCTGGGGGTGTCCCTGTGGTGTGTGTGGGTCCTAGGGGGGTCCTGGGGGGATCCCCGGGTTGGGGGGGGGTGTCCTGGGGGGGTCCTTAGCAAGGCTGGGGGGCTCCTGAAATAATACATGAGGCCAATTTGGGCTTGTAGTGGGGAAAATTGGGGGGGTCCTGGTCAGGCTGGAGGGGGGAGGGCAGGTCTGTGGTCCTGGGGGGGTTCGGGGGGGGTCTATGGCTGTGCCCCCCCCCTCTAAGCCCCCTGGGGACGAGCTGCTCTTCGAGGTGCAGAAGCTCTTTGCCGAGAGCCCGGGGCCCCGCACGGCCCTGCAGGTATGGGGGGGGCTGCGTGGGACCCCCCCATGTCCTCCCCATATCCCCCCCTGTCCCCCCAGGCCTCCCCCCTGGCCGGAGTGGGGGGGAATACCCCCCCCCCTGTCCCCCAGTCCCCCCAGGCATCCCCCCCCGGCCTCTGGGGGTGTGTGTGACCCCCCCCATCCCCCCATGTCCCCCCATAACCTCCCACGTCCCCCCTGTCCCCCCAGGCCTCCCCCCTGGACCTGGCCATACTGGGGGGTGTGAGCCCCCCCCGTCCCCCCATTCCCTGCCCAGTACCCCCATGCCCCCTGTCCCCGCTCCCCTGACCTGGCCATATGGGGATGACCCCCCATCGTCCCCCCTGTCCCTCCCCTTCCCCCCCTGTCCCCCCAGGCCTCCCCCCTGGACCTGGCCATACTGGGGGGATGTGAGCCCCCCCTCCCCCCATGTCCCCCCCTGTCACCCCATGTCCCCCCCTGTCCCCCCAGGCCTCCCCTGTCCTAACCCCCCCGTCCCCCCATGTCCCCCCCGTCCCCCCATAACCCCCCTGTCCCCCCCTGTCCCCCCAGGCCTCCCCCCTGGACCTGGCCATGCTGGCCCCCTACATCCCCATGGACGGCGACTTCCAGCTGGGCGGGGCCGAGGCGCCGCGGGGGCGTGGCCCCCGCCCTCCCGGCCACGCCCCCTCGGCCGCGGCCGCGCCCCCGCGCCCCCGGGCCCGCAGCTTCCCCGGGCGAGGCTCCGCCCCCTCCCGCCCCGGCCCCGCCCTCCCGCGCTGGGGCAGCGACCCCGCCCTCGGCCCCGCCCTGGCGCCCCGCCCCGCCAGGAAGAGGTGGGCGGGGCCTCTGCGGGGGGGGCGGGGCTAAGATGAGTGGGGAGGGGCTTTGCGGTAAATAGGGGCGTGGCTTTGCGGGGGCGGGGCTTATTGCTGAATGGGTGGGGTGGTGGGGCGGGGGTGGTGGGGCGGGGCTGGGGGCGAGGCTTATTGGTGGTGGGTGGGGGCGTGGCTTGTGGGCGTGTCGGGGGCGGGGCTTGGGTGGGCGTGGCGTGACGATACCGCGCAGGGCGCGGGAGCCGAGCGGGGAGGAGGCGGGGGCCCCCCAGAAGCGGCCCGAGCTGGACCCCCACTTGCTGCCCCCCCTCGGCCTGGTACGGGGGGACACGGGGGGGGACACGAGGAGGGGACGGGGGGGGCACGGGGGGGAATGGGGGGGCCACGGGGGACACATGGGGGGACATGGGGACACGGGGGGGACATGGGGGGGACGGGGGAGCACGGGGAACACGGGGGGGGGACAGGGACGGGACATGGGGAGGGGATGGGGGGGACGGGGGCGGGACATGGGGAGGGGGCGGGGGGGGGCACGGGGGAGGATACGGGTGGGCCACACAGGGGGGGCCATGGGGACACGAGGTGGACATGGGGACACACAGGGGGACAGGGGTGGGGGGGGACAGGGACACACCAAGGGGGTGGGGGGACTGGGGGAGATAAGGGGGGGTGACAGGGGGACATGGGGACACAGAGGGGGGCAGGGACATGGGGTGGCAGGGAGGGGCATGGGGGGAGGACACGGGGGGGGACATGGGGGACACGAGTGGGGACATGGGGACACAGGGGAGGACACAGGGGGGACACAGGGACACGGAGGGTGACACGGGGGGGATGACACGTGGGGACACCCGGGGGGGGTGAGGGGGGTGGGCACTGTGGGGATGTGGGGTCGGGGGTTGGGGACAGCTTGGGAGGGGGGGGGGGAGTGGGCTCTCCCCCCCCCCATGTCCCCACGTGTCCCCCCATGTCGTGTGTGTGTGTCCCCCCCCACCGTTTCCCCCCCAGGGGCTGCTGCTGAGTGGGGACGACCCCCCAGGACTGAGCCCCCGCCTGGAGCAGCCCCTGGGTGAGGGGGGGACCCCATAATGGGGGGGGGAGGAATCCTGGTAATGGGGGGGGGACCCCAATAATGAGGAGGGGACCCTGATGGGGGGGGGGGGGGGGCCCCCCCGGGGGGGCCCCCCCCCCCGGGGAAACCCCCAAGGGGAGGAGGGGAGGGAGGACCCCAATAACAGGGATGAAATGGGGGGGGACACCACCCAAATTTGAGGGAAGAACTGGGAGGGTCCCCAAAATGGGGGAGGGCACAACCAAGGGAGCTGCGGGGAGGGGGGGGGGGGGGGCACCCCAATAATGTGTTTTGTGTCCCCCCCCAGCGCTGCTGGCTGATGGCCTGGCCCTGCCGGGGGCCCCCCCGCACCCCACCCTGGGGTCCCCCCAGGAGGAGAGCGAGGGGTGCCCAGGGGCCCCCCCCCAGGGAACACGCCTGGGGAGCAACTGAGGGGGGAAAGGGGCCCCCCCAAAACCAGCAGTGGGGCCAAACCACCGCCTGCCTCCCCCCACCTTGATGGGGACCCCAAGACACCGACACCCCCCCCAAGCCCACATCCCCAGTGGGGGGGGGCACAAAAAGCCATGACCCCTCCCACAGATCCTGGGGTGCCCCCCCCACCTGGGGGTCCCCCCCATTTATCGGCCCCCCCCCAGCCCCCCATCCCCCCCGGGGCCCCCCGGGGCCCACCCCCCCGCCTTCGGATCCCCCCCCTCCCCCCATAGGGGACCCATTTAACCCCCATACTTTTGGGCCCCCCCCAATCCTCCCATGGGGCCTGCCCAGGGCCCCCCCTCCTACCTCGGCCTGGCCCCCCCGGGGGGGCTCGGGGGGGGGGGATCCCCCCCCCACTCGGTGCTGGGCTGAAAATGCCCCTTTGGGGGGGCCCCGGGGCCCCCCCCTTCCCCCCCAAATCTGGGACCACCGGGGCAGTGCCCCCCCCCCCCCCCCCCCCCCAAAATCCAGGACCCCCTTTTGTACCGCTCCGTCCTGCACAGCCCCGGGGCTCTGGAGACGCACTCGTGCGAGGGCCTCGTGCAAAGCCCTCGTGCAAGAGCCATCCCCGTGCGAGGGCCTCGTGCAAGAACCTCGTGCGAGAGCCATCCCCATGCGAGAGCCTTCCTCACGTGTGAGCCATCCTCGTGCGAGAGCCATCCTCGTGCGAGGGCCTCGTGCAAGAACTGTGCGAGAGCCATCCCGTGCAGAGCCTTCCTCACGTGTAGCCATCCTCGTGCGAGAGCCATCCTCGTGCAAGAGCCTTCCTCACGTGTGAGCCATCCTTGTGTGAGAGCCATCCCCGTGAGGGCCTGTGCAAGAACCTCGTGCAAGAGCCATCCTCGTGCGAGAGCCATCACCGTGCGAGAGCCATCCCCGTGCGAGAGCCTCGTGCAAAGCCCTTGTGCAAGAGCCATCCTCGTGCGAGAGTCATCCCTGTGTAAGAGCCATCCTCGTGCGAGGGCCTCATGCAAAGCCCTCGTGCAAGACCAATCCTCGTGCAAGAGTCTTCCTCATGTGAGAGCCATCCTCGTGCGAGAGCCCATGCGAGGGCCTCGTGCAAGAGCCATCCTCGTGAGAGCCATCCTCGTGCAAGAGCCATCTCTGTGTAAAAGCCATCCTCGTGCAAGGGCCTCATGTGAGAGCCATCCTCGTGCGAGAGCCATTCCCACGTGAGCGCCATCGTCGTGCAAAGAGCCTCGTGCGAGGGCCTCGTGCAAAAGCCTCCGGGTCAGCCGCCATCGTGCAAGACCCGTCCTCGTGCGAGAGCCGCCCTCGTGCGAGAGCCCTCCCCATGTGGGCCCCCCCCCCCCCAAAATGTCGCTTTGGGGGGGGAGGGGCCCTATATTACCCTCCCCCCCCTGCCCCCCCCCCCCCCGCTGCTCCCCCCCCCCCATGTGCGCTTGTGCACAGGCCACGTGCGAGGGGGGGGGTCTGACACACGCACACACCCCCCCGTGGGGGTGGCACATGGGGACACGTCCAGTGTCACCCCCACCCCCCGTGCACAGCCCCTCCCCCCGCCATGCTGCCCCCCCCCCCTCCCCCCCCCATTAAACCGGCTCTGACCCCCCCCCGAGGGCTCTGCCTCTGTCTGGGGGGGACACGGGGGGGACACAGGGACATGGGGGGTGATGGGGACAGGGGGGGACATGGGGGGTGGGGGGCCAGGGGGGAAGGGGGGGATGATGGGGACATGGGGGAACAGTGGGGGACCTGGGGGGGTGATGGGGACATGGGGGGACAGGGGGGGACATGGGGGGTGATGGGGACATGGGGGGGACAGTGGGGGACATGGGGGGTGATGGGGACGGGGGGGACGGGGGGGACATGGGGGGTGATGGGGACATGGGGGGATGTGGGGGGGCCAGGGGGACATGGGGGGTGATGGGGACATGGGGGACATGGGGGGTGATGGGGACAGGGGGGGACATGGGGGGTGATGGGGACAGTGGGGGGGGTGACAGTGAGGGGGTGAGGGGACATTGGGGGACAGGTTGGGTGATGGGGACACGGGGGGACATGACGGGGCAATGGGGACATGAGGGACATGTGGGGACACTGGGGGATACGGGGGTGATGGGGACACAGAGGGGGACATGGGGGGACATGGGGGGTGATGGGGACGGGGGGTGTGTGTGTGACAGAGTCATAGGGACATGAGAGGACATTGGGGGACAGAGGGGGTGACAGGGACATGGGGGGACATGATGGGGCAATGGGGACGTGAGGGACATGTGGGGACACTGGGGGACACAGGGGGTGATGGGGACACGGAGGGGCACATGGGGGGACATGGGGGGTGATGGGAACAGTGGGGGGGTGTGACAGAGTGATGGGGACATGAGGGGACATTGGGGGACACAGGAGGTGATGGGGACACGGGGGGAGACACAGGGGGACTCCCGGGGCTGCGGGGGCTTGGGGGACATGGGGAGGCACCCATGACCGCTCTGGTACCCCTTCGCTCCTCTCTATGGTCCCGCCCCGCGCGCCGCGCGCCCGTTTACGACACTGCCCCCTCCCTTCCCGCTGCCTTTGCGACAGCGGCGCTTGGCGGCTCGGCGGGCCGCGCTCCCGGCGGTTGCCAGGGCGCTTTACGGCCCGGCGATGGCGGAGGGAGAGCGGGCGGAGAGCGGGGGGGGCGCGATTGGGAGTCATGGGGGGGACTGGGGGGCAATGGGGGCTGCCAGATTGGGAGCCATGTTGGGGAACGGGGGGCAATGGGGGCTGCCAGATAGGGAGCCGTGGGAGGGACTGGGGGGCAATGGGGGCTGCCAGAGAGGGAGATATGGGGGGGCAATGAGGGCTTCCAGATAGGGAGCCATGGGGGGCAATGGGGGCTGCCAGATAGGGAGCAATAGGACAGAATGGGGGGCAATGGGGGCTGCCAGATTGGGAGCTGTGGGAGGGACTGGGGGGCAATGGGAGCTGCCAGATTGGGAGCCATGGTGGGGGGGGGAATGGGGGTTGCCAGATAGGGAGCTGTGGTGGGCAATGGGGGGCTCTCAGATACGGAGCCATGGGGCGGGGGGAATGGGGGTTGCCAGAAGGGGAGCCGTGGGGGGGAAATGGGGGGCAATGGGGGGCTGCAGATACGGAGCCATGGGGGGCAGTGGGGGGCTGCCAGATTGGGAGCTGGGGGGCTGCCAGAGAGGGAGCCGTTGCGGGGCAATTAGAGACCCCCTGCCAGATTGGGCGCCGCATGGAAAGCAAGGGTGGGCCCGGGGGTCAGGGTGCCCCCCCCCCCCCACCCCAACATGTGGGGGGGTCCCATCCCGCTGACGCCCGCCGGCGGCCCAGGGAAGGACTACGAGAATGCGGTGAAGTACTACAGCAGCGCCATCGACCTGAACCCCACCAACGCCATCTACTATGGGAACCGGAGCTTGGCCTACCTGCGCACCGAGTGCTACGGCTACGCCCTGGCCGACGCCACCCGCGCCGTCGAGCTCGACAAGAAGTACGTCAAGGGCTACTACCGCCGCGCCGCCAGCAACATGGCCCTGGGCAAGTTCAAGGCCGCCCTCCGCGACTACGAGACGGTGAGGCCGGGCGCCTCGGGGTACCCCTTGTCATCCCCCTGGTGTCAGCGTGTCCCCTCCTGAGACTGGGGGAGGCTTGGGGATCCCCTCATTGCCTCCCTGGTGTCACTGTGTCCCCTCCTGATATCAGAGGAGGCTTGGGGACCCCCTCGTCACCCCCCTGGTGTCACTGTGTCCTCCTGGAGCTTGGGGACCTTCTTGGTGTCACTGTGTCCCTTCCTGAG
>CM067102.1:5934718-5946678 GCA_034008185.1 Gorsachius magnificus | reverse complement strand
GGGGGGGGGCAAATCCCCCCTTAATTACCCCAGGAGGGGCAAACACCCCCCCTTAATTACCGGGGGGGGGGGGGGGCAACTCCTCCCTAATTACCCCGGGGGGGGGGGGAATTCCCCCCAAATTACCCCATAGCGGGGGGGGCACCCCTAAATTACCCCATAGCGGGGGGGGGGGGCACCCCCAAATCTGCCCCCCCTGTAGAGAGGGGGGTGACAGCAGCGCTGCCACGCAGGGGCTGCCAGCCCCACTGGGGGGTTATTCCCTCCCGGGGAGGGGGTGTGTAGCCCCCTGGGGGGGGGGGGCCCCCCCCCCCCCGGGTTTTTTTGGGGGGGGGGGGGGGATCCCCCCCCCTCAGAAGTCGGCGAACTCCTTGGCGCAGCGGTCGGTGAGGGAGACCCTGATCTCCTCTTCCTCGTACTCGTCGAAATTGCTGGTGTCCCCGGCTTGCATTGGGAGAGGGCTTCCACTGCACTCTCAAACACGGGTCACCCCTTTAGGGGGGGGCCTCCACCTAGCGAGGACCCCCCCACACCCCCCAACCCACTTCACACAGGAGGTCCCCCCAAACTTATGGGGGAGGCCGGCCCCATCCCCCCAAACCCTAAGCACCCCCAGGACCCCCCCCATCCCCCCCAGCCCCAAAGGCTCCCTGGGAGCCTCACGCTCCCTCTAGGACCCTGGAGGGTCCCCTGTGTCACCCCCCCAGGACCCCAAAGGCCCCCCCAGGACCCTCATGTCCCCCCCCAGGAGCCCAAAGGTCCCCAGGACCCCATGTCCCCCCCCCAGGACCCCAAAGGCCCCCCAGGACCCCCATCCCTCCCCCCCCCAGGACCCCAAAGGCCCCCCCAGAGACCCCCACCCCCTCTAGGACCCTGAAAGGGCTCCCCCAGGACCCTCCAGCCCCAACCCCAGGGACCCAAGGGCCCCCCCCCAGGACCCCAAAGGAGCCCCCAGAGACCCTCATGTCCCCCCCAGAGCCCAGGACCCCCCAAAGGACCCCAAGCCCTAGGACCCCAAAGTCCCCCCCAGGACCCCAAAAGGCCCCGGCCCCAGGACCCAAAGGTCCCCAGGCCCCCCCTCCTAGGACCCACCAAGAAAGGCCCCCCAGGACCCTCATGTCCCCCCCCAGGAGCCCAAAGGCCCCCCCCCCAGGACCCCAAAGAGCCTCCTGAGACCCTCATGTCCCCCACCCCCAGGAGCCCAAAGGGCCCCCCCAGGACCCCAAAGCCCCCAATCCCTCAGGACCCCAAAGGCCCCCCCAGGACCCCAAAACCCCTCCTAGGACCCCAAAAGCCCCCCAGATCCCCTCCTAGGACCCCAAAGGCCCCCAGACCCCAGGAGACCCCAAAAGCCCCTGAACCCCTCAGGACCCCAACCGCCCAGGACCCCAAAGGCCCCCCAGGACCCCAAGCCCCCAGGCCCCAAAGCCCCCAGACCCAGGACCCCTCCCAAAGGGACCCCAAATCCCCTCCCAGGACCCCAAAGGACCCCTCCTAGGACCCCAAAGGACCCCCCCAGGACCCCAAAAGCCGCCCAGAACCCCAAAGGCCCCGCCAGGACTCCAAAGGACCCCTCCTAGGACCCCAAAGGGCCGCCCCCAGGACTCCAAAAGCCCCCCGAATCCCCCCCCCCCGGACCCCCAAAAGCTGCCCAGAACCCCAAAGGCCCTGCCAGGACTCCAAAGGACCCCTCCTAGGACCCCAAAGGACCCCCCCAGGACCCCAAACGCCGCCCAGAACCCCAAAAGCCCCGCCAGGACTCCAAAGGACCCCTCCTAGGACCCCAAAGGACCCCCCCAGGACCCCAAAAGCCCCCTGCATCCCCTCCTAGGACCCCAAACGCCGCCCCAGGACCCCAATGGCCCCCTCCTAGGACCCCAAAAGCCGCCCAGAACCCCAAAGGCCCCCCAAAGGACCCCTCCTAGGACCCCAAGGACCCCCCCCGGACCCCAAAAGCCGCCCAGAACCCCAAGGCCCCGCCAGGACTCCAAAGGACCCCTCCTAGGACCCCAAAGGACCCCCCCAGGACCCAAACCGCCCAACCCCCAAACCCCCCAGGACCCCAACCCCCCCGGACCCCAAAGCCCCCCAGGACCCCAAAGGCCCCGCCAGGACTCCAAAGGACCCCTCCTAGGACCCCAAAGGGCCCCCCCCAGGACCCCAAAAGCCGCCCAGAACCCCAAAGGCCCCCGCCCCCCCCGGCCAAAGGCCCCCCCCCAGGACCCCAAAAGCCCTTCCGCCCGGCCCCCCCCCTTTCGGCCCCCCCCAGGCCCACCTTGCGCGGTAGATGGCGATCCAGTCGGTGGTGGCGAACCACTTGTGGCCCTTGATGTCGGCGACGCCGTTGCGGAGGTTGCCGAAGCGCTTGGTCAGGTCGACCTGGAGCAGGTTGCGCAGGAGGTCCTTCAGGTCCGAGCTGAAGTGCGAGGGGAACCGCACCTGCGGGTGGGGGGTCAGCCGGGGGGGGGGGGCCAGGACCCCAGTACGGGGGGGGGGGGGCAGGGGGCCCTGGAACCCCATTAGAGGGGGTGATGGGGTGTTTTGGGGTGCCCTGAGTGCCTGGGACCCCATTAGAGGGGGTGAGGGGGTGTTTTTGGGGGCTCTGGGTACCTGGGACCCAGTTAGAGGGGGTGGAGGGGTGTTTTGGGGGGCCCTGGGTGCCTGGGACCCCGTTAAAGGGGTGGGGGGGTGTCCCCGGGGGTGGTCCCTGGAACTTTGGGTCACCTTTTGGGGCGGGGGGGTGGGTGCAGTAGGGTCCCAGTGACCTCCAGGCTCTCTCCCAGTGGCACCAGTGCTCCCAGGCTCTGCCCCGATACACCTGGTCCCTCTCCCAGTCCCTCCCAGTGCCCCCAGGCTTTTTCCCAGTTGCCCCCGCTGAGCCCCCCCAATCCCTCTCCCAGTCCCTCCCAGTGCTCCCAGTTCCATTACAGTTCTTCCAAGTCCCCCCAATCCCTCTCCCAGTCCCCCCAATTCTCCCAGTCCCTTCACTCCCTCTCCCTTTCCCTACCCCCCGGGGCCCCCCCCCCCCCCCCCCCCCGGGGGGGGGGGGGCGCCCCCCCTCACCTTCCCCGAAACGATTTTCTCGTAGATCTGGATGGGCTGGTCGGCGAAAAAGGGGGGGTACCCGGCTGCCATCTCATAGATGAGGACCCCCAGTGCCCACCAGTCCACGGCCTTGTTGTACCCCTGGAGAGGGGGGACACACACACATAGGGTGACGGGGGGGTCCCCCAAAACCTAGGGGGGAAGCCCCAAGGGGGTTTAACCCCCCCCCCCCCCTCACCTTGCTGAGGATGATTTCGGGTGCCAGGTACTCGGGGGTGCCGCAAAGCGTCCAGGTCCGGCCCTTCACCCGCTTGGCGAAGCCGAAATCTGTCACCTTGGGGGGGGGGGCACACAGAGGGGGGACCCCAATGGGCGTGGGGGGGGGTCAGGGTTAGGGTATGGGGGGGATGATGGGGTGTTTGGGGGGCTGTGGGGTGACCCTGGGGGGGATTTGGGTGGTTGAAGGGGGGATTTGGAGGGGATTAAGGTGTATTTGGGGGGGGGGGGGCAAGGGGGTTTTGGGGTAACCTGGGGAGGTTGGGGGGCAACCTGGGGGGGGGGGATTTGTGGCAATTGGGGGGGGGGCAAGGGGGTGTTGGGGTGTATTGGGGGGGCAAGGGGGTTTTGGGGTATATTTGAGGGGTTTTGGGGTAACTTGGGGAGGTTGTGGGGTGACCTGGGGGTTTGTGGCAACTGGGCGGGAGCAAGGGGGTTTTGGGGTGATTGGGGGGTTTTGGGGTTTTGGGGTAATTGGGGAGGTTGTGGGGTGACCTGGGTATTTGTGGATGGGGGGGCAAGGGGTTTTGGGGTGTATTTGGGGGGGGCAAGGGCGGGTTTGGGGTGTTTTGGGGATTTTGGGGTAACTGGAGAGGTTGTGGGGTGGCCTGGGGGGGTATTTGTGGCAATTGGGGGGGGCAAGGGGAGTTTGGGGTGTATTTGGGGGGGGGCAAGGGTGTTTTGGGGATTTTGGGGTAAGTTGGAGAGGTTGTGGGGCAACCTGGGGGGGCATTTGTGGTGATGGGGGGGGGCAAGGGGGGTTGGGGTGTATTTGGGGGGGGCAAGGGCGTTTTGGGGTGTATTTGGGGGGGTTGGGGTGCCCTGGGGGTGTAGCAGGGGTATTTGGGGGGGGTTAAAGCGTACCAGGGGGGGGGTCAAGGGGCTTTTAGGGTGTGTTTGGGGTATTTTGGGGGGCTGGGGGGTACCCCAAGGGATGCTTTTGGGGCCGGGTTGAAGGGTTGGGGGGGGGGGGGAGGATTGAGGACAGCGGGGTGGATTTGGGGGGCACAGGGGGGGATTTTGGGGTGCAGGGGGGGGATTTTGGGGTACCTCGATGTAGCCCTGCTGGTCGATGAGCAGGTTTTCGGGTTTCAGGTCGCGGTAGATGAGGTCGAGCGCGTGCAGGTACTCGAAGGTCAGCACGATTTGGGCGGCGTAGAAGCGGGCATGGGGCTCGCTGGGGGGGGGGGGGGCAGTGGGGCTGAACCCCCCCCCCCCCCCCCCCCCCAGCACCCTTCTGAGACACCCCCTCCCCCCCCCCAAAGACACCCCTGGCCCCCCCCCAACCCCCCAGGGCCCCCCCCCCCTAGTTCCCCGGGACCCCCCCCAACCCCTCACCCCCCCCCCCCACCCCTCCCTGGGACCCCTCAAACGCCAAAACCCCCCCAGACACCCCTTGGGGCCTCTCCAATCCCCCTCAAGACCCCCAGGGACCCCCCCAGACCCTCCCTGGGACCCCTCAATCCTCCCCCCCCCCCCCAGAACCCCCCAGAGACCTCCTGGGGCCTCTCCAATCCCCCTCAAGACCCCCCAGACACCCCCCCAGCCCCTTCCTGGGACCCTTTGGGACCCCCCCAACCCCCAGAGATGCCCCCCAAGATATCCCCTGAGACCCTGACGACCCCCAGAAGTCCCCAGGGACCCCCCCCGAGACCCCTCAACCCCCCCCCCCCAAATCCTCCCTGGGACCCCTCAACCCCCAAAACCCCCCAGAAGTCCCCAAGAATCCCCCCGCCCCCAAGACCCTTCCTGGGACCCCCCCAAGACCCCCCTGGGAATCCCCAGAAGTCCCCAAGGACCACCCAGAGGCCCTATGGGACCTCTCTGATCCCCTCCAAGACCCTCAGGGACCCCCAAGACCCTTCAACCTCCCCCAAGACCCTTCCTGGGATCCCCACAATCTCCACAACCCCACAGAAGTCCCCAAGGACCACCCAGAGACCCTATGGGACCTCTCTGATCCCCTCCAAGACCCTCAGGGACCCCCAAGACCCTCCCTGGGACCCCTCAACCCCCCCCCCAAGACCCTCCCTGGGATGCCCACAACCCCAGGGACCAAGCCCTTCCGGGACTCCCAAGACCCCTCAAGGACCCCCGTGACACCCCATGGGACCCCCCCAAACGTCTGCTCACCTGAAGCGGCCTATGCGGCGGAGGTGGGAGAACATCTCCCCCCCCGGGATGTACTCCATCACCATGTACAGGTTGGAGTTGTCCTGCCGGAGGGGGACAGGGGGACGTCCACAGGCCGGGGCAGCCCGGGCCGGGGGGGGGGCACCGGGGGGGGCGGGGCAGGGAGGATGGGGGATACCCTGGGGACCACCTGAAAGGGACAGGGGATACCCCAGGAGGACAGGGTACATCCAATGGGGACAGGGGACATCCAAGAGGGACAGCCTGAGGATGATGGGGGACACCCAAGGGGAATAGGGGACATCCTGGGGACCACCCGAGGGGGACAGGGGACACCCCTGGGGACAGGGGACACCTGGGGACAGCCTGAGGGGTGATGGGGGACACCCAAGGGGAATGGGGGACACCTGGGGACCACCCGAGGGGGACAGGGGATACCCCAGGGGGACAGGGGACACCTTGGGGACAGCCTGAGGGGTGATGGGGGACACCCAAGGGGAATGGGGGACATCCTGGGGACCACCCGAGGGGGACAGGGGATACCTCAGGGGGATGGGGGACACCTTGGGGGCACCTTGGGGCCACCCGAGGGGATGGGGACACCTGGGGACAGGGGAACGGGGGACACCCTGGGGGCAATGGGACCATCTGGGGGGGATGGCGACCACCTTGAGGCCACGGGGACCACCCTGGGTGTGATGAGGACCCATCCTGGGGCCAGGGGGACCACCCAGGGGCCATGGGGACACCCGGGGGGGGTGAACAGGGACACCCGGGGGGGGGACACACACAGGGACACCCTGGTCCCCACCTTGAAGGAGTACTCGAGGCGGACGAGGAAGGGGAAGGTGACAGCCTGCAGGATCCGCTTCTCGTTCAGCGTGTGCTCGATCTGCTTCAGCTTCACCACCTGCGGGGACACCCCTGTCACCTCTGGGGACACCCCGTGTCACACGTGTCCACCCCCCCCCCTCCCTGGGAACAGCCTGTCCCACTAGGCTGGGAGCACTGGGGACACTGGCATGTCCCTCCCACCAGCGCTGGGGACACTGGGCTCCCCCTAGCACTGAGGACACTGGGGTTCCATCACTTGGGGACACCAGGGGGACCCCCTGTGACTGGGGATAACAAGAGCACCCCTGACACAAGAGGACATTGGGGTCACTGAGGTGCCCCCCCAGACCCAATGCCATCAGTGTCCCACCCCACACTGGGGACACCAATGTCCCCCCCAGGCACGATGACACCAGTGTCCCCCCAAGTTGGGGACACCAACGTCCCCCCCAAACTCCATGACACCAGCATCCCCCCAAGTTGGGGACACCAACATCCCCCCCAGACTTGACGACACCACCGTCCCCCCACTGTTGGGGCCCCCACATCCCCCCCAGACCCCATGACACCAGCATCCCCCCACGTTGGGGACACCAAAGCCCCCCCAGACCTGACACCAGCGTCCCCCCATGTTGGGGACACCAAAGCCCCCCCCAGACTGATGACACCAGTGTCCCCCATGTTGGGGACACCAATGTCCCCCCGAGATGTGATGACACCAGCATCCCCCCACTTTGGGGACACCAAAGACACCCCCAGACCCCATGACACCAGCGTCCCCCCAAGTTGGGGACACCAAAGCCCCCCGAGACGTGATGACACCAGCGTCCCCCAATGTTGGGGACACCAAAGCCCCCCCAGACCCCATGACACCAGCGTCCCCCCGTGTTGAGGACACCAAAGCCCCCCCAAACACGATGACACCAGTGTCCTCCCATGTTGGGGACACCAAAGCCCCCCCCAGATGCGATGACACCAGCATCCCCCCATGTTGGGGACACCAAAGCTCCCCCAGACCCCATGACACCAGCGTCCGCCCACTTGGGGACACCAATATCCCCTCCATATAGAATGACGGTGTCCCCCCATTGGGGACACCAACGTCCCCCCACAGCTCCCCCCCCACCCCCCGATGCCAGGGGGTGGCCAAGTGCCACCGCAGCCCCCCCCACATGTCCCCATCCCTGTCACCTTCTGCTTATCGAGGATCTTCATGGCGTAGTGGTGGCCCGTGTCCTTGTGCCGCACCAGCATGACGCGCCCAAAGGAGCCCGTCCCCAGCGTGCGGATGCGCTCGAACTGCTCCAGGCTGGCCGTGTTCTGGGGACAGGGACACGGCAGTGTCACCACCCCCCCCCCCCGGGGGGGGGCAGCAACCCCCCCCCGGCATCCCCAGGGCTCTAGAGGGGCACTGAGGGCTCCTGGAGCCGCCTGGGGGACGTGGGACTGTCCCAAAGGGGACATGGAACCCCCCCAAGGGACCCTGAGTGACAGGAGGGGACGAAGACCCCCCCAAATGGGACATGAGGACCCCCCAAAGGGACATGGGCCCCCCCAAAGGGACCTTGAGGGATGGGAGGGGATGAGAACCCCTCCAAAGGGACCTGGAACCCCCCCAAGGGACCCTGAGGAACAGGACCCCCCAAAGAGATGAGGGACCCCCCCAAAAGTGGTCCCTGAGAAAAGGAAGGCACACGGGACCCCCAAGCTCAGGAAAGGGACCAGGACCCCCCCCCAAAGGGACCTTGAGTGACGGGGGGGGCGACACCTCGAGTGATGGGGTGGGGGGAGCTGGAGCCCCCAAAGGGGACAAGCCCTCCCCCCCCCCCCCCGGGGGGGCCCCCCTTTGGGGGGGAAGGACCGCCACCCCCCCGGCACCCGACACGGGGGCAGGGGGGGGACGACACACTGTACGTACCTGGGCTGGGTTCTCCCATTTTTTGAGAAAATCCTCCTTGGCCCGGGCCAAAAACTCCTTCACTGCGGGGGGGGGGGGGGGGGGGGGGGGGGGGATGCGACATGGGACGGACAGGACAGATGGACAGACATGGGGGGGGGGGGTGTGTCAGCACCAGCACCCCCCCAAAGACCCCCCCAACCCCCCCCCCCAGTAGGCCCAGGCATCCAGGCCCCCCCCAAACCCTCAGAGCCCCCCCCCCCCCCCCCCCCTCACCGTCCTCCATGCCGCGGACCCAGGCGTCCCGGAGCTGCCACCGGGCGATGGCCCCGGGGGGGGGTGGGGACACACACGGGGACAGACGACAACGGACAGGACACACAGATTTGTCCCCAGGGGCCCACGTGGCCCACGTTGGGGTCAGCCCCCCCCCCCCCCCCCCCCCCCAAAGCCCGACCCGAAGGGGGGGGGGGGAATAACCCCCGCTTTCAGCAGGGGAAACTGAGGCAGGGAGGGAGCAACCCCCCCAAACCAGGTGAGCCCCCGCTTGGGGACCCCCCCAAACACCCCAAGGGGGACCCCTAAGGGGGAGGGGGGGATCCCTCTGCCCCCCGCCCCTCAATCAGGGCTGATCCTGGGCGGGTCCCTCCTGACCCCCCCTTTTGGGGTCCCCCTGAGCTGGGCTGTTCCCAGAGGGGTCTCCCTGGTCCCAGCCCCACCCTGCCCCCCCAGGGGCCATCGTCCCCCTCGGTGCCCTCACAGCTCCCCCCTCCCCCCCAAGGTGGGTCCCAATGTCACCCCCCCAGGGTCCCCCTGGTCCTTCCGCATGCCCCCCACGTCCCCCAATACCCCCCAGTACCCCCCCCAGTCCCCTAATGACCCCTCATGGTGTCCCCTCAGCCCCCCAATCCCCTGGTGCCCCCTCAATCCCCCCCCCCCCCAGTGTACCCCACCCCCTCTCCCCCCCGGTACCGCCTGTGTCCCCCCAGCTATTGTTCACGGAGCCCCCGGGGAAATGGGGGGGTCGGGTCTGCACCAGCCACACCTCATCTGCCCCTCCCCCCCCAACCCCCGGGGGACCCAGGCCCTCCCCCCTCCTTCACCTGCCACCCCGCCCTTTAGGACCCAGGGGACCCCGCAGCCCCGCACCTCTGAAGCCCCGCCCCTTCACCACAGGCCCCGCCCCATGCTCCGGCAACCCCCGCGCCCCGCCCCTTCCCCCTCCCCGCCTCCCCCCCCCCCCCCCCGCTCCGGGGCGGGGGGGAGACCCCGGGACCCCCCCGCCCGGTGCCCCCGCGCTCGGCCCGGCACCGCTCCCCGGCCCGGTGCCCACCCCCCCACCCTCGGTCCGGTCCCGGCCCAGCTCAATCCCGCCCCCCCCCCTCCCAAGCCCGGCCCGGTCCCCCAGTCCGCTCCTCCCGGCCCGGTTCACCTCAGCCGAGCCCGGTCCCCGCCCCCCCCCGGTCCCCGGCCCCCGGCCCGGCCCCTCACCGCTCTCCAGCTCCCCGCCCTTCTTGGCGGCGGCGGCGTTGCCCATGTCCCCCTCGGCTCCGCGCTCGGCCCGGCCCGGCCGCCCGCTCCCGGCGGCCCGCCCCGCCCCCCCCCCGGCCCCCCCCCCCCCTCATTGGCTGTGGGCGGATAAAAATAGAACCCGGGGGCTGCGGAGGAGGCGGGGCCTAGACCGGGGGGCGGGAATAAGCAGGGATGTGGGCGGGGCCAAGGGGATGAGAGGCCGCGAGGTGGGCGGAGACAGAGAAGATTGACAGGCGAAGGGAGGAGCTTGGGGGAGAGTGGCGGCGGGGGCGGGGCCAGGCGGGGCAGGACCCCGGAGATCCCCGGGGAGGGCCCGGTGGTCCCGTGAGAGGGGCCCGGTAGCCCCGGGAGGGGGCTGTCACCCGGAGGCGGTCCCGGTAGCCCGGAGCAGGGGGGGGGGGGGGGGTTATCGCTTCAGGGCGGGGTTCCGGTAGCCCCGGGGCGCGGGCCCAGAGCGCACGGCACCGCCGCGCCTTTTCCCGGCCGGGCCCCAGCCCCGGAAGTGGGCGGGGCTTCCCGCCCCCAGTTCCGGCACGCACGGGCCAAGCCCCGCCCCTCTCCTCCCCCGCCAATGGGGAGGGCGAAGGGCGGGACGAAAACAGCGGGCCCCGCCCACCTGCGCCTGGGGCGGGGCGCGCATGCGCCGTGCGGGAGCGCCCGCGGCCTCGCGCGCCGGGGGGCGGGCACGCGCCGCCTCGTGCGCAGGCGGCGCCGTGCGCATGCGCGGGGGGAGGGGGGAGCGGCCTGGCCTTGCACGACGGGGGGGGGGGGGGGGGCTTGCACACGCAAACCTCGTGCTCACGCTCGCGCCTTGCACGAGGGCTCGCGCCCCGCCCGTGCACGCCCGACCCTCCCCCGAGCCCCGCCCCCCTTAATTAACCCCGGCTCATCAGCAGGGCCCTGTCCCGTCCCCCCCCCGCCTTAATTAATGAGCTAATCACCACTGTCCTGCTTAATTACCCCAGCTCATTAACATATGCTAAGTAGCACCAGCGTTAATTACAGTTATTAGCACAGCTCTAAGAGGCTGCTCTTTAATTACTCATTAGCCGGGGAGGCCCCTCCCCCCTGTTAATTGGCTTAACGAGCCTCAGCCCCCTCTCCAGAGCGGATCCGGGCCGGGTTTTACCCCCGATCCGCTCCGGGGCAGATCCGGGCCGGGTTTTACCCCCGCTCCGCTCTGGGCCGGGTTTTACCCCCCGGTCCGATCCCGGATTTATCCAGGCCGGGTTTTACCCCCCCCGGCCGGGTTTTACCCTCGCTCCGTTCCCTGTGATCCAGGCCGGGTTTTACCCCGGGGCGGGGGGGCAGCGCGCTCCGTCCCTCCCCGGCGGCCCCGTTCGCACCGGGCAGCATTGGGGGGGGGCAGCCGCCACCCCCGAACCCCGGTGCCACCGGGACCCAGACCCGCCGCCACCAGGTACCGACCCCCCCCACGTCCCGGATCCCGCCCCCTCAGACAATCCCCTCCCTCAGGGCTCCCGCCCTTTCCCGGTTCTTCGCGGCGTCCCGTCCCATCGTTCCCCCCGGTACCGGCTCCTTAGGCGGTTCCCGCACCGTTACCGGTCCCCTCAGGCTCCCCTCACACGGTGCCCCCCCCCCCCCTTAACGGCTCCTCCCGCCCCCCCCCCTTAACGGCCCCTCACACGGTGCCCCCCCCCATTAACGCCCCCTCACACGGTGCCCCCCCCATTAACGGCCCCTAACGCCCCCCCCCATTAACGGCCCCTCACACGGTGCCCCCCCCATTAACGGCCCCTATCGCCCCCCCCATTAACGGCCCCTCACACGGTGCCCCCCCCCTTAACGGCTCCTCACCGCCCCCCCCTTAACGGCCCCTCACACGGTGCCCCCCCCCATTAACGCCCCCTCACACGGTGCCCCCCCCATTAACGGCCCCTAACGCCCCCCCCCCCCCCCCCCATTAACGCCCCCTCACACGGTGCCCCCCCCATTAACGGCCCCTCACACGGTGCCCCCCCCCATTAAACGCCCCTCACACGGTGCCCCCCCCCATTAACGCCCCCTCACACGGTGCCCCCCCCCATTAACGGCCCCTCACACGGTGCCCCCCCCATTAACGGCCCCCTCACACGGTGCCCCCCCCCATTAACGGCCCTCCCACCCGGTGCCCCCCCCCCATTACCGGCCCCTCACACGGTGCCCCCCCCCATTAACGGCCCCTCACACGGTGCCCCCCCCCATTAACGGCCCCTCACACGGTGCCCCCCCCATTAACGCC
>CM067102.1:5922195-5934218 GCA_034008185.1 Gorsachius magnificus | reverse complement strand
GCAATTGAAGCTCTTCTCTTTGCTCTTTACTTTTCTTGCAGCCACCAACTCCGGGTGGTCACCCCCCTGGCATCTGGTTCGTGCCCCTGGCAGTTCCCTATCCTGTCTTGGCCCAGTACCACTGTCCTCCACACAGTCCCATGGACACTTAGGTTCCTCCTACATCAGACAGCCACCACCAGATCCTGGAAAATACCCAGCCCTAATGGCAACTCATGCAGGGTTACGCAGACATCCCTGCTCTGGATTCTGCCAGGGTCTGGACAAGGACGGAGGTCAAGCAGGGCTGGCCATTCCCCCAGTGCAGGCACTGAGCCCAGCAGCAGGAGGGAAATGGCCATTCAGAAAACTCACCCATAAACCTGTGGAGAGCAGCCAGTGCTGGAAGGGAACGAATAGGGAGAGCACCAGTGAAAGCTCACTCCAGTCCCATTCCCTAACACATCACCCCATGCCCTCTCCCCTCAGCCCATGGAGAACTGATGCACAACAGCACAGCCATGTGTGGGGCAATTTCTTCAGCGTGTTCCTAACCTCATCTTTAAAAGAAGAGCCAAACCTTCAGACAGTGGTCTATATACAAACTATATAACTATATAACTATATATAACTATATACAAACAGCCCTGGAGGTTACTGGATGCTTGGGACACAGCTTGTGACACAGGTCTTCAGAGCACAGCTGCCAGCTTGGGCAACAATGGCGATGCTCATCTGCTTCTGTTACTCTCAAAGAAGGAAGAGCTGGGCATGGATATGAAAGCCAGTGTCAGCCTTGGCTGTCATGAGCATGGAATAGTGGGCTCTCACCTCCCAAGGTGGAGGAGAAAAGAGTGCAGGTGCTAGACCTCAGAGGAGCAGAATTTGGCCTGGTCTTGTGACTTCTAGTGTGTGTGGGGGGAGGTCCACATGAGCAAGACAGAAAGGCAGCAGATCTCCATACAGTTGGTCTTCAGTGATGGAGTCTTACAAGTATGAGACTCTGCATAGCAATAGTCACGAAAAGAAGCAGAGCTATCAGGAGAGAAGCTTGGGGAATGAGGAAACTCATGGGGAAACTCCATAGAAAAAAGAAAGCACACAAGAGGAGCATGCTAGGATTAAAACAAAAGACATCAGAGGGATGGTTCATTTGAGAAAAGCCAGAGCTCCTGTAGAGCTGACGCTTGAGAGGGACTTCAAGGGCACAATGATGAGCTGCTACTACTTGAGGACGAGTTAAAGAGGAAAGGAAGATAATGTGTGCCCACTGATGAAATTGCAGAGAGTAGGTATAGGTGGGTATGAGGTACTCTTGGCCTTTGTATTCCCCATCAAGGTCTCCCAGTTCTGTGTGCCTACAAGGCAGAACCTCAGAAATCCAGCAGTGGATGGAGATCAAGTCAGGTGTTACATGGATAAGGTCAACCCTTCATAGTACATTCCAATGGATCCCGTATTTGCAATAAAAACCGTGATACCCAATCGACAAATCCATCTCTGAAGAAGTTCACATCAAGGGTGGTCTTGCGAAAGTCAGCCTTTATTACCCCGGGTCACCTGGACACTGCTGGTTTGCCTCTCCAGAGAGGGGCAGAGGCTGGGTCCCCTTCTCAGGACAGACTCCTTGCCAGGAAGCCACAGCCATGGGGGTAGCTCACCTGGTTCTTGCTGGCACTTGACTCAGCATCCATTTTGGTGTAGTTGGTGCATTTCCATGAATTCTCTTTCTGCACAGAAGATCATAGAAAGACAACGGTGTCATAACGGATGGTCATAAAGGCCCTGTTATGGCCATGAAAGCTCACCATGGGCTCTGGAGGGAGAAGGGAGTATATTTATAATCACCAGGAAGCTCCAGGAAGTTCAAGGCCTCTTTTAAAGAGTGAGTGGCCTTGAGCATCAGTGATTGGTCATGTGTAGGTATGGGAGAGAGGGTCAGTGGATTTCAGTGGGAAAGAAGGGGGTGGATGATGGCCAGGACTAATCCCAGAGCTGAAAAGCAGTTGACATCTGGATGTGAAGGAGCATTACGAAAAGGTTTGTCCTACAACTACGGCAGGAAGGAAGGCCCCTCCTGTGCAAATCAGGGATGATATGGACGTTTCCATCTTGTGTGCACACCTCAGCTTGGCAGATGGGGAATGCACACTGCTGGGGGTGGCTGTGCTCTGTCATCCACATGAGCTCACCTTGCAGACCAGCACTCTTGGAGGCAACCCCTGCAGTCCTGTGGACTGATGAGGGGTTGGTTTGCCAAAGTAACCCCCAGCTTGATCCCTATCCAGTGCTTCTTCTCCAGAGTCCCCGGTGTCCTGCCTCAAGTCACAAAGGCCTGGGAGAATTCACTGGTGGTAAGTGAGGCAAGGAGGTCATAGACCAATCTACACCTAATATTAATGCAGCCATTGCCCCACATTCTCTCTTTCTTCTTGAACAGTTCCTGATGAAGCAACAGCTCATCTTGGTTCCCCTTGCATTCCTTCTTCAGTTTCAATTCAGTTTTTC
This sequence comes from Gorsachius magnificus, assembly GCA_034008185.1. Lineage (NCBI taxonomy): Eukaryota > Metazoa > Chordata > Aves > Pelecaniformes > Ardeidae > Gorsachius > Gorsachius magnificus. Next base: position 5,931,731 of record CM067102.1, on the reverse strand, counting down.
TAAAGATCACTACTGCACTTGCAGGATGCTGTCCTTGAAGACAAGATGTTTCCAGGCACATGGTGAAAATGATTGGTCTGTTCCTTGGCTGTATCACCATGGCTGTGAGTACAGACCCCACTGTGATGTGCTTTGTGTCCATGCAATGCTTGCAGGGGTTAGGTAGAGGAGGGACAGACCTTGCCCCTCTGATGGCTCCTGATGACTGATGCCGCTGACTGATAGCAACAGCCAATGGCACACAGGCAGCCAATCGCACTCCATGCAATGCTGTCTGGGGTGTCTGTCACACACCCACCCTGAACAGGCATTGCTTTCCTAGAGGTCCTCTGCTGTTCCTGCAAGCCTAGGCATCTCATGTAGCTTTGTGGGCCTGGATGTGAACAGGAAATGGAGCAGATACCCTGAGTTCTGTAAGTCGGTGTGGGGATGAACATGAGGCAACTGGCAATGTGGTCAGTGGAGATCTAGTTAATCCAGCAGAAGAAGAAAGAAACTGAGCTCTCCCTGTGGCACCTGACTGCAGCTGTTCAGGTGAACAACTCTATGAGCTGCCCTGACCATCATGAGTTCAGCTGCCCTTCATTTGGGCATCAGCTCTCATTGCATTTGGCCAAAGGGAATTCTCAACAACCTCCAAGAGGATGCCCCCAGGTGCTGCTCCATTTCAGTTTACAGCTCCCTGCACACGTCTTTGACCACCTCTGGCACCTCAGATGTCACCAGACATTTGTATCTCTCTCCTAGCATCCCTCTCCATTGATGAGGATGGGAGCTGAGACAAGGAGCTCCCATGCAGGTGCCTATATTTGCACAGTCTAGGTGTCCAGTCTATTGATGGAACAGGACAGGTTATTCTAATGCCAAACTCTTTTGCTCATAGGAGAAAGTACAGTGCTGAGAAGAAGTGTCTCTCCCCAGTAGAGAGAGAGAATATCAATGATGACTTCAGCCTGTTTCACAGCAGGTTCCCCTGGACACAGCAGGGACACCTGGAGGGAGCCCCGAGGGGGCAGAGCAAGTGCTGCCTTGGGCTGGTCCTCTCCTGCTGAGCTGAGCTGGGCTGCTGGGATGGAGGGAGCTCATGGCAAGTGGGCAGCGCTGCCGAAAGACAGCTCTGCCCAGGAGCAGCTCCTCTGCAAAGCGCAGCAGGGCTGAGGGCACTGCCTGCAGGCACCGAGGGGAGAGGAGCAACACAGACAGCGGTTAAAGGCAGCCTGGGGTGGGAGGATGCTGAGAGTTCATGGAGAGAAATCTTGACAGAGAGTAAGTCTGTGGCAGCAGGGCATGCAATCTGCAGGTCCTGGCAGGATCTCCTAAATCTGGCACACACAAAAGATTACAGAATCTGTAAGTACAACCCTAAGACTTTCTCTGGTGTAGAGGATCAGGACGTGCTGCAGAGCAGGGACTCCCTGCTGCACCATCAGAGGGGACAGGGCATGACGGCTGCCTTCTCCCAGGGAGGGCTGTGGGGTGGGAAGGTGGGTGTGCAGGCAGGGGTGCCCAGGGCTGTCCTTCCCAGCAGGGTCCCTGCACCCCAGGGGGCTGTGTGCGGGGGCAGGGACTCTGCCACCTGCCAGGGTCAGCACTCAGCTTGCCCAAGGAGCTCCCCAGGGTTTCGCAGGGAGAAGCTCTGGGTGGAAGGAGTGACCCCCAGCAAGGCAGGGCCCTTCTGCTGGTGAGAGAGTGCTTCTTGGGCCAGGGTTGCTCACAGCTCCACATGACCCCCAGGATATTTCAAAGGGGGTGTCTCAAGGAGAAGATCAAGGCAGGGATTACTATAAAGTTAAGGAGATTCCTGAGTCTGTCTTTCAAATTTCCAATTCCAGTGGGCTGTGGGGGCAAGAGAAACGGACAAATGGAAAAGCAGCTCTCAAGAGTTAACAAGTCACTGAGGCTCCTGAACTGCAACTTTGAGTGGACAGTATGTCTGCCAGAAGACTCATAATGTGCTTTCAGCCACTCCTCTGCTTGTTTGACTGGTCATTTTTCCAAAATGCAAACAATGACCTGTACCCTTTCAGTTCCCTGCAAACAGGCAGGTTTCTGTAGGGCCAGGGGGAGTGCACAGAGGTTGGGATGTGATCTGTGAATATGAACAGGAAAAAGATATTGGACAGGGAAACACCTCCCAGGAGAAAATTGCCAGCAGGCAGAGGTATGATCAGGGAATGAGAGGAAATTAATACCAGAAACACTGTTGGAGGGAGAATTCAGAGAGCTCTCTGTGATCCCCTCCAATGCCAAGCCCTTCCTCTGAGCAAGCCCCCTGGCCTCTTCTCCCAGCCAGCAAAGCTTTGCCCTCAGGGCTGCTGGCTCCAAGGCTTTCTTGCTAAAAGGCTTTATGGGGATGGGAGTTGCAGCCATGTGTCCCCCATGCATAGAGATGAGAACAAATGTCACAGCTTTTTTCTAAACTTCGGGGTTGTGGGCAATGCAGGCTGTCGTGGTTTTGCCTTAGCCAGTTAACATTTGAGAACATTGCTGTCACTGTGAGGTTTTCTTCAAGCTGTGAGATGCCTTCATGATAAAAACATGTGCAGTTGCGCTGTTAAGTTATGTAAAATCCACATGGAGAAGTGCAGAGATGCAATGAGTGATAAAATTCTTATTGTTTGGGAAAAGGAGCCGTGTGTGTCCTAGGTTAAAAGTAGGGTGCTGAGACCGTGAGAAAGGATGAGGCATTTAGTGGTCTGCACTGGATAGCCCTGCACTCAACAGTGTCTGATTGCCTTTCAGGGTAACGTAAGAGGTTTATCACCCTTCGTCTCTGACAGGAGCAAGAAAGGGCACGTGGCAAAAAGTTGAAGAAACAGACGAGCTCCCTCACTCTGCAGTAAGCCACAGGCAGTCCTCTTGCCTCGCAGGACTTGGTCTGTTCTTGCTGAGTGCAGCAGAAATGCTGAGAGCTTCTGACATCCAAGAAGACTCCACAGGTGAGATGGGCGAGCTTTAAAAACACCAAACCTCTCCAACTCCCTTCTGCTATTCCTGTTCCTTTGCATTGGGGGTGCAGATACTGACAAAAACTTCTAGGTTTGGTGCAGTGTCGTCTGACAAAGTCAAATACCAGGACTGGCCCCTGCCCCCACTGTTCCCATGAGCTCACTGCTGCAGAGCAGGGCTGACGACTCAACCACTAGCGGGCAGAGGCCCTGCTCCTCACAGCACACTCAGAACAAACAGACCAGAGCTGCAGCCACAGAGCTGAAGAATGATCTCCTGGGAAAGGAATGGGGGGTGGGTGGAGTGTAACAGTGCAAAAGTCTAAGAGTAAGGCTTTGATTTTCCTCAGAGAAGGCTCATTTAATTCTTCATGGACTCTTCCTCTATGAAAAGGTCCCTGTGTCCAGAGGAAGAAAATGTCCAACAACAGCTCCATCACCCACTTCCTCCTCCTGGCATACATGGACACGCCAGAGCTGCAGCTCTTGCACTTCGGGCTCTTCCTGGGCATCTACCTGGCTGCCCTCCTGGGCAATGGCCTCATCATCATCGCCATAGCCTGCGACCACCGCCTCCACACACCCATGTACTTCTTCCTCCTTAATCTTTCTCTCACTGACCTGGTCTCCATCTCCACCACTGTCCCGAAATCCATCACCAATTCCCTCTGGGACACCAGGGACATCTCCTACACAGGATGTGCTGCCCAGCTCTTTCTGTTTACCTTCTTGGCACTAGCAGAATTTTATCTTCTCACTGTCATGGCCTATGATCGCTACGTTGCCATCTGCAAACCCTTGCACTACGGGACCCTCCTGGGCAGCAGAGCTTGTGTCCACATGGCAGCAGCTGCCTGGGGCAGTGGGTTTTTAAATGCTCTCTTTCACACTGTTGCTACATTTTCCATTCCCCTCTGCCATGACAATGCTGTGGACCAGTTCTTCTGTGAAATCCCCCAGATCCTCAAGCTCTCCTGCTCGGATGCCTCCCTCACGGAGGTTGGGCTTCTTTTTATTACTGTCTTTGTAAACTTTGTCTGTTTTGTTTTCATTGTGGTGTCCTATGTGCAGATCTTCAGGGCCGTGCTGAGGATCCCCTCTCAGCAGGGACGGCACAAAGCATTTTCCACGTGCCTCCCTCACCTGGCTGTGGTCACCCTGTTTGTCTGCACTGGCACGTTTGCCTACCTGAAGCCCCCGTTCATCTCCTCCCCATCCCTGGATCTGATGGTGGGAGTGCTGTACTCGGTGGTGCCTCCAGCAGTGAACCCTGTCATCTACAGCATGAGGAACTGGGAGCTGAAGGATGCACTTAAGAAGCTGATTGAGTTGGTTTTTAGCATCAAAAATTTGCCCATGTCTCTTTACAAGTGGTTTCCAAAGTAAATGGGGAGTCTCCTGTGCTTTGGGCACTTTGTCTGTGATAATTGTGTTTCTCCAGGAATATCTGCATGTACTCCATTTCTCCAGTGGCGTGAACCCTGTCTGTCTGACCCAGAGGCCTTACCACATGTGTCTCATCCAATGGCACAGCTGGCCTCACTTGTCACATCTCTGTCAGAAAGGCGGGGTTCCTACATGTCACTGTCTGGAAGCTGGGCTCTTCTTCCAACGCTGAGGTCAGGAATAGGCTGAAGAAATTGCCCCACACATATCTGTGCTTCTGTGCTTGGGTTCTCCATCGGCTGAGGGAAGGAGGGCATGGAGTGTTGTGCTAGGGAATGGGACTGGAGTGAGCTTTCACTGGTGGCCTCCCTATTCCGCCACTTATCATATAATCATAGAATTGTTTCCTTGGAAAAGACCTTTAAGATCATCAAGTGACATTGTTAACCTAACCCTGCCATGCCACCACTAAAACATGTCCCTAAGCACATCATCTATCTTTTAAATACCTCCAGGGATAGGGACTTCACCCCTTCCCTGGGCAGCCCAGTCCAGTGCCTGACAGCCCTTGCAGGGAAGGAATTGTTCCTAATGTCCAACCTAAACCTGCCCTGTCGTAACTTCAGACCATTTCCCCTCGTCCCATCACCCGTTACTAGGGAGAAGAGGCCGACCCCCACCTCACTACAGCCTCCTGCCAGGCAGTTGTAGAGGGCGATCAGGTCTCCCCTCAGCCTCCTCTTCTCCAGACTAAATAACCCCAGTTCCCTCAGCCGCTCCTCGTATGACTTGTGCTCCAGACCTCTCCCCAGCTTGGTTGCTCTCCTCTGGACATGTTCCAGCAAGGCAACATCTTTCTTGTAGTGAGGGTTCCAAAACTGAACACAGTATTCAAGGTGCGGCCTCACCAGCACCGAGTACAGGGGCACGATCACTTCCCTACTCCTGCTGGTCACGCTATTCCTGATACAGGCCATGATGCTGTTGGCCTTCTTGGCCACCTGGGCAGACTGCTGGCTCATATTCAGCCGCCTGTCAAGCAGTACCCCCAGGCCTTTTTCCACCAGGCAGCTTTCCAGCCACTCTTCCCCACGCCTGTAGTGTTGCATGGGGTTGTTGTGACCAAAGTGCAGAACCCGGCACTTGGCCTTGTTGAACCTCATACAGTTGGCCCTAGCCCATCGATCCAGCCTGTCCAGGTCCCTCTGCAGAGCCCTCCTCCCCTCCAGCAGATTAACACTACCACCCAGTTTGGTGTCATCTGCAAACTTACTGAGGGCACATTCAATCCTGTCGTCCAGGTCGTTGATGAAGATATTAAACAAGACCGGCCCTAGAACTGTGTCCTGGGGGTCACCGCTTGTGACTGGCTGCCATCTGGATTTAACTCCATTCACCACAACTCTCTGGGCTCAGCCATCCAGCCAATTTTTTACCCGGCGAAGGTACATTGTTGTATAGGGTCATGAGATGATTGGCTTTAGTCATTTGTAAACTGTCATCCTGACCACAACCTGACAGTAAGCACTGAAATTCTGGTAACAATGGCATAGATTCTCTTGGGTTGTGATATTGGTACCGCTCTGCTTGGCTTGTGACAATGGTACGGCTCCCCTTAGAATCAGAATTGCTTAGGTTGGAAAAGACAGGATTATCGAGTCCAACCATACCTGTCCACTACTAAACCGTGTCCCTAAGAACCTCGTTCACCCGTCTTTTAAATACCTCCCGGGATGGGGACTTGACCCCCTTCCCTGGGCAGCCCCTTCCAGTGCCTGATAACTCTTTCAGGGAAGAATTTTTTCCTAATATCATATCTAAACTCGCCCTGGTGCAACTTGAAGCCATTGCCTCTTGACCTATCACTTGTTATTTGGGAGAAGAGACTGACACCCACCTTGCTTTAACCTCCTGTGAGGCAGTTGTAGGGAGTGATAAGGTCTTCCCTCAGCCTTTTCTTCTCCAGGCTGAACAATCCCAGGTACCCCAGCTGCTCCCCATCAGCCTTGGGCTCCAGACCCCTCACCAGCTTCATTGCCCTTCTCTGGATGCGCTCCAGCCCCTCCATGTCCTTCTTGGAGTGAGGGGCCCAAAAACTGAACCCATCACTTCAGGGGCGGCCTCACCAGTGCTGAGTACACAGGAAGGATGACATTCCTGGACCTGCTGGTCACAAAATTCCTGATATAAGCCAGGATACCATTGGCCCTCTTGGCCACCACACTTTAAAATACATTCCAATTAATCACCGGCATTTTCCCTGTCCTTTGATATATACACAGAGCAAAAGCAATCCCACAAATGCAGTACAGGGACTTTGTCCCCTTCTACAGTACGTAAGAGCTTTGACTGGGCAGGGCCAGCTCGGTTGGCAGATCCCCCAGTGCTGACTGACCAGGTGGCCTTTGCTAAATGTGTATCCCAATGTTTGAATGTCCCAGCACCCATCGCTCTCAGGGCAATATTTACCAGTCCATTGTGTTGTTCAATTTTCCCAGAGGCTGGTGCATGACAGGGGATGTGATAGACCCACTCAATGTCATGCTCTTTGGCCCAAGGGTCTACGAGGTTGTTTCGGAAATGAGTTCTGTTGTCTGACTCAGTTCTTTCTGGGGCACCATGTCACCATAGGACTTGTTTTTCAAGGCCCAGGATAGTGTTCTGGGTGGTGGTACGGGCACAGGGTATGTTTCCATCCATCTGGTGCTTGCTTACACCATGGTGAGCACATAGCGCTTGCCATGGCGGGTTTGTGGGAGTGTGATATAATCAATCTGCCAGGTCTTCCTATATTTACATTTCAGCCACCATCCTCCATACCAGAGAGGCTTTAACCTCTTGGCTTACTTGATCGCAGCGCATGTTTCACATTCATGGATAACCTGTGCAATAGTGTCCATGGTCAAGTCCACCCCTCAATCACAAGCCCATCTCTAGTTGATCCTTCCTTGATGGCCTGAGGTGTCATGGGCCCACCAGCTAGAAACAATTCACCCTTATGTTGCCAGTCCAGATCCACCTGAGCCACTTCAATCTAAGCAGCCTGATCCACCTGCTGGTTGTTTTGATGTTCTTCAGTAGCCCAACTCTTGAGTACGTGAGCATCTATGTGTCGTACCTTTAAAACCAAGTTCTCTACCCGGGCAGCAATATCTTGCCACAATGTGGCTGCCCAAATGGGTTTGCCTCTGCGCTGCCAGTTGTTCTGCTTCCATTGCTGCAACCACCCCCACAAAGCATTTGCCACCATCCATGAGTCAGTATAGAGATAGAGCACTGGCCATTTTTCTCTTTCAGCAATATCTAAAGCCAGCTGGGTGGCTTTCACCTCTGCAAACTGACTTGATTCACCTTCTCCTGCAGCAGTCTCTGCGACTTGTCTTGTAGGACTCCATACAGCAGCTTTCCACCCCTGATGATCTCCCACAAGAAGACAGGACCCATCAGTGAACAGGGCACATTGATTCTCGTTTTCTGGCAATTTATTATACAGTGAGGCCTCTTCAGACATGCAGGTGTCTAATGCCTGCCTGAACTGAGGCAAGAAGATTCCCACCTCCTCTGTGTTTGTGACAGGCACAAGAGGGAGCTCAGTCCCCCTTCCAGCACCAACAATGGAGATGCAGGATGAGATGCCTTGATTGACTCATCTGAATCCCTTCCCTCAGCAGGAAAAAGAAGATCCCTGCCTGTCATTCTCCTGCCTATAATAGGAAATACAGGTGATTTTTAGACTTATCTCAGTCCCAGATAGAAGAAATGACACTGCTGGGAAGAAGTGGCTCTCCCCAGCTGAGGGAGGGAAGATCAGGGATGACTTCAGCATGTGTCATAGCAGGTTCCCCTGGAGCCCCAGGGACACCTGGAGGGAGCCCCGAGGGGGCAGAGCAAGGGCTGCCTTGGGCTGGTCCTTGCTGCTGAGCTGGGCTGGGCTCCTGGGATGGAGGAGCTCATGGCATGTGGGCAGCACTGCGAGAGACCCCGGAGCCCTCTGCAAAGCGCAGCAGGGCGAGGGCACTGCCTGCAGGCACCGAGGGGAGAGGAGAGAGGCAGGGAGAGGTTACAGGCAGTCTGGAGTGGGAGGATGCTGAGAGCTCAGTCGCTGACAGCTCAGTATTCATCACAGCCCTTACCATGGTAACTCTCTGGCTGCAGGACAAGGCTCTGAGTTTCCATTGGAGGTGTCCTAAAGGTGGAACATCCCACAGCTGATGGTATCTGTAAGTACAACTCTCAGAGTTTCTCTGGTGTAGAGGATGAGGACGTGCTGCAGAGCAGGGACTCCCTGCTGCACCATCAGAGGGACAGGGCATGACGGCTGCCTTCTCCCAGGGAGGGCTGCAGGGTGGGAAGGTGGGTGTGCAGGCAGGGGTGCCCAGGGCTGCCCTTCCCAGCAGGGTCCCTGCACCCCAGGGGGCTGTGTGCTGGGGCAGGGACTCTGCTGCCTGCCAGGGTCAGCACTCAGCCTGCCCGGGGAGCTCCCCAGGGTTCTGTTGGGAGAAGCTGTGGATAGAAGAAGTGACCCCCAGCAAGGCAGGGTCCTTCTGCTGCTGAGAGGGTGCTGTGGATCAGGGCAGCTCACAGCTCCACATCACTCCCAGGACATTTCCAAGGGGATGTCTGGAGGAGAAGATTAAGGCAGGGATTACTATAAAGATAAGGATCTTTCCTGATTCTGCCTTTGCATTTACTTTTTGAGAGGGTAGTGAGGGGGAGGTAAAAGGATAAATTGAAAATGAACTCTGAAATTTTAGCAGGTCCCTGAGACTCCTGAACTGCAACTTTGAGTGATCAATATGACTTAAGAGAGCCTGGTAAAGTGCCTTCTGCCACTCTTCTTCCTGTGGCCAGCACCAGCATCACCTCTGATGGACCTGTCAGGGTTCTTAAACACTGTATTTTTCCATCTGCAAACAGGACCATGCACACAGCCGGTGCCCTGCAAACAGGCAGGTTTCTGGAGGGCCAAGCTGAGTACACAGAGGTTGGGATGGGGTCTGTGAGCATGGACAGCAGACAGCAAAAAGACCTGGAACAGGGAAACACCTCCCAGGGTGAGAATCTCCAGGCAGCAGGGCTATGATCAGGGAATGAGAGGAAGCTAATTACAGAAATGTTGTGGGAGGGAGAATTCAGAAATCTGAGCATGATCCCTTCCAATGCCGAGCCCTTCCTCTGAGCAAGCTCCCTGGCCTCCTCTCC
>CM067102.1:5909627-5921695 GCA_034008185.1 Gorsachius magnificus | reverse complement strand
GCAAAGAGGCAGGGGGTAAGGTTTGGCTGGGGCCCCTTTTGGGGGGGTTTGGCTCTCGAGTGAGGTACTGCGAACGTCGGTCCCTGGAGTAGGGAAGAAAGCCCTGAGCCCCAGGGTCTGTGGGCCCTTTGGTAGGGTAGGCTTTATCGCAGAGGCACGGTAGAGGTTTTGGCTGTGGCCCCTTTGGTGTGGGAGAAATCCCTGGACGTTCGCAATTTTGGGTCCCAGGCCAGGGCGGGGGCACTGGCCGAGTGACTGCGAACGTCGGTCCCTGGAGTAGGGAATAAAGCCTTGAGCCCCAGGGTCTGTGGGCCCTTTGGTAAGGTAGGCTATATGGCAGAGGCACGGGTAGAGGTTTGGCTGTGGCCCCTTTGGTGTGGGAGAAATCCCAGGACGTTCGCAATTTTGGGTCCTAGGCCGGGCCTCGGGCTATGGCGAGTGACTGCGAACGTCGGTCCCTGGAGGAGGGAAGAAAGCCCTGAGCCCCAGGGTCTGTGGGCCCTTTGGTAGGGTAGGCTTATCGCAGAGGCACGGGTAGAGGTTTTGGCTGTGGCCCCTTTGGTGTGGGAGAAATCCCTGGACTGTTCGCAATTTTGGGTCCAGGCCAGGCGGGGCACTGGCTGGAGTGACTGCGAACGTCGGTCCCTGGAGGAGGGAAGAAAGCCCTGAGCCCCAGGGTCTGTGGGCCCTTTGGTAGGGTAGGCTTATCGCAGAGGCACGGGTAGAGGTTTTGGCTGTGGCCCCTTTGGTGTGGGAGAAATCCCTGGACGTTCGCAATTTTGGGTCCCAGGCCCAGGGCGGGGCACTGGCGCGAGTGACTGCGAACGTCGGTCCCTGGAGTAGGGAAGAAAGCCCTGAGCCCCAGGGTCTGTGGGCCTTTTGGTAAGGTAGGCTGTATGGCAGAGGCACGGGTAGAGGTTTGGCTGTGGCCCCTTTGGTGTGGGAGAAATCCCTGGACGTTCGCAATTTTGGGTCCTAGGCCGGGGCTGGGCACTGCTGCGAGTGACTGCGAACGTCGGTCCCTTGAGGAGGGAAGAAAGCCCTGAGCCCCAGGTCTGTGGGCCCTTTGGTAGGGTAGGCTGTATGGCAGAGGCACGGGTAGAGGTTTGGCTGTGGCCCCTTTGGTGTGGGAGAAATCCCTGGACGTTCGCAATTTTGGGTCCTAGGCCAGGGCGGGGGCACTGGCGCGAGTGACTGCGAACGTCGGTCCCTGGAGGAGGGAAGAAAGCCCTGAGCCCCAGGGTCTGTGGGCAATTTTGGTAGGGTAGGCTGTATCGCAGAGGCACGGGTAGAGGTTTTGGCTGTGGCCCCTTTGGTGTGGGAGAAATCCCTGGACGTTCGCAATTTTGGGTCCTAGGCCGGGGTGGGCACTGGGCGAGTGACTGCGAACGTCGGTCCCTGGAGTAGGGAAGAAAGCCCTGAGCCCCAGGGTCTGTGGGCTTTTGGTAGGGTAGGCTGTATGGCAGAGGCACGGGTAGAGGATTTGGCTGTGGCCCCTTTGGTGTGGGAGAAATCCCTGGACGTTCGCAATTTTGGGTCCTAGGCCGGGCCTCGGGCTATGGTGCGAGTGACTGCGAACGTCGGTCCCTGGAGTAGGGAAGAAAGTCCCTGAGCCCCAGGGTCTGTGGGCCCTTTTGGTAGGGTAGGCTGTATCGCAGAGGCACGGGTAGAGGTTTTGGCTGTGGCCCCTTTGGTGTGGGAGAAATCCCTGGACGTTCGCAATTTTGGGTCCTAGGCGGGGCTGGGCACTGGTGGAGTGACTGCGAACGTCGGTCCCTGGAGTAGGGAAGAAAGCCCTGAGCCCCAGGGTCTGTGGGCCTTTTGGTAAGGTAGGCTGTATGGCAGAGGCACGGGTAGAGGATTTGGCTGTGGCCCCTTTGGTGTGGGAGAAATCCCTGGACGTTCGCAATTTTGGTCCTAGGCCGGGCTGGGCTAGGGCGAGTGACTGCGAACGTCGGTCCCTGGAGTAGGGAAGAAAGCCTGAGCCCCAGGGTCTGTGGCCCTTTGGTAGGGTAGGCTGTATCGCAGAGGCACGGGTAGAGGTTTTGGCTGTGGCCCCTTTGGTGTGGGAGAAATCCCTGGACGTTCGCAATTTTGGGTCCCAGGCCGGGCTCGGGCTCTCGAGTGAGTGACTGCGAACGTCGGTCCCTGGAGTAGGGAAGAAAGCCCTGAGCCCCAGGGTCTGTGGGCCCTTTGGTAAGGGTAGGCTGTATCGCAGAGGCACGGGTAGAGGTTTTGGCTGTGGCCCCTTTGGTGTGGGAGAATCCCTGGACGTTCGCAATTTTGGTCCAGGCCGGGGCTCGGGCATCGGGCAGTGACTGCGAACGATCGGTCCCTGGAGTAGGGAAGAAAGCCCTGAGCCCCAGGGTCTGTGGGTGTTTTGGAAGGGTAGGCTTTATCGCAGAGGCACGGGTAGAGGTATTGGCTGTGGCCCCTTTGGTGTGGGAGAAATCCCTGGACGTGCGCAATTTTGGGTCCTAGTTAGGGGCTGGGCCACTGAGTGAGTGACTGCGAACGTCGGTGCGCTGGAGTAGGGAAGGAAAGCCCTGAGCCCCAGGGTCTGTGGGCTTTGGAAGGTAGGCTTGTATGGCAGAGGCACGGGTAGAGGTTTTGGTGTGGCCCCTTTGGTGTGGGAGAAATCCCTGGATGTTCGCAATTTTGGGTCCTAGGCCGTGCTGGGGCACTGGCGCGAGTGACTGCGAACGTCGGTCCCTGGAGGAGGGAAGAAAGCCCTGAGCCCCAGGGTCTGTGGCCTTTTGGTAGGGTAGGCTGTATGGCAGAGGCACGGGTAGAGGATTTGGCTGTGGCCCCTTTGGTGTGGGAGAAATCCCTGGACGTTCGCAATTTTGGGTCCTAGTAGGGGCTGGGGCACTGGAGTGAGTGACTGCGAACGTCGGTGCCTGGAGTAGGGAAGAAAGCCCTGAGCCCCAGGGTCTGTGGGCCTTTTGGTAGGTAGGTGTATGGCAGAGGCACGGGTAGAGGTTTTGGTTGTGGCCCCTTTGGTGTGGGAGAAATCCCTGGATGTTCGCAATTTTGGGTCCTAGGCCAGTGCGGGGGCTCTGGCGCGAGTGACTGCGAACGTCGGTCCCTGGAGGAGGGAAGAAAGCCCTGAGCCCCAGGGTCTGTGGCCCTTTGGTAGGGTAGGCTGTATGGCAGAGGCACGGGTAGAGGATTTGGCTGTGGCCCCTTTGGTGTGGGAGAAATCCCTGGACGTTCGCAATTTTGGGTCCTAGGTAGTGGCAGGGGCACTGGAGTGAGTGATTGCGAACGTCGGTGCCTGGAGTAGGGAAGAAAGCCCTGAGCCCCAGGGTCTGTGGGCCTTTTGGTAGGGTAGGATGTATGGCAGAGGCACGGGTAGAGGATTTGGCTGTGGCCCCTTTGGTGTGGGAGAAATCCCTGGACGTTCGCAATTTTGAGTCTGTCGTGGTTTAACCCGGCTGGCAACTAAGCACCACGCAGCCGCTCTCTCACTCCCCCCCCTCCCTCAGTGGGATGGGGGAGAGAATCGGGAAGGGGAAAAAAGGTTAGAGCCGAGGGCTGAGATAAAGACAGTTTAATAAGAGAAAATAATAATAATAGTAATAATGAGAATGATAACAAAATATACAGAATATACAAAACGAATGATGCACAATGCAATTGCTCACCACCCGCCGACCAATGCCCAGCCCGTCCCGAGCAGCGATCAGTACCCGAGCGACCGACCGACCCACCAACCCCCCCGAACATGACGTTCTATGGTATGGAATAGCTCTTTGGACAGTTTGGGTCCTAGGTGTGCTGTACTCCCAGCTTGTTATGCACCTGGCCGAGCAGGAGAAGCTCAAAAAGTCCTTGAGCAGTCTGAGCACTGCTTGGCAACAACTAAAAACATCAGCGTGTTATCAACATTCCTCTAGCACTGAATCCAAAGCACAGCACTATGCTAGCTTCTGTGAAGAAAATTAACTCTATCCCAGCCGAAACCAGGACATTCCACCCCTTATTCTATACCATTTACGTCATGCTTAGGTCCTACCCTTACAATACATTCCAATTAATCACCACCATTTTCTCATCTTTTTGGTACATACACAGATATCATTCCCTTAGTCTATGGACCATCCCTCTGAAATGTCCATTGGGTTCATTTAGTCCACAGTTTTGGGCTCCATCTGTTGTAACAGTCTTTCAGGGCAGGAGAGATGGGGTCTGGTGTTGGGTTGTTGCTTGCTGAAGTCAGTTCTGGTTCCATCCGCTGTACTTCCTTAGTTTCTTCAAAATTCATTCTTCTTAATCTGGGTGATCCTTACTGTTATACCATTGATATGACAAACAGCAATAGTAAAAATAAAGACATACTATATTACACAGCAATTAACATTATACAATTCAGTTCATTGGCTATTTTCACCCAAAATCAAATTCCTTTGAGGTACACATCGGACTTCCCCGTCCTTCCGCATCACCCACCAAGTAGAGCCAGGTCCTTGGGCAAAAGCAATCCCACGGATGGGTTTGCCTTTGCCTGAGGCAGGAGAAACCCAGACTGTCTTCCCCAGCATATTTTTTACATGCACTACAGGGACTTTATCCCCTTCTACAGTACGTAAGAGGTTTGATTGGGCAGGGCCAGCTCGGTTGGCAGATCCTCTAGTGTTGTCTAACCAGGTGGCTTTTGCTAAATGTGTATCCCAATGTTTGAATGTTCCACCACCCATTGCTTTCAGTGTAGTCTTTAACAGTCCATTGTATCGTTCAATTTTCCCAGAGGCTGGTGCATGATAGGGGATGTGATAGACCCACTCAATGCCATGCTCTTTGGCCCATTTGTCTATGAGGCTGTTTCGGAAGTGAGTTCCGTTGTCTGACTCAATTCTTTCTGGAGTGCCATGTCGCCACAGGACTTGTTTTTCAAGGCCTAGGATAGTGTTCCGGGCAGTGGCACGGGGCACGGGATATGTTTCCAACCATCCGGTGGTCGCTTCCACCATGGTGAGCACATAGCGCTTGCCATGGCGGGTTTGTGGGAGTGTGATATAATCGATCTGCCAAGCCTCTCCATATTTGTATTTCAGCCACCGTCCTCCATACCAGAGAGGCTTTAACCGCTTGGCTTGTTTGATCGCAGCACATGTTTCACATTCATGGATAACCTGTGCAATAGCGTCCATAGTTAAGTCCACCCTCGATCACGAGCCCATCTGTATGTTGCATCTCTTCCTTGATGGCCTGAGGTGTCATGGGCCCACCGAGCTAGAAACAATTCACCCTTATGTTGCCAGTCCAGATCCACCTGAGCCACTTCAATCTTAGCAGCCTGATCTGCCTGCTGGTTGTTTTGATGTTCTTCAGAGGCCCGACTCTTGGGTACATGAGCATCTACATGACGTACCTTTACAACCAGGTTCTCTACCCGGGCAGCAATATCTTGCCACAATGCGGCTGCCCAGATGGGTTTGCCTCTGCGCTGCCAGTTGTTCTGCTTCCATTGCTGCAACCACCCCCACAAAGCATTTGCCACCATCCATGAGTCAGTATAGAGATAGAGCACTGGCCATTTTTCTCTTTCAGCAATATCTAAAGCCAGCTGGATGGCTTTCACCTCTGCAAACTGACTTGATTCACCTTCTCCTTCAGCAGTCTCTGCAACTTGTCTTGTAGGACTCCATACAGCAGCCTTCCACCTCCGATGCTTTCCCACAAGACGACAGGACCCATCAGTGAACAGGGCATATTGCTTCTCATTTTCTGGCAGTTTATTGTACAGTGGGGCTTCTTCAGCACGCACCACCTCTTCCTCTGGCGATATTCCAAAATCTGTGCCTTCTGGCCAGTCCATGATCACTTCCAAGATTCCTGGGCGACTGAGGTTTCCTATTCGAGCCCATTGTGTAATCAGTGCGACCCACTTACTCCACGTAGCATCAGTTGCATGATGTGTAGAGGGGACCTTCCCTTTGAACATCCAGCCCAGCACCGGCAGTCGGGGTGCCAGGAGGAGCTGTGCTTCAGTACCAATCACTTCTGAAGCAGCTCGAACCCCTTCATATGCTGCCAATATCTCTTTTTCAGTTGGAGTATAGTTGGCTTCAGATCCTCTGTATCCCCGACTCCAAAAGCCTAGGGGTCGGCCTCGAGTCTCCCCTGGTGCTTTCTGCCAAAGGCTCCAGGTGGGGCCATTCTCCCCGGCTGCGGTGTAGAGCACATTCTTTACATCTTGCCCTGCCCGGACCGGTCCAAGGGCTACTGCATGCACTATCTCCCGTTTAATTTGTTCAAAGGCTTGTCGTTGTTCAGGGCCCCATTTGAAATCATCCTTCTTCCGGGTCACTTGGTAGAGAGGGCTTACAATCTGGCTGTAATTTGGAATATGCATTCGCCAAAAACCCACAATGCCCAAGAAAGCTTGTGTTTCCTTTTTGCTAGTTGGTGGAGACATGGCTGTTATTTTGTTGACCACATCCATTGGAATCTGACGACGTCCATCTTGCCATTTGATTCCTAAGAACTGGATCTCCTGTGCAGGTCCTTTGACTTTACTTTGTTTTATAGCGAAACCGGCTTTCAGAAGAATTTGGACTATTTTCTTCCCTTTCTCAAAAACTTCTTCTGCTGCATTGCCCCACACAATGATGTCATCAATATATTGCAGATGTTCTGGAGCATTACCTTGTTCCAGTGCTGCCTGGATCAGTCCATGGCAAATGGTAGGGCTGTGTTTCCACCCCTGGGGCAGTCGATTCCAGGTGTACTGGATGCCCCTCCAAGTGAAAGCAAACTGTGGCCTGCACTCTGCTGCCAAAGGGATTGAAAAGAAAGCATTTGCAATATCAATTGTGGCATACCACTTGGCTGCCTTTGACTCCAGTTCGTATTGAAGTTCTAGCATGTCTGGCACGGCAGCACTCAGCGGTGGCGTAACTTCATTCAGGCCACGATAGTCTACTGTCAGTCTCCACTCTCCATCAGACTTTCTCACTGGCCATATGGGACTGTTAAAGGGTGAGCGAGTTTTGCTGATCACTCCTTGGCTCTCCAGTCGACGAATCAGCTTATGGATGGGAATCAGGGAGTCTCGATTGGTGCGATATTGTCTCCTGTGCACTGTTGTGGTGGCAATCGGCACTTGTTGTTCTTCAACCCTCAGCAACCCACAACCGAAGGGTCCTTTGAGAGACCAGGCAAGGTAGACAGCTGCTTAATTTCTTCTGCCTCCAAGGCAGCTATACCAAAAGCCCACCGGTACCCTTTTGGGTCCTTGAAATACCCTCTCCTGAGGTAGTCTATGCCCAGGATGCACGGAGCATCTGGGCCAGTCACAATGGGGTGCTTTTGCCACTCATTCCCGGTTAGGCTCACTTCGGCCTCCAATACAGTCAGCTCTTGAGATCCCCCTGTCACTCCAGAAATACAAATGGATTCTGCCCCTATATGGCTTGATGGCATTAGAGTACACTGTGCACCGGTGTCTACTAAAACTCTATACTTCTGTGGGTCTGACATGCCAGGCCATCGAATCCACACAGTCCAGTAAACCCTGTTGTCCCTTTCCTCCACCTGGCTGGAGGCAGGGCCCCTCTAATCCTGGTCACTGTTGCTCATGGTTTGTGTGTATGAGTCAGAAGTTCCTTCATCACAGTCAGAATTAAGATCAGCCCTTCTATTTTGTCTGAAAAAACTACAGTCGTCCCAGTCTCTGTAAATTGGAGCAACAAGTTTCTTGGAAGAGCCCCCTTTTGTGCTTGTTTTCCTTTGCAACTCACGTACCCGTGACTCTAGGACCGAGGTAGGTTTTCCGTCCCATTTCCTCATGTCCTCTCCATGGTCACGCAGGTAAAACCATAGAGTGCCCCGTGGTGTGTACCCTCGATATTCTTTTTCTTGAGCAGAAGGGCGCTTACTTCTGATGGCTGAGATACTGGTCTGTACAGGAGGGGAGTAGGACATATGCTTTTCGAGTCGTTCAAACTTTTGGGACAGTTTCTCCACAGCCGAAACAAGGGGGGAAGATATACTTTCTTCATATTTGCGGAGCTGGCCAGCCATTTCATCCACTGTCGGTCCCCGTCCAGTTTCCCAGCTCATCATTGCCCATGTGTTTGCAAATGATGTTGGTGCGCTCCGTAACAACTTCCGCCACATGGGTCGTGTGCACTGGACACTATCTGGATCTTTGGGCAGCTGGTCATTGTCCAGGTCACTATAAATCACCTCCAGGACAGCCAATTCCCTCAGGTACTGGATGCCTTTCTCCACAGTGGTCCATTTACCTGGGCGACATACGACATCTTCCTTGAAGGGATATCTTTCCTTCATGGCTGACAGTAGACGCCTCCAGAGGCTGAGGATTTGTGTCCCTTTTCCAATTGCTTTGTCAATGCCCCCTTCCCTAGAAAGGGATCCTAGTTGCTTGGCTTCCTTACCCTCCAGTTCCAGGCTGTTGGCCCCATTATCCCAGCATCGGAGTAGCCAGGTGACAATGAGCTCACCTGGACGACGGCTGAAATCTTTTCGGATATCTCGCAGCTCACTCAAGGATAGGGATCTGGTGGTTTCTGTCTCGTTTATGAGCTCTTCCTCCTCCCCTTGTGATGGCCCCGCTTTTTCATCCTCCCTTTCTAAACGAGTTGACTTTCGCTTCCAAGATTTCTTCTTTTGTATAGGGGCGACTGATACTGGCACGGGTTGGTTCATTGGAGTAGCCGCAGTGCATATCACTGGGGTTGCGAGTAGTGCTGCAGTGGCTGTGGCCGGGGTTGGAGTAGCTGCAGTGGCTGTGGCCAGGGTTGGAGTAGCTGCAGTGGCTGTGGCCTTATCATCAGATCCAGAGACTTTCTGTTCCCTTTGGATGTGTTGAATCATGTTGAACAGGGTTCGGTAAGCATGGGCCAGGCCCCAGCACATTGCAGTGATTTGTGTTTGCTTAGAATTGCCAGGGTGACAGCATACCTTTTCCAAATACTCTACTAGTTTTTCAGGATTCTGCACTTGTTCAGGAGTGAATTTCCAAAACATTGGAGGTGCCCATCGTTCTAGGCATTTACCCATACTACCCCAAATACCCTTCCACTCATAACTATCCAGCCCTGGGGCAGACATCTGGATGGTATTATTAAGTTGCTTACAAACTTTGGACAAAACTGAAACAATATTCCAAATAGATATCAATAGATATACCTTAACTATCCAAGGATGCTCAAGATACTGAAAAGTTATTGTAGTGAAGGAGGAAACATCATCAAAGAAGGCAGAAAAAGTGCCATTCTGTATTTCCTCCAGAACAAACTTTTCAGAGTCCCATGTATAATTGCTAATATTCCCCGCAAGGTGGTACCCAAAGTGCAGTACAGACTTCGACATGAAACCCAAATACCAGAAAAAGCTCAAGGTCATTGTTTTAATAACAAGTTTCCCAAGCAAAACATGTCTGGTCACCGCAGAGCATAACAAACTGCAAAAACCAACACCAACTTTTAACAAGTACAGCAAAGGAGGGAGCATGGTGCAGATCGGATAAGCTAAGATCAAGAACAAATGAATCAAATCGCAACCCACAACTATTTAACAGATATAAATTCCTTAATATACTCCGGTTACTCTGTCGTTATCTCAAGCCCTTCGAGCCCCACGTTGGGCGCCAAAAAGGACTGTCGTGGTTTAACCCGGCTGGCAACTAAGCACCACGCAGCCGCTCGCTCACTCCCCCCCCTGCCTCAGTGGGATGGGGGAGAGAATCGGGAAGGGGAAAAAAGGTTAGAGCCGAGGGCTGAGATAAAGACAGTTTAATAAGAGAAAATAATAATAATAGTAATAATGAGAATGATAACAAAATATACAGAATATACAAAACGAATGATGCACAATACAATTGCTCACCACCCGCTGACCGATGCCCAGCCCGTCCCGAGCAGCGATCAGTACCCGAGCGACCGACCGACCCACCAACCCCCCCGAGCATGACGTTCTATGGTATGGAATAGCTCTTTGGACAGTTTGGGTCCTAGCTGCGCTGTACTCCCAGCTTTTTATGCACCTGGCCGAGCAGGAGAAGCTCAAAAAGTCCTTGAGCACTCTGAGCACTGCTTGGCAACAACTAAAAACATCAGCGTGTTATCAACATTCTTCTAGCACTGAATCCAAAGCACAGCACTATGCTAGCTTCTGTGAAGAAAATTAACTCTATCCCAGCCGAAACCAGGACAAAGACACAAGGACTAGAGGCAACGGGCTGAAACAGAGAGGGTCAGGCTACATAGAGGGAGAAAAATTTTCAACACAATGATAGTCAAATGTTGAATGCTGTTTCCCAGAGAGTTTGCACCTGCTCTACCCCAGAAAGTTAGCCAGATGTGTTTGGATAAAGCCCTGAGTAATCTGGAAAATGTTTCAAGGAAATGTTTTTAATGCTCTAGAACAGTCAGAGCAAGCATGGCAATCTCACTCCCAGTTCTGGCTCTGCCACACATCACATGCTAGACTTTTTTTTTCTCCTTTCACCCAAAGGGTGGCGCTTCTTCCTGAATGCAGGATGAGCTCCATGGGGTGTACAGACAGCCCATGCAAACCCAGGCAGGAGCCTGTGCCCACGCCTGTCCCCACTCCCCGGCACTCCCGCACTCCTGTCCCACTCCGTCCCGTGCCAGCGCTCAGCCCCTACGCAGCCTGCACACCGTGTACAAGGTGCTGACTGCGCCAGACATCGCCCACATCCCCTCCTGCGCCAGTTCTGATCGGCTCAGCCCCTGCCACAGCCTGCTCTGTCCTTGCGGGCAGCCCTGCCCCATCCTGACCCACCCAGAGAGCTCCCACCAGGACCGTCTCCCTCGCTGCCTTCAGCCCAGCTCCCAGTCCCCTTCACACCCTGAACTGGTTTCCGTCCCCTCACCCGTACGGTTCAGGTGGCCTTGCAGGGCTCAGCCTCCTCCCTCCCGGTATTTCCCACCCCGCACCACGACGACAGCTCCTGATGACGGGCCCGGAGAGCAGCTCCCACCGACTGTCCCCTGCTCCATACCCCAGGAACAGCCCTGTCTTCTCCCAGGGCCATCTCCACGGCCTCGCTGCCGGAAAATCCTTCCCGTGCTGCTCAAGGCCACGCAAACTGTCACGCTGCGGCTGGGCCCACATCCCTGTTCCTCACCCCGGGTGACACCGCCCATGTCTCTGTGTTCCCCCCTGCCCACAGCCGCCTGGTGCCTTCAAGCTCTTGGCTAAAGCTCACTTTCATTTATTTTTTGGGGACCTTCCTGACCAAGGTGGTGGGGGAGGAGCTGCTGCGGGAGCTGAGCCGCATCCAGTGCACCCTGGTACCCCAGGGGGGACCCTGAAACCCCAGGAGGACCCAAAAATCTCTTGTTGGGACCCCAAAATTCCTCCAGGACCCCAACCCCCAATGGTGGGACCGCAAAATCTCCCATGGGGACCCAAAAAGCCTCAGTGGGACCCCAAGCTCTCTCTAGGACCCCCAAATTCCCTTGGTGGGGCCCTAAATCTCCTCCAGGATGCCAAAATCTTCTATAGGGCCCAAAAACTCTATTGGTGCGACCCAAAAATCTTTCCAGGAGCCCTAAACTCCCTTGGTGGGACCCAAAATCCCCGTGGGACCCCAATACCCACTGTTGGGAACCCATACCCCCTTTTAAGAAACTAAAACTCCTGGTGGGTTCCTGAAATGCTTTGGTGGGACCCCAAAATCCTGCTCAGGACCCCTAAACTTGGTGGTGCCTCCCCCCAACTCTCCCTGCCCCCCATGCCCAGCACAGGGCCAGGAACCCAAAGGAATTGGGAGGAGGGGAGAGGGACAGAACCCCCCAGCAGCATTGAGGAGGAGCTTGGCACCCCCATCGTGAGGGGGGGACCCCAAAATCGGGGAGGGACCCCTAATTGGGTAGGGAGGACACAGGAAATGGGTGAGCCTACAGGGGCTTCGAGAGTCCTGTAGAGTTTGGGGAGGGGGCATCTGGGCGAGGTTCAAGGAGATTTGGTGGAGTCTTATTGGGCTTGGGGGGGTCCCTAGAGATTTGGGGGGGGGCAGGATGTTTGGAGGGGTCTTGGAAGTGTGGGACATCACAAGCGGGTTTGCGGGG
>CM067102.1:5896944-5909127 GCA_034008185.1 Gorsachius magnificus | reverse complement strand
ATGGAATGTCCCCGTCCCCGCCCCGGGGCATGATGGGATATGCCCCCCCCGTACGGGGCGTAATGGGATTTACCCACCCCACACCCCCCCCGCCGCGGGGGATTATGGGATGTACCCACCCCCTCGCCGCGGGGGATTATGGGATGTACCCACCCCCCCGCCGCGGGGGGTGATGGGATGTGCTCACCCCTGCCCCCGGGGAATTATGGGATGTACCCTCCCCTGCCGCGGGGGATTATGGGATGTACCCACCCCCCGCCGCGGGGGGTGATGGGATGGTGGGGGCTGGGTTTATACTGGGGAGGGCACAGCGGTTACTGGGAGAGCTCTAGTTTATACTGGGAGGCCCTAATATTTATTGGGAGGACACTAGGCTTTACTGGGAGGACCTTATCTTATACTGGGAAGGCCCAGTGGTTAGCGGGAGGACCCCAGGTCATACTGGGAAGGACCCAGTGCTTACTGGGAGAGCTTTAGCTTATACTGGGGCGCTCCCAGTGGCCCCCTGAGGCTCTCCCAGTCCCCCCTGAGGCCCCCCCAGTGCCTCCCAGTGCCCCCATGGGCCCCCCCAGTGCCTCCCAGTGCCCCCCATGGGCCCTCCCAGAATGCTCCCAGTGCCCCCCAGTGCCCCCCATGGGCCCTCCCAGAATGCTCCCAGTGCCCCCCAGTGCCTCCCAGTGCCCCCCATGGGCCCTTCCCGAATGCTCCCAGTGCCCCCCATGGGCCCTCCCAGAATGCTCCCAGTGCCCCCCAGTCTCCCAGTGCCCCCCATGGGCCCTCCCAGATGCTCCCAGTGCCCCCCAGTGCCTCCCAGTGCCTCCCATGGGCCCTCCTAGAATGCTCCCAGTGCCCCCCAGTGCCCCCCATGGGCCCTCCCAGAATGCTCCCAGTGCCCCCCAGTGCCTCCCAGTGCCCCCCATGGGCCCTCCTAGAATGCTCCCAGTGCCCCCCAGTGCCTCCCAGTGCCCCCATGGGCCCTCCTAGAATGCTCCCAGTGCCCCCCAGTGCCCCCCCCATGGGCCCTCCCAGAATGCTCCCAGTGCCCCCCAGTGCCTCCCAGTGCCCCCCATGGGCCCTCCCAGAATGCTCCCAGTGCCCCCCAGTGCCTCCCAGTGCCCCCATGGGCCCTCCCAGTGCCCCCCCAGTGCCTCCCAGTGCCTCCCGCCGGCAGGGCACCTTCGCCTCGGAGGTGGCGCTGGAGGGGGGGGCGGTGCGGGTGCAGCGGGAGGTGGACGGGGGCCTGGAGGTGCTGCGCCTGCGCCTGCCCGCGGTGCTGACGGCCGATCTGCGCCTCAACGAGCCGCGTTACGCCACGCTGCCCAACATCATGGTGAGGGGGGGGCACTCATGGGGGGGGGAACCCATGGGGGGGGCACTCATGGGGGGGGGAAACCATGGGGGGGGCACTCTACGCCACGCTGCCCAACATGATGGTGAGGGGGGGGCACTCATGGGGGGGGAACCCATGGGGGGGGACTCATGGAGGGGGGGAACCCATGGGGGGGGAACCCATGGGGGGGGCACTCAACGAGCCGCGCTACGCCACGCTGCCCAACATGATGGTGAGGGGGGGCACCCGGGGAGGGGCACTCATGGGGGGGGAATGGGGGGGGGAACCCATGGGGGGGGGCACTCATGGGGGGGGAACCCATGGGGGGGCACTCATGGGGGGGGGGGAACCCATGGGGGGGGCACTCAACGAGCCGCGCTACGCCACGCTGCCCAACATGATGGTGAGGGGGGGGCACCGGGGGGGGAACCCATGGGGGGGGCAATGGGGGGGGGGAACCCAGGGGGGGGGCACTCATGGGGGGGGGGGAACTCATGGGGGGGGCACTCATGGGATGGGGGGGCACTCAACGTAGGGTGAGGGGGGGCATGGGGGGGGGCAACCTCATGGGGGGGGGCACATGGGGGCACTCATGGGGGGGGGAACCTCATGGGGGGGGCACTCATGGGGGGGGCACTCATAGGGGGGGGGCACTATGGGGGGGGAACCCATGGGGGGGAGGGGGGAACACATGGGGGGGAACCATGGGGGGGGCATTTGGGGGGGGCACTCATGGGGGGGGATGGGGGGGACATGGGGGAAGGGGGATCTGGGCCATGGGGGGGATGGGGGAGGGGGAGGTGCCATGGGGGGGGGGGGACTCCATGGGGGGGGCGCATGGGGGGGGCATGGGGGGGGAAAGCATTGGGGGGGACACATGGGGGGGGCATGGGGGGAAACCCATGGGGGGGGAACCATTGGGGGGGGGCATGGGGGGGATGGGGGGGGAACAACCCATGGGGGGGGGGCAGTCATGGGGGGGGGGAACCCATTGGGGGGGGGGGCCCCCACGGGGGGGGGGGGGGGGGGCAGGGTTGGGTCCCTACAAAATGGGGCTCCCCCTCCCCCCCCCTCGTCCCCCCCCCCCCCCCGCCCCCCAAAGCCAGGTCCCCTCCCCCCATATCCCCCCATCACCAGGTTGAGGGCTGGGCTGGGTGACATGGGTGCCCCCCCCCCCCCCCCCCAAAAAAAAAAAAAAACGGTGTCTCCCCCCCCCCCCCCCCCCCCCCCCAGAAAGCCAAGAAGAAGCCCCTGGAGGTGGTGGCGGCCTCGGAATTTTGGGGGTCCCCCTGCCCCTCCCCCCGCCTGCGGGTGCTGAAGCTGGAGGAGCCCCCGGCCCGGCAGGGGGGGGTGCGGGTGGAGAACGTCCCCGCCCTGCTGGAGCGGCTGCGCCAGAGCGGGAGGGTCTAGGGGGGCTCCCCCCCCCCCCCAAAAAAAAAAAGGGTCATGTGACCCCCCCCCAGGTCATGTGACACACCCCCCCCCCCCCCAAAATCCCTGCGATTCCCCCCTGGGATCTCTGGGTGCTCCCTGTGGGGGAGGGGAGGCAAGGATTGGGGTGCCCCCCCCCCTCAAATAAAAGTTTGGCTCTGGGGGGGTCCCAGTATGAACCAGTTTGGGTGGGGGGGTTTTCCAGTATGAACCAGTTTGGGTCTGGGATGAACCAGTTTGGGTCTGGGGGGTTTTCCAGTATGAACCAGTTGTCTGGGGGTCAGTATACGTTGTGGGGGTTCCGATGACCAGTTTGGTTCTGGGGGGTTTCCAGTAGGTCCAGTTGGGTCTGGGGGATCCGTTTGGTTGTGGGTTCCAGTATGAACCAGTTTGCATGGGTCCGTTGGCGGGCGGGGGAGGCCATGTTTTGGCTCGCGGGGGAGGGTTAGGGGTCCCCCCCCCCAGGGTATGTGACCCCCCCAGGTTGTGATTCGGGCGATTCCCCTGGATCCTGGGTTCTGTGGGGTAGGGGCAGGATTGGTCCCAAGTTTGGCTCTGGGGGGTGTCCCAGTATGAACCAGTTGGTTGGGGGTTTCATATGAACATTTGGGTTGGGGTTTCCAGTATGAACCAGTTTGGTTCTGGGGGGGGTTTCCAGTATGAACCAGTTTGGGTCTGGGGGGGTTTCCAGTATGAACCAGTTTGGTTCTGGGGGGTTTTCCAGTATGAACCAGTTTGGGTCTGGGGGTCCCAGTTTGGCTCTGGGGGGGTTTCCAGTCTGAACCAGTTTGGCTCTAGGGGATCCCAGTATGAACCAGTTTGGTTCTGGGGGGTCCCAGTTTGGCTCTGGGGGGGTTTTCCAGTATGAACCAGTTTGGCTCTGGGGGGGTTTCCAGTATGAACCAGTTTGGCTCTAGGGCATCCCAGTATGAACCAGTTTGGCTCTAGGGGATCCCAGTATGAACCAGTTTGGCCTTGGAGGGGGGATCCCAGTCTGACCCAGTTCAGTATGGGGGGGGGGGGGTGTGGTGTCCCAGTACATCCCAGTTTGGCCCAGGGGGTCCCAGTATGACCCAGTTTGGCTCTGGGAGGTTCCCAGTGCGTCCCAGTAGGTCCCAGTTCGGCCCCAGCAGGTCCCAGTTTGGTCCCAGTTCGGCCCCAGCATCCGAGCTGGCGGCGCCGCGTTGCCTCGCAACGCCTCGCCCCGCCCCTCCGCGCCGTCACTCAAGGGCGCCGCCCAATCAGGCGGCGAGGTGGGGGGGCGCGGCCAAGAGGGCCGCAAGGGGGCGGTGCTGGCGGGGTGAGGCGGGGCTCCCTCAGCGCCTGGGCCAATGGGGAGAGCGGGGAGGCGGGACTTGGGGTCGCCGACCAATGAGCGTTCGGGAGACCCTGCAGGAGCGGGGCGGGCGGCCCCGTTTGCCCCCTCAGAGCCGGGGCGGTGGCGGCGGTGGCGGAGGAGGAGAAAATGGCGGCGGCGGACGGCGACGATTCGCTTTACCCCATCGCCGTCCTCATCGACGAGCTCCGCAACGAGGACGTGCAGGTACCGGTTACCGGACCCGGGCTTCGCTTCCCCGGCCTCGGCCTTTGGGTCCGGGCGTTTACGCCCCGGTTACGCTAAGGCGGCCGCCGCGGCGCCGCCATGAAACGGCCGCTCCCATTGGTCGAGGCCGCTTCCCCCCCTCAGGCGCGGGCTAATGGGGAGGGTCGTTACATGGCGGGGTGGGGATCCTCATCCCCCTCTGTGCCTCCCGCGGTGTTTGGGATGAAAGGCGCGTTCTGATTGGTCAGCGGATCCCATTCATTCTGTGAGGGAGCTCCTGATTGGTCCGGGAGGGGTTAAGGGGAATCGGGGCCTCCTCACCCCCTCCCCTCCGCGGCGCCCCCTATTGGCGGGGCAGCGCGGTCCTCCCGTCTTGCGCCCACCCCCTCTCCTCGCGGCGGCCAATAGGAGCGGGAGAGCGGGGTCGTAGTCGGCAGCTATTGGCTATCGCCCGGCGTGGGCGGAGCCGGGGGGGAGGTGGGATGCGGGACCAATGAGGGGGCTCCTCTGTGCCGCTGGAGCGCTGCGGCGCCGTGAGACGAGGCTCCTGATAGGTTGAATGGCGGGGGGGGGGGTGGGTTTCTTCCCCCGGAAGGGGCTTTATTTGCCCCGGGGGGGGGGTATTTGACGCCGGGGCGGCCTTTTGGGGGGGGGTTTCCCCCCAAGAGAGCTTTATTTGCCCCTGGCAGGGATTATTTGCCCCCAAAGGGGTCATTTTCTTTCAGGAGGGGCCTTTTTTACCCCAAAGGGAAGGATTTACCCCCGGGGGGGGGCTTTCCCCCCCTAGGTTTGTCCCGGGGGGGTTATTTGCCCCCTAGGGGCCGGGGGGGGTTTTTGCCCCGGGGGGGGTATTGCCCCAGGGGCCATTTTGTCCCCAGAAGGGTGGTATTCCCCCCTCGGGAGGGACCTTATTTGCCCCCATGGGGGCTTTTTTTACCCCAAAAGGGGGATATTTACCCCAAAGGGGGGTGGGTTTCTTCCCAAGGAGGGGCTTTATTTGATTCCCCCCTCGGAGGGGCCTTATTTGCCCCCATGGGGCTTTTTTACCCCAAAGGGGGGGGTTGCCCCTGGGGGGGTTATTTGCCCCCTGAGGGGCCATTTTGTCCCCCAGGAGAGTGAGATTCCCCCCTCAGGAGGACTCTTATTTCCCCCCAAGAGAGGGGTTATTTGCCCCAGGGGGGGTCCCATTTTGCCTGGGGGAGGGGCAATTCCTCACCCTTTTTCCTTCCCCTTCCCCCCCCCCCCATTTTTTTAAAATTTTTTTGGGGGGGTTTTGCGCCTCCAGCTGCGCCTCAACAGCATCAAGAAGCTGTCGACCATCGCCCTGGCGCTGGGCGTGGAGCGCACCCGCAGCGAGCTCCTGCCCTTCCTCACCGGTAAGGGGGGGGGAACCCCCAATTTTTGGGAGGGGGGGGCAAGGCTAAGGGGACCCCCCCAGATCCCCCTAAACCACCCCGTAACTCCCTACGCCTCCCCTTTTGGCTTGGATGGGGGAGATGGGTTGGGGGGGGGTTTTGGGGGGGTGATTGACAACTCCTGGGGAGGGTGACGGAGGTGTCCCCCATTTTTTTTGGGGGGGGCACAGACACCATCTACGATGAGGACGAGGTGCTGCTGGCATTGGCGGAGCAGCTCGGCACCTTCACTGCCCTGGTTGGGGGACCAGAGTTCGTTCATTGCTTACTGGTATGGACTGGGAGCACTGGGTCCCCTCCCCCCCCCCGCCCTGACCCCCTCCTGGGCACCTGGGACCCCCCCCAGGGACATTTGGGGGGCTCCATGGGGGGACGTTGGGGACCTGAAGGACCTTGGGGAGGGGGGGGGTGCATCAGGATTTGGGGGTCACCCCCTGGAGACCTGAGGGACCCTGGGGGAAGGGGGGGAGCGGGGCATCAAGATTTGGGGGTCACCCCCTGGACACCCCTGGAGCACCTGGGGGGATGTTGGGGTCTTCAAAGGGGATGTTGGGGACCTGAGGGACCCTGGAGGGGGGCATCAAGATTTGGGGGTCACCCCCTGGAGACCCCAGGAGCACCTGGGGGGACGTTGGGGACCTGGGGGACCTTGGCGGGGGGGCATCAGGATTTGGGGGTCACCCCCTGGAGACCTGAGGAACCCTGGAGGGGGGGTATCAAGATTTGGGGGTCACCCCCTGGAGACCCCGGAGCACCTGGGGGGATGTTGGGGTCCTCAAAGGGGACGTTGGGGACCTGAGGGACCTCAGGGGGGGTGACAGGATTTGGGGGTCACCTCCTGGAGACCCCACCACCCCTTTGGGGGGGGGGGGGGGGGGGGGGCTTGGGGTTGGTGGGTTAACACGGGGCCTGGGCCGGGGGGGGGGGCATGGGATTGGGGGTCACCCCATATCCCCATCCCCCCCACCTTGGTGACCTCGGGAGGCCATTGGCTTCTTCATGACAATATTGGGCTGCTTGGGGTGACCTCGGGGTCCTTCCAGGGTGATACTGGGGACATGAGGGACCCCCGGGGGATGACAGGATTTGGGGGTCACCCCTAGAAGACCCCATCACCCCCTGGGGGGGGGGGCATTGGGGTCCTCAAGGGGGCGCAGAGGTGACCTGGGGTGGACACTGGGTTGGTTGGATGGAGTTGGGCTCCTTGTGAGGGGACATTGGGGACCTGAGGGACCTCAGGGGTTGACAGACCCCACCTGGGGGGCATTGGGGTCCTGAAGGGGACACAGAGGTGACCTGGGTGGACATTGGGTTGGTTGGGTGAACGTTGGGGACCTGAGGGACCTTGGTGGGGGGGGAACAGTGTCAGGATTTGGGGGTCACCCCATGTCCCCAGCCCCCCCTGGAGAGCTTGGCCACGGTGGAGGAGACGGTGGTACGGGACAAAGCAGTGGAGTCCCTCCGGGCAGTGTCCCATGAGCACGCCCCGCCCGATCTCGAAGGTCACTTTGTCCCCTTGGTGAAACGTTTGGCGGGGGGCGACTGGTTCACCTCCCGCACCTCCGCTTGCGGCCTCTTCAGCGTCTGTTACCCCCGCGTCTCCAGCCCCGTCAAGGCCGAGCTGCGACAGTGAGTGATCTCCATGGTGGCCCTTGTCCCCAAACCTTCCTTGGTGGCCTCAAGCCAACCTTGGTGGCCCCATGGCAACTTTGGGGGGGGACTTGGTGGGGTTTGGGTTGGTCTCAGGGTCTTCCTGGTTGGCCCTCAGGTCTTCCTTTTGGCTCCTTGGCATGTTGGAATGGTCGTGGTGACCCCATGACATGTCCCCAAGGTGTCACTGTTGTGCACAAGGTGCCACCATTGTCCCCAAACCCTCCCTAGTGGCCTTGAGCCAACCTTGGTGGCCCCATGGCAACTCGGGGCGGGGGGGGGACTTGGTGGGGTTTGGGTTGGTCTTGGGGTCTTCCTGGTTGGCCTCCGGGTCTTCCTGTTGGCTCCTTGGCGTGTTGGATTGGTCACGGTGAGCCTGTGATGTGTCCCCAAGGTGTCACCGTTGTCCCCAAGCCATCCCTGGTGGCCTCAAGCCAACCTTGGTGGCCCCACATTCGTCCTGGTGGCCATGGGCCCCTATGGTGGATCTAAACCAGTTCCCAGTTGGCCCCAAGGTCTTCACATTGGCCCCCATGGCCCATTTTGGGGTCCATGGCCTGGTACTTCAGACCCCATAGGGTGCCCAACGCACTCTAGGCCACCCCAAGTCTTAATGTTGGCCACCATGGCCCATTTTGGGGTGCATGGCCTGGTCCAGCAGGCCCCATAGCACTGCCGAGGGTGGCCCTCAACCCACTCTAGGCTACTGCAAGGTCTTAATGTTGGCCACCATGGCCCATTTTGGGGTTCATGGCCTGGTCCTGCACACCCCACAGCACCTCCCCAAAGCTCCTGAGATGTCACCAAAGCTCCTGAGGTGTCCCCAAAGCTTGTCCCCCTCCCCCCAGATACTTCCGGAACCTCTGCTCCGATGACACCCCCATGGTCCGTCGCGCCGCCGCTTCCAAACTGGGCGAATTCGCCAAAGTCCTGGAGCTGGAGCACGTCAAGAGCGAGATCATTCCCATGTTCTCCAACCTGGCTTCCGACGAGCAGGTACCGGGGTGTCTCCCACAGTGGGGGAGGGGTTGTTGGGGACCTTCTTGGGGTGTCACCGTCTGTGTCCCCACCCCCGTAGGACTCGGTGAGGCTGCTGGCGGTGGAGGCCTGCGTGAGCATCGCCCAGCTCCTGCCCCAGGAGGAGCTGGAGGGTTTGGTGATGCCCACCCTGCGGCAAGCGGCCGAGGACAAGTCCTGGCGCGTCCGCTACATGGTGGCCGATAAATTCACCAGGTGAGGGACAACTGGGAGGGGGGATGGGGTTGGGGTTTTGGGGGAGCAGCTTGGGGACATTTGGGGGGCGTTTTGGGGACATTTTGGGGGCATTGGGACATTTTGGGGACAGCTTGGGATGTTTTGGGGGGACACTTTGGGGGCAGCTCAGGACATTGGGACATTTGGGGGACACGTTTGGGGGGCAACTTGGGACATTTGGGGGGACGTTTTGGGGGCAGCTTGGGACGTTTTGGGGGGGACACTTTGGGGGCAGCTCAGGGATGTTGGCACTTTTGGGGGACAGCTGAGGGGACAGCTTGGGGACACTTTGGGGGGATGTTTTGGGGGTACAGCTTGGGGACACTGGGGGCAGCTTGGGGACATTGGGATACTTTGGGGGGACAGCTTGGGGACACTGGGGGGACAGCTGGGGGACATTGGGATGTTTTGGGGGACAGCTTGCAGGCAGCTCAGGGACATTGGGACGTTTTGGGGGACGGATGTTTTGGGGGGACAGCTGGGGGGCAGCTTGGGGACACTTTGGGGCAGCTTGGGGACATTGGGATGTTTTGGGGGACAGTGGGGGACAGCTTGGGGAAACTTTGGGGGCAGTCGGGACATTGGGGCGTTTTGGGGGCAGCTTGGGACGTTTTGGGGGGGACACTTTGGGGGCAGCTCAGGGACATTGGGATGTTTTGGGGGACAGCTTGGGGGGACAGCTGGGGGCAGCTTGGGGACACTTTGGGGGCAGCTCAGGGACATTGGGACATGTTGGGGGGACAGCTTGGGGACATTGGGATGTTTTGGGGGACAGCTGGGGGGACAGCTTGGGGAAACTTTGGGGGCAGCTTGGGGACATTGGGATGTTTTTGGGGGGCAGCTTGGGGATATTGGGACATTTTGGGGGGGACGTTTTGGGGGGCAGCTTGGGGACACTTTGGGGGCAGCTTGGGGACATTGGGGCGTTTTGGGGGGCAGCTCAGGGACATTGGGACGTTTTGGGGGGCAGCTTGGGGACAGTGGACACTTGGGACGTTTTGGGGGACACTTTGGGGCAGCTCAGGGACATTGGGATGTTTTGGGTTGGGGGCATTGAGACGTTTTGGGGGGGCGTTTTGGGGGGACATTTTGGGACAGCTTGGGGACATTGGGATGCGTTTGGGGGTGACATTTGGGGGGCTTTTTGGGGGGACATTTTGGGACAGCTTGGGGACATTGGGACGTTTGGGGAACTTCTGAAGACATTTGGGGCCATTTGGAGCCACTTTGGGAGGCGCTTTTGGGGGGGGCTCTTTTGGGATGACCCCTTGGGGACACTTGGGGACCCCTTGGGGACACTTGGGGACCTCTTTGGCCAGCTCCAACGCGCCGTGGGCCCCGAGATCACCAAGACCGACCTGGTCGGGGCCTTCCAGAGCCTGATGAAGGACTGCGAGGCCGAGGTGCGGGCGGCCGCCTCCCACAAGGTCAAAGGTCAGCTGTCCCCTCCCCCCCTGTCCCCTCCCCCCTTGCCCTGTCCCCTCCCCCCCCTCCCCACTGTCCCTGTCCCCGAGGAGGGGGACGCTGGCGCCTTGGGGATGGGCCCTGGGTCACCCAGACCCCGGGGAGGGGGGAGGGTTCCTGGAGAGCTTCGTGTCACCGAGGGCGGTTCTTGGGATCCCTGGGGTCCCCAAGGTCCCCAAGGGCTGTCCCCATGTCCCCAATGTCGCCAGGGGCCCTCCCCATGTCCCCAAGGGTGGTCCCTGGAGTCCCCTGTGTCCCCAAGGGCTATCCCTAGGTCACTGTATCCCCAAGGGCCATCCCCAGGTCCACATGTCACCAAGGATGTCCCCAAGGGCCATCCCCAGGTCCCCGTGTCCCCAAGGACAGTTCCTAGAATCTCCTGTGTCCCCAAGGGCCATCCCCAGGTCCACATGTCACCAAGGATGTCCCCAGGAGTGGTCCCCCGTGTCCCCAAGGGCCATCCCCAGGTCACTGTGTCCCCGAGGGCCATCCCCAGGTCCACATGTCACCAAGGATGTCCCCAAGGGCCATCCCTGTGTCCCCAAGGGCCATCCCCAGGTCCCGTGTCCCAAGGACGGTTCCTGGATCCCCTGTGTCCCCAAGGGTGGTCCCTGAAGCCCCCTGTGTCCCCAAGGGCCATCCCCGGTGCCTGTGTCCCCAAGGACAGTCCCTGGAGTCCCCAGTGTCCCCGGCGTCCCCCCCCCCCGGCCCCGGCCCCACGCCCCAACGATGCCACCCTGTCCCCCCAGAGTTCTGCGAAAACCTGTCCCCAGACTGCCGGGAGGCGGTCATCATGGGCCAGATCCTGCCCTGCATCAAGGTAGGGGACACGTGGGGACACCGTGGGGGTAGGGGGGGACATGTGGGGACACCCTGGGGTGGGGTGGGGACAACGTAGGGACACAGCGATGGTAGCGCCATGGGTTAGATCTTTGTTTTGCATCAAGGTGGGGACAACTTGGGGTGGGGGGACATAGTGGGGACACCCTGGAGACCACCTGGGGTGGTGGGACATGACAGGGACACCCCTAGGGCCACCCCAGAGTGGTGGGACATCAAAGGGACATCCCAAGGACCCCATGGAGGACCTTCTGGGGTGGTGGGACATCACGGGGACCCCAGGGCCACTTCAGGGACACCGGCGGGGACCTTCTAGGGTGGTGGGACATCATGGGGACACCCTGGAGACCTTCTGGGGTGGTGGGACACCACAGAGACACCCCTAGGGCCACCTCAGGGTGGTGGGACGTCATGGGGCCACCCCTACAGCCAGTCTAGGGTGGTGGGACATCATGGGGACACCCTGGGCCAC
Organism: Gorsachius magnificus; assembly: GCA_034008185.1. Lineage (NCBI taxonomy): Eukaryota > Metazoa > Chordata > Aves > Pelecaniformes > Ardeidae > Gorsachius > Gorsachius magnificus. The sequence goes on along the minus strand of CM067102.1, from coordinate 5,897,728 downwards.
CTCAGGGTGGTGGGATGTCATGGGGCCACCCCTAGAGCCAGTCTAGGGTGGTGGGACATCATGGGGACGTCTGGGGCCACCCCTGGGGCCACTCTAGGATGGTTGGGACATCACGGGGCCACCTCAGGACCCCCTTGAAGCCAGCCCAGGGTGTCCTCCATGAGGGTGTCCCCACGCTGTCCCCAGGAGCTGGTGTCGGACGCCAACCAGCACGTGAAGTCGGCGCTGGCCTCTGTCATCATGGGGCTGTCCCCCATCCTGGGGAAGGAAGGGGAGATCTGCTGCCCCTCTTCCTCGCCCAGCCAAGGATGAGGGGGGACGCTGGGGGGCTTTGGGGACACCGGGGACGCTGGGGGGGCCTTTGGGGACGCCGGGGATGTCTGGGGAGGCTTTGGGCATATCTGGAGAGGCTTTGGGCATATCTGGGAGGACTTTGGGACACTTTGGGGACCATTTGGGGACACTTTGGGGACCATTTGGGGACACTTTGGGGATCATTTGGGGATGCGTTGGGGACCTTTGGGGATGTCAGGACATCTGGGGACGCTTTGGGGACGTCTGAGGACATCTGGGGGGATTTTGGGGACATGTGGGGGGACTTTGGGGATGTTTGGGGAGACTTGGGGGCATTTGGGGACGCTGGGCACTTGGGGAATGAGATCATCTGGGGGGATTTTGGGGACATGTGGGGGGACTTTGGGGATGTTTGGGGAGACTTTGGGGGCATTTGGGGACGCTGGGGACAGTTTGGGGACACTGGGGACGTTTGGGGACATTTGGGGAC
>CM067102.1:5884204-5896444 GCA_034008185.1 Gorsachius magnificus | reverse complement strand
GGGGGGCGCTAGGGGAAGGGGGGGGGTCTGAGGGGATTTGGGGGGGCCCGGGCGGGGCTGGGGGGGGGGGGGCCCCCTCTGGGAGCACAACGCTCCCCCCCCCCCCCCAGTGCCTGTGAATACCGGTTCGCGGGCTCCCTCGGCCCCTGCGTCCCCCACTTCCCTGAGGGGCTTGGGGTTCCCCCCCCTTTTCTGAGGGGCTTGGGGACCCCCCTTCCCTGAGGGATTTGGGGTCCCCCCTTCTTCCCTTAGGGATTTTGGGTTCCCTCCCTTTCCTGAGGGGCTTAGGGACCCCCCCCTTCCCTGAGGGATTTGGGCCCCCCCTTCCCTGAGGGGTTTGGGGTTCCCCCCCTTCCCTGAGGGGTTTGGGGGGTCGTTCCCCCACTTCCCTTCAGGATTTGGGGTGTGTCCCCCCCGCCGGGGGGCCCCCTGTCCGGACAGCGCCCACGGGGCACCCCACAACCGTGACACCCCCCCCTCCATGGCGGGGTGGAACCCCAAAACTGAGGGGGACCCCAAAACTGAGGGGGACCCCAGTGTCACCAGGCAGGAGCCAGACCCCGCAGCAGCTGAGGGGGACCCCCATCCCCGGAAAGGGACCCCCCAGTGGAACGGGACCCCAAAGTGAGGAAGCGGGACCCCAAAATGACAAAGCAGGACCCCCCGTCCCCAAAATGGGACCCCAAAATGTCAAAGAGGGACCCTGCGTCCCCAACGCGGGACCCCAGGGTGGAGGGGGACCCCCACTTCCACGAGGGCTCCCCCGGGGGGTTGGGGACCGAGCGTTGGCGCCCCGAAACCGGTCCCCTGGGCCGCCCCCGCCGGCCCCCCGCCCGCACCCGTCTCCGCAACCGCCGCTACGCCGCCCTGCGACAGCTCATCCAAGGTTTGGGGGGGTCCTCGATGTCCCCTGGGGGGGCCCGATGTCCCTGGGGGGGTCCCCAATAGCCCCGGGGGGGGGGTCCCTGATGTCCCTGGGGGGTCCCTGATGTCCTGGGGGGGTCCCTGTGGTCTCCAGAGGATCTTGGGGGGATCCCCAAAATCTCTAGAGGGTCTTTGAGTCCCTGGGGGGGACGGGGGGGGGGGTGCTGATGTCCTGGGGGGTCCCTGATGTCCCTGGGGGGGGGGGTCCCCAATAGCCCTTGAGGTCTCCAGAGGATCCGGGGGGGGGCCCTAAAATCTTCAGAGGGTCTTTGAGTCCGGGGGGGGGGGGATTCCCCGGGGGGGTCCCGATGTCCCGGAGGGTTCCTGATGTCCCTGGGTGTCCCTGATGTCCCTGGGGGGGGTCCCCACGACATCCTTACGGGATCCCTGAGTTCACTGGAAGGGCCCGGGGGGGGAGGGGGTTCCCCACATTCCTCTGGGATTCCCCCCAAGTCCCTGTCAGATCCCAAAAATTCCCCCAGGTCCCCACAGACTCCTCGGGGCGGGGGGGGGGGCATCCCCAGGTTCCCTTTGGGGCCCCCCCTGGGTTTTCTGCAGGCTTTGGGGTTCCCCTAACCCTTCCTCGTGTTCCCTTGGGGGTCCCCCATTTCCCTGAGGACTTTGGGGAGCTCCGGTTCATTTTGCCCCCCACACCCGTTTTGGGGTCCCCCATTCCCCTAGTTTCCATTCCCCCCTCCCATTTTCCCCTTGGACTTTGGGGGGTCCCTCCCATTCCCCTTTGGGTTTAGGGTCCCCCCCATTTCCCCCTCATGTTTCAGGGTCCCCTCTTTTTCCGGGGTTCCCCCCCCCCCCTCCTTTGGATTTGGTGGGGGGGTCCCCATTTCCCCTTGGGGTTTGGGGCCCCCCATTTCCTATGGATTGGGGGGGGGTGTCCCCCATTTCCCCTTGGGCTTTGGTGCCCCCCCCCATTCTCCTTTGGGTTTGGGGGTTCCCCCGTTTCCCCTTGGGTTTTGCCCCCCCTTTTTGGGGGGGGGGCCCCTTTCCCCTTGGGCTTTGGGGTCCCCCATTTCCAGGTTTGGGCCCCCTTTGGGTTTTCCCCCCCTTCCCCTTCCTTTGGGGGGGGTCCCCCCCTTCCCCCGGGTTTTGGGGTGTCCCCCCCCCCATTTTGATCCCCACCCCCCCCTTGCAGGCGGGGAGTACTTCAGCGAGGAGGAGATGCGAGCGCGGGAGCCTCTGCTCTACCAGCACTACATCGGGCAATACCGGGGGGCCGAACCCCTCCCGGGGGACCCCCCCGGCCGCCCCCCACCTTTTGGGGACCCCCCCGGCCCCCAATCTCTGGCGGGGCTGCTGCTGCGCTCGGTGGAGGAGGCGGCCGTGCAGCAACGCCTGCACCGCCAGCGCCTGCGGGACGGCGACAGCGGAGGTCAGACGGGGGTCCCCAGGGATTTTGGGGGGGTAGGGGGGGGTCTCAGCATGGCGTGGGGGGGGGGTAACACCTCTGTGCCCCCCCCCCCCCCCCCAGATGAGGAGGGGGACGCCTCCCCGGACCCCTGGGTGCCTGACGCGGCCGAGCGGGCGATGCTGCGGGAAGAATTCACCAGCCGCATGTACCAGCGCTTCCTGGCCGGGGAGGACGGCGATTTTGACTACAGGTAACATCGGGGGGGGCCCCCCCTTTCCCTAAACACCCCCCCCCCCCCCGCTCACCTCTGTGTCCAACCCCCATCTCAGCCAGGTGGACGAGAACCCCGACCTGGACAACCTGGACATCGTCTCGCAGGACGCCGAGGAGCGCTACTTCGACGAAGAGGAGCCCAGCGACGCCCCCCAACTCGAGTAGGGCCCCCCCCCACCAAGGTGACGGCCCCCCCACCCCCACCCCCCACCGAGGCTGGTTTTTTTGGGGTGTTTTCCACCGGGAAGCCCCGGGGGGGGTGTGTGTGTGTGTGTGTGTGTGGGACCTCACCCTGTGTTCGTCATCGCGGAGGGGGGCGGAGGGGGGGGGTGTTGATCTGTGAGTCACCCCACAACGTGGGGGGGGGGGGGGGGGCCCACACGGGGGGGGGGGGGGGGGGGGGCCATGGCCTGAGTCACCGTGGGGCCACGGGGCACTGCATCCCCCCTCGTGTCCCCCCATCCCCACCCCCCCGCCCCAGGTCTCTGGGGTTTCGGGGGGGGGGGGGGGCATTTCCTGCCCCCCCCCCTCCCCCGGAAGGATATTTTTAGCCCCTCCTGGGGCCCTTCCGCCCCCGCAGGGCCGGACGACGCCGGGGGGCCCCGGCCAAGGGGGCGGAATGGGGCTGTGGGGCACAGCAGGGTGTGTGTGTGGGGGGGGGGGGTACAGGAGGAACCCTGGGGGGGTGCCCGGATCCCACCCCCGCCTTATTTCTACTCCCAATGCCCCCCACCCCAAAAAAAAAAAAAAAAAAGCCGAACCAGGCCAAAAACCCCCTAAAAAAGGAAAAAAAAAAAAAAAAAAAAAAAGAAGAAGCAGCGGCTTAAAAATTAAATAAGTTTTTTTTTGCGGAGGCGCCGGGGGGAGGGGGGGGGGGGATCGGGGCGGCGCCGGGGGCGAGGGGGAGGTTTGGGGGGGGGTCCTCGGGGGGGGGCCGGGGGGTGTCAGCTGCACTTGCAGGCGCGGACCACCATGTTGGAGAGCTGTTCCACCCGCGCCTTGCGCCCCACGTAGTAAACGATGGGCAGGGGGTCGAGGGTTTGGGGGACGCAGCAGGGCGCCGCCGAGGCCCCCGGGTTGTGCTGGTTGTAGAGCGCCAGCACCTGCAGCCCCCCCCAAATGGGCGTTAGGGACCCCCCCCCCCCCCGGCACCCCCCAAACACCATGGGGGTCATCCCCCAAGCAGCCAGGGGTCATCTCCCACCCCCCCAAGACCCCTGGGTCACCCCTCCCACACCCTCCAAACACCCAGGGGTCACCTCCCAACACCCAAACACCTAGGGGTCACACCCCAACACCCAGGGGTCACCCCCCCAAACACCCAGGGGTCCCCCCAACCCCAGGGTCCCCCACCCCCCAACACCCGGGTCACCCCCAACACCAGGGGTCACCCCCCACCCCCAAACACCCAGGGGTCACCCCCAACACCCAGGGGTCACCCCCCCACCCCCAAACACCCAGGGGTCACTCCCCAAACACCCAGGGGTCACCCTGGGTCCCGCTGTGCCCCTCTCCCCAGGGGACCCAGTATTGGGGACCCACAGCCCCCCTCTCCCAGAGGACCCACATTTTGGGACCCACAGCCCCCCCTCCCTAAGGACCACCCAGGACCACATCCCCTCTCCCCAGGACCCAGATATTGGGGACCCACAGCCCCCCCCCCTCCCAGAGGACCCACATTTGGGGACCCACAGCCCCCCTCTCCCCAGGGACCCAGATTTTGGGGACCTACAGCCCCCCCTCTGTCCCCAATGACCTACATATTGGGGACCCACAGCCCCCCATGCCCCCTGGGTGTCCCAGAATCCCTCTCCCCCACGGTCCCAGCCCCCCCCCCGACCCCCCCAGCCCCCCGGGCCCCCCCCACCTTGGTGTACTGGGTGTCGGCGCTCCAGATGTAGGGGCAGGGCCCCATGCAGAAGTTGGCCATGTAGCCCTTGGGCTCGTGGATCCACTTCCACTGCAGGTCCTTGCGGAAGTCGATGTACAGCGGCCGCACGCAGCAGTTGTTCTCCTCCGTCCTGGGGTGGGGGGAAATTGGGGGTCCAGGGAGGTCCCCAGCCCTCCCTAGGGGGGACTTGGGGGTCTCTGGGGGTCCCCAGCCCTCCCTAGGGGGGAAATTCGGGGGTCCCCTGGGTGGGCCCCAGCCCTCCCTGGAGGGGACTTGGGGGGTCCAGGGGGGTCCCCAGCCGTCCCAGGGCCGTACCCAGGCATCCCTGGCGTCCCCAGCCCCCAGGGGGTCCCAGGCATCATGGGGGGGTCCTGGGCATCTAGGGGGGGGTCCCAGGTATCTGGGGGGGGTGGTGTCCTGGTTATTTGGGGGGGTCCTGGCTTCTGGGGGGTCCCCAGCCCTCCCAGGGGGGTCCCAGGCATCATGGGGGGGGGTCCTGGGCATCATGGGGGGGTGGTCCCGGGTATCGGGGGGGGGTGGTCCTGGGTATCTGGGTGGGGGGGGTGGGGTCCTGGGCATCTAGGGGGTCCGCAGCCCTCCCAGGGGGGTCCCAGGCATCATGGGGGAGTCCTAGGGCATCTGGGGGGGTGGTCTCAGGTATCTGGGGGGGGGGGGGTGGGTGTCCTGGGTATTTGGGGGCGTCCTGGGCATCTGGGGGGGTGGTCTCAGGTATCTGGGGGGGGTCCTGGGTATTTGGGGGGGGTCCTGGGCATCTGGGGGGTCCCCAGCCCTCCCAGGGGGGTCCCAGGCATCATGGGGGGGTTCTGGGCATCTGGGGGGGTCCTGGGCATCATGGGGGGTGGTTCCAGGTATCTGGGGGGGGGGGGGGGGTGTTCCCCAGCCCTGGGGGGGGGCCGGGGGGGGGGTCAGCGCTGCCCGAGCAGTAGTCGGTGTCGAGGGCGCGGCGGCGGCGGGGGCTGTGGAGGTCGTTGGCGCGGTCGGGGGGCAGCGACATGGCCAGGACGTAGGGGACGCGCCGGTGCTTTTTGGCGATGCCCTGCATGTCCCCCCGCTGCTGCTCAAAGCCTGCGGGGACAATTTGGGGGGCTGGCAGCAGAAAAGGAGGGGGGGGGGGGGAAAACACCCCCACCCCCCCCCAGGAACCCCCCCCTCCCCACTGGGTACCTTCGATGGTGATGCGCATGTCATCGGTGCCACCGGCGCCGCGCTCGCAGGGACAGTGGACGCTCAGCTTGAACATGCCCAGGGGCTCTGCGGGATTTTTTTTTTTTTTTTTTGGGGGGGGGGGCGTGATGGCGATGGGGACAAAGAGGGGGGACATGGCCACTCTGCCCCCCACCCCCCCAGCTCACCGGTGCCACTGAGCCACTGCTGGACGACGTCGGGACATCGAACCGGCCATTCCTCCTCCGCCGTCACCCGCACCGCGCCCGTGCAGGTATCGCCACGGGCGTTGCCGTAGCCCGCACCCCCCCCCCCCCCCAAAAAAGGACAGCCTGGGTTGGATGGGGGGGGTCCCCAAATCCCGCAGGGTCCCCAAACCCGGCCAGGACCCCCAAATCCCCCCCACTGTGTCCCCACACTGCACCCATCGGGGCCCCAGATCCCCCACCATGTCCCCAAATCATGGCCAGGGGGGTCCCCAAACCCGGCCAGGACCCCAAATCCCCAACTGTGTCCCCAAACCATGGCCACGGGGGTCCCCAAACCCAGCAGGGTCCCCAAATCCCCCCACTGTGTCCCCAAACCCACCCCCCCCCCAAACTACCCGGGGGGCCCCCAAACCCCCACTGTCCCCAAACCTTGGCAGGGGGGGTCCCCAAACCCAGCAGGGCCCCCCAATCCCCCACTGTGTCCCCAAAACTTTGTCCACAGGGTCCCCAAACCTGGCAGGGTCCCCAAACCCACCCACTGTGTCCCCAAACCCAGCAAGGTCCCCAAATCCCCCCCTGTGTCCCCAAATCATGGCCAGGGGCGTCCCCAAACCCAGCTGGGACACAGACCCCCCCCACTGTGTCCCCAAACCATGGCCAGGGGTCCCAAAACCCCAGGGCCCCCCAATCCCTCACTGTGTCCCCAAACCATGGCCAGGAGGTCCCCAAACCCAGCAGGGCCCCCCAATCCCTCCACTGTGTCCCCAAACCATGGCCAGGGGGGGCCCCCCCACTGTGTCCCCAACCATGGCCAGGAGGTCCCCAAACCCAGCAGGGCCCCCAAATCCCCACTGTGTCCCCCCCCCCAAGCAACCCCCCCCGTGGTCCCCAACCTCGAGTGTCCCCAACCTCGAGTGTCCCCAACCCCCTCCCCACCGGTAGAGCTCGAGGCGCTGCTCGACCCCCAGGCTCTCGGCGCCCGCCCGCTGCCGCAGCATCCGCAGCTCGGCGCGGTGCAGCAGCGCCTGGCGCCCGAGCTCCCCCCGCACCCGCGTGGCGTTGAAGATGAAGAAGGTGCTGTGGCTGGTGGGGCGCCATCGCTCCAGCGGGCCTGCGGGGACAGCGCCCGTCACGCCCCGTTCACTCTGGAGCGGAATGATGGCCGCTGTGGTTTGTTTCCACCACCCCACACCCCCGGGGGACCCAGCTGTTCTCCCCCCCCCCCCACCCCGCCTGCCTCCCCCGGTGGGGAACGGGGCCCGGCCCGGAGCTCAACAAAGCCCCTCAGAGCTGGGAATTACTCAGCAAACCACAACGTCCGGCACATCCCCGAGCGCCACCGCGGGCCGGGAGGAGCTGCCGGGGGGGGGGGGAACGCAGGCGGCCGGGAGGGGGGCCGGCGGGGGGGGACGAGGCCCGCGGGGGGGGGGGGGGGAACACAGGGGGTCTGGTGGGGTGGGGGGGACGCACACAGCCAGGCTGGGGGGGGGGGGGGAACCCAAGCCACCCGTGGGGAAGGGGGGGCAGGGGGGGGGGGGCGCACACAGGCAGCTGGCTGGGGGGGGCCCAGGGGTCCAGCTGGGGGAGACCCAAGCTTCCAGTGGGTGGGGGAATGCAGGCAGCTGGGCTGGGGGGGGGGATCCAGGGGTGCAGTGGGGGGGGGTCGACACAGGCGTCCGGGCTGGGGGGGACACACACAAGCATCCAGTGGGGAAGGGCCGAGCTGGGGGGGGGGGTGTGGGGGTGTGCAGGGGTCCGGCTGGGGGAGACCCAGGGGTCCAGTGGGTGGGGGGGGATGCAGGAGGCCGGGATGGGGGGGGCCCAAATGTCCAGCGGGGAAGGGGGACACGGGTGGCCGGGCTGGGGGGGGGGACCCAGGGGTCTGGCTGGGGGGGGACCCAAGCATCCAGTGGGGAAGGGGGACCCAGGCAGGGGCTGGGGGGGGGGGACCCAGGGGTCTTGTGGGTGGGGGGGACCCAAGCAGCTGGGCTGGGGGCACACAGGGGTCCTGTGGGTGGGGGGGACCCAGTCAGCCGGGCTGGGGGGGGACCCAGGGGTCTTGTGGGTGGGGGGGGACCCAGGTCAGCCGGGCTGGGGGGGGACCCAGGGGTCTTGTGGGGGGGGGGGGGACCGCCCAGTCAGCTGGGCTGGGGGGGGACCCAGGGGTCTTGTGGGTGGGGGGGGGGGCGCAGGCAGCCGGGCTGGGGGGGGAGACCCAGGGGTCTTGTGGGTGGGGGGGACCCAGCAGCCGGGCTGGGGGGGGACCCAGGGGTCTTGTGGGTGGGGGGGACGCAGGCAGCGGGCTGGGGGGGACCCAGGGGTCTTGTGGGTGGGGGGGACGCAGGCAGCCGGGCTGGGGGGGGACCCAGGGGTCTTGTGGGTGGGGGGGACGCAGGCAGCCGGGCTGGGGGGGGGACCCAGGGGTCTTGTGGGTGGGGGGGACGCAGGCAGCCGGGCTGGGGGGGGACCCAGGGGTCTTGTGGGTGGGGGGGACCAGGCAGCCGGGCTGGGGGGGACCCAGGGGTCTTGTGGGGGGGGGGGGACGCAGGCAGCCGGGCTGGGGGGGGGGGTGTCCCAGGCGTCCAGGCGGCGGCGGGGGGGCACAGGCGCCCAGACATCGCTGCCGCTCCCACCCCCAGCAGCACCCGGGCTCCCGAGCATCGCTCCCGCCGCCCTCCCACGGGTGACCCAAGGCCACGGGTGACCCCCCCCCCCCCATGTGACCCCCCCCCCCCCGCCCCACTCACCCTCCCCGGGCAGCTCCATGGGGAAGCGATGCAGCTCCTTGGCGTAATATTCCTCGGGGTCTTCGGGGGGGCGAAGCTGCGCCCGCTGCCAGAGCAGCTCCTGGGTGCTGTTGTAAAGGGCCCGCACCTCCTCGGGGAGCGGCCGGGGGGGGGTTCGGCGGGGGGGGGCGCCGGTAACCGGAGTTTGCTCAGGATTTGCCCCCGCACCGCTTCGATGCGTTTTCTCCGCGCCGCTTCCAAATCCAAGGAGCGGCACGTGGAGAGCGCCCGGGCCCCCCCGCCCCAGACGCGGGCCCATCGGGACCCCCCCCCCAAAACCCGGGATACCCCCCCCCACCCCAAACCCCGGGACCCCCCCCCCCCCCGCTGCTCGGTCCCGTTCGCCCTTCCCGGCCGCTTCCCGGTCCGGCCCCCGGCGGGTTTTGAGGCCGGTGCGGCCCCACCCAGGAAACCCCGCGGGGGGGGTGGGGGTGGGGTGAGATGAGTGGATGGGGGGGGGAACACACGCGACACGCGGCCGCCCCCCCCTTCCGCTCGGCGGGAGGCGCCGGGGAGGGGAAACTGAGTCACGGGCGGCGAGGGGGCGCGGGCCCCCCCCCCCCCGCACCACACACACACCCCCCCCGGGAAGGGGGGGGGTGGGACCAAGCGGCTGGGACCCCCCAGGAAGCCGGGACACCCCCCCCCCCCGCACGGCCCCCCCCCCCCCCCCCCCGCTGGCGCGGGGTGTCCCACGCATCCCCCCCCCCAAAAAAAACCAAACCCAAAAACCAACAAACCCACAAGGAAGTGAAACATGGTGCAAAAAAAGAGCTTTATGGGGGTGTGGCGGGGGACAGACATGTGACACGGGGGGGGCCCCACGGTAACCCCCCCCCCCCCACCCCCCCGCGCCCCGGGGGGGGGGGGTCCCAGGGATCTGGGACAGCTTCAGAGGGTCCCTGGGGTCCTGCCCCGGGGGCGGGGTGGGGGGGACAAAGTTGGGGGCCCCCCGGGGGGGACCCCTGTGTCCTGGGGGGGGGGGGGGGGCCACATGTCCCATGCCTAGGGGACCCCCATGTCCCATCCTTGGGGGGGGGGTGGGCCAAGTGTCCCAGACTGGGGGGGGTCCACTCCCCCATCCCCTAGGACCCCCCCCTGTCCCTAGGGGACCCTGTGTCCATCCCTGGGGGACCCCCTGGTGCCTTGTACCGGGGAGGGAAAGTGCCCCAGACCAGGGGCCCCCACCCCCCCTAAAACCCCTGAGGACCCCCCCCCTGGCCCTAGAGCCTCCCTTGCCCCCCGCCCCCCCCCCGGGGGCCCCGCCCCCCCCCTGTCCCCCCCCCAGGCTAGCACTCGACACCATAACGGCCAAAATTCCGCAGGAGGACGCCCAGCTGGAGGTGGACGGTGCCGGCGGCCTCGGTGCGCAGGCGGAATCGATCGGCGGCAGCGACGGCGAAGGCTTCGGGGGCTCGGAGTTGGGGTCCCCCCCCCACCAAGCGTTGACTCAACCGTTCCCGCCAAGTCCCCCGGGGACGCCAGGTGACGCAGGCCAGCGTGTGGCACCCAGGGGTGGCCGGCACGTGGCAAAAACCGTAGCCCAGCACCTCACTGCGCCCCAATTCGTCCTGGTGCCAAACCGCAGGTGGCTTGGGCCAACCTGGAGGGGGGAGGGGGGGACACACACACACAGGGGGGGTGTCAGGGACATTGGGGGGGTGGGGAAGGGGGGGTGACACGCGCATGTGGTACCTTGCAGCCCCTTGGTGGCAAAATGGACGTCGAGGGGGTGACACCAATAGGCCACGTCGTCCGCCTGGGGGTCGTCCACCTGCGTCTGCCCGGACCCCAACCCCGAAGCGCTTCCGGCGCCGCCGCGGGGGGCGGGGGGGACACACACACAGAGAGGGTCACGGCCACCCCGGTGTCCCCATGTCCGTCGTGTCCCGTCCCCCCCCCCCCCCCCCAAAAAGGCCAGGACCCCGCTCACCGGCGTGCAGCCCCCACTTGCAGAAGAGGCGGCGCTGGGGGAAGCCGCTGCCCCCCACGATTTGGCCGATGACGTGCACCTCCGCCATGCTCCTGCTGGGGGACACACACACGCAGGGTGGGGGGGGGTCCCCTCTGCACCCCCATATCCCCCCTTGCACCTCCATATTCCCCCCTTGCACCCCCTTATTGCACCTCCATCCCATCGCACCCCCCCATCCCCCCTTCACCCCCATAATCCCCCCTGCACCCCTCTATCGCCCCCCATATCCACCCCTGCACCCCTATATCCCCCTTGCACCCCCATATATCCCCCCTTGCACCCCCATTATTGCACCCCCATTCTGCCCTTGTACCCCCATATCCCCTTCACCCCCATAATCCCCCCTGCACCCCTCTATCACCCCCCCATATCCACCCCTGCACCCCTATATCCCCCCTTGCACCCCCATATCCCCCCTTGCACCCCCATTATTGCACCCCCATTCTGCCCCTTGTACCCCCATATCCCCCTTCACCCCCATAATCCCCCCTGCACCCCTCTATCACCCCCCCCCATATCCACCCTGGACCCCCATACCCCCTGCACCCCCATTCACCCCTTGCACCCCCATATCCCCTCTTGCACCCCCATTCTGTCCCCTGTACCCCCATATCCCCCTTCACCCCCATAATCCCCCCTGCACCCCTCTATCGCCCCCCCATATCTACCCCTGCACCCCCATATCCCCCCTTGCACCCCCATTATTGCACCCCCATTCTGTCCCCTGTACCCCCATATCCCCCTTCACCCCCATAATCCCCCCTTGCACCCCCCATATCTACCCTGGACTCCCATACCCCCTCACCCCAATATCCCCCCTTGCACCCCCATATCCTCCCTTTGCACCCCATTATTGCACCCCTGTTCCACCACCCCCATAATCCCCCCGCACCCCTCTATCCACCCCTGACCCCCATACCCCCTGCACCCCATTATTGTACCCCATACCCCCCTGCACCCCTGCACCCCCATACCCCCCATTTCCCCTCATTACACCCCGTTATTGCACCCCATCCCCCCCTTGCACCCCCATAATCCCCCTAACACCCCCATATTCCCCCCAGAGCCCCCCATTGCCCCCTCCATTGCAGCCCCGCCTCCCCCATGCACCCCCATTCCTCCACCCCCCCCTTGACCCCCGTTACTGCACCCAATCCTCCCTGTTTGCCCCCCCAATCCCCCCCCTTTGCCCCCCAAATCTCCCCTTTGCCCCCCCATTTACACGCACCCCCCCCCCGGGTACTCGGCGCCGCGCAAGGCGGATTGCGCATGCGCACCGGACGCTGCCGCCCCGCCCCCCCCACTTCCCGGGGCCCGTTGCCGCGGCAACGCGCTGTCCGTCACAACGCACCCGTCCCATTGGCCGCGGCGCCGCAAGCCCCGCCCAAGAAAGACGCGCCACGTCCCCTGCCCGCGCCGCCATCTTGAGAAGGTCACACCCATAACTGACATGTCGTAGTGGGTCGTCGCCATCTTGGGCTCATCCCCCGTATACTTGGGGGCCACCATCTTGGGGAGGTCACCGTGTGGCACTGCCGTTGTGCGGGCCGCCATCTTGGGTGTCCCCGCGAACGTGGTCATGCGGTACACTGGGGGCCGCCATCTTGGGTGTCCCCCTGGGGGCGGTGCCG
>CM067102.1:5871386-5883704 GCA_034008185.1 Gorsachius magnificus | reverse complement strand
AAGGTAAAAGCAAATCAGGCAAAGGCCAAGGCAAAGGAAAGGCAAAGGCAAAGCCAAATACAAATCATGCAAAGGCAAAGGCCAAGCCAAAGAAAATGCAAAGGGAATGGCAAAGGCAAAGCCATAACAAAGCACAAGCCAAAAGCAAGGGAAAGCAAAGGCAAAGGCAAAGGAAAGGCAAGTCAGAAAAAAAGGGAAAAGGAAAAGGAAAGGGAAAGGCAAAGAGAAAGGCTAGACCATAGGAAAATTAAAGGCCAAGGCCAAGGCAGAGGCAGAGGCAGAGGCCAAGGTAAAAGCAAAATCAGAAGCAAAGGGAAAGGCAAAGGGAACGGCAAAGGCAAAAGCAAAATAAAAATCACTGCCAAAGGAAAGGCAAAGGCAAAGGCAAAGCCAAAGCCCAAGGCAAAGCTAAAGCAAAAACAAAAGCCAAAAGCAAGAGGAAAATTACAGGGAAAGGAAAAATAGAAATGAAAGGGAAAGGAAAAGGCAAAGCCCAAGGGAAAATAAAAATTCAAGGGAAAGGCAATAGCAAAGGCCAAGGCAAGCTAAAGGCACAGACAAAGACAAACCCAAAAGCAAAGGTAAAGGCAACAGGAAAGTGACAGGCAAGGGTAAATCACAAATCAAAGGAAAAGGCAAAGGAAAGGCAAGCAAGCCAAGGCAAGCTAAGCAAAACAAAAAGCAAAGAGCAAGCAAAGCAAGAAAAAAAAAGGAGAAGAAAGAGCAGGAATAAACAAAGGGAAAGGAAATAAGGGAAGGAAAAAAGGAAGAAGCAGAAAAGGAAAAGCAAAGGCAAAGCAAGAAAAAAATCAAGGGAAAGCAAGGAACAGCAAGGCCAAAGCAAAGGCAAAGCCAGGCAAAGGCAAAGCCAAAGAAAGGGAAGAAAGGCAAAGGACAAGCAAAGAAAGCAAAGGCGAAAGGCAAAAGCAAGGGAAAGAAAGAAGGCAAAAAGGCAAAAGGCAAAGGAAAGGAAAGAAAGCCAAACAAGCAAAGCATAAAGGCAAAGGCAAAGGACAAAAGGCAAGAAGCAAGGCAAGCAAAGGCAAGCAAAGGCAAAGGGAAAGCCAAGGGAAACGCAAAGCAAAGCAAAAGCAAACAGCCAAAGGAAAAAGGCAGAAAGGCAAAGGCAAAGCAAACGAAGGAAAGGAAAGGCAGAAAACAAAGCAAAAAAGCAAAGGGAAAATTAAAGAAAGGAAAAGCAAATAAAGGAAAGGAAAAGCAAAAGCACAAGGAAAATAAAAAAGGGAAGGCAATACAGCAAGGCCAAGGAAAGCAAAGGCAAAGGCAAGAAAGGCAAAGCAAAAAAGCAAAAAGCAAAGGAAAGAAGGCAAGGGTAGAATACAAATGCAAAAGGGAAAAGGAACGGAAAGACCACAAAGGCAAAGGCAAGCAGAAAGAAAAGCAAGGCAAAGGCAAAGGAAAAAGGAAAGAAAAGGCAAATCAAAGGCAAAGCAGCAAGCAAGCCAAGAAGGCAGGCAAAGCAAATAGCAAGGAAAGGGACAAAGGTGAAAGGGAAAAGAAAGGAAAGCAAAGGCAAAGGAAAGCAAGAAAGTAAGCCAAGCAAAGCCAAGGAAAAGGAAAGCAAAGGAAGAAAGCCAAAGGCAAAAGCAACAGAAAGCAAAGGCAAAGGCAAAAAAGCAAAAACAAGGCAAAAGCAAAGGCAATACAAAGGCAAAGAAGGAAAGGAAAGGAAAAGACAAAGCCAAGTAAAAAAAGTCAAGACCATAAGGCAAAAGGAAAGCAAAGCAAGGAAGAAGTAAAGGGCAAGAAAAGAAAAAAGACAAAGGCAAAGGCAAAGGCAAAGACAAAGGAAATAAAACAAAGGAAAGGAAAGGAAAGAGAAAGGCAAAGGCCAAAGGGAAAGCAAAACAAGGCAAAGTCACAAGGAAAAAGGGAAGACAGGAAAGGCAAAGGCAAGGAAAAAGCAAAACAGGGCAAAGGCAAAGCAAAGAAAGAAAGGCAAAGGAAAGAAATAGAAATCAGGAACCAAAGGCAAAGGAAGCCAAGGAAGCAAGAGCAAGGCAAAGCCCAAGGCAAAAAGAAAGCAAGGGAAAGCAAAGCCAAAGCAAAAGCAACCAAAAGCAAAGGAAAGGGAAAGAAAGGGAAAAGCGAAAGGAAAGAAAGGAAAGAAAAGGAAAGCGAGAAGGCACAAGGAAAGGCAAACAAAAGCAAGAAGCAAAGGAAGCAAAAGCAAAGCCAAAAAAGAAACAGGAAAGGACAAAGGTCAAGCAAAGGCAAAGGCAAAGCAAAGGAAAGCAAAGACAAAAGCAAAAGCAAAGAAAATAAGGAAAAGAAAAAATAGGAAATGAAAGAGAAAGGAAAAAGGCAAAGACCAAAGGGAAAAAAACAAATCAAGGAAAGCAATAGCAAAGGAAAGGAAAGCTAAAGGCAAGAAAAGCCAAAGCCAAAAGAAAGGAGAAGGCCAGAAAAGGGAAAACAAGGCAAAAAGGAAAGGAACAAGGCAAAGCAAAAAAAACAAAGCAAGCAAAGGAAAAAGGGTAAAGCAAAAGCAAAGAAAGAAAACAGGCAAAGCAAAAAGCAAAGGCAAAGGAGGAAAGCAAAGGAAAGGCCAAGCAAAAAGAAAAGCAAAGGAAAGGCAAAGGAAAAAGAGGAGAAAGAAAAGGCAAAAGCAAAGGCAAAGCCAAGGCAAAAAAGCCAAGGGCAAGGCAAAGCCAAAGTACAAGGAAAGGGAAAAGGGAAAGGGAAAAAGAAAAGGAAACTCAAAGGCAAAGGTAAAAGCAAGGGAAAGTCAAAGGCTAAGGCAAAAAGCCCAAGGCAAAAGGAAAGGCAAAGGAAAGCAAAGCCAAAGCAAAAAGCTAAGCCGAAAGGCAAAGGCAAAGGGACAAGAAAAGGCAAAATCAACAGGCAAAAGCCAAAGGCAAGCAAGACAAAGGCAAAGGGAAGGCACAAAGGCAAAGGCCAAAGCTAAAGCCATAAAAAAAGCCAAGCCAAAAGCAAAGGGAAAGGCAAAGGCAAGGGGCAAGGGTAAATCACAAATAAAGGGAAAGGGAACGGAAAGCCAAAGGCACAGGCCAAGCAGAAAGAAAAGCCAAAGCAAAGGCAAGAAAGGAGAAGAAAAGCAAATCAAAGGCAAAGCCAAGCAAAGCCAGGGCATGCAAAGCCAAATACAAGGGAAGGAAAGGGAAGGGAAAGAAAAGGAATACTCAAAGCAAAGGTAAAAGCCAAGGGAAAGTCAAAGCCTAAGCAAAGCCAGGCAAAAGGAAAGGCAAAGGGAAGCAAGCCAAAGCAAAGCTAACCGAAAGGCAAGGCAAAGGGACAAGAAAAGGCAAAATCACAGGCAAGCCAAAGGCAAGACAAAGGCAAAGGGATAGGCAAGGCAAAGCCAAAGCTAGAGCCTAACAAAGCCAAGCAAAAGCAAAGGAAAGGCAAAGTCTGAAGAAAAGGGAAAAGGAAAGGAAAGGGAAGACAAAGCAAAGGAAAGCAGACAATAGGAAAATTAAACCAAAGGAAATGAAAGTTAAGGAAAGGCAAAGCCAAGGAAAGCCAAAAGCGAATCACAGGAAAGTCAAAGGAAGGCTAGGCCAAGGCCAAGGCAGAGCAAGGTAAAAGCAAATCAGAGGCAAAGGAAAGGCAAAGGGAAAGGCAAAGGCAAAAGCAAAAAAATCACGCAAAGAAAGGCAAAGCAAAGGCAAGGCAAGCAAAGCTAAAGCAAAAAAAGCAAAGCAAGAGGAAATTAAGGGAAAGGAAAATCAAATAAAGGGAAAGGAAAGGCAAAGCCAAGGGAAAATAACATTCAAGGAAAGGCAATAGCAAAGGCAGGCAAAGCTAAAGGAAACAAAGACAAACCCAAAAGCAAAGGTAAAGGCAACAGGAAAGTGACAGGCAAGGTAAATCACAAATCAAAGGGAAAGGGAACGGAAGCCAAAGGCACAGGCCAAGCAGAAAGAAAGCAAAGGCAAAGGCAAGGAAAAGGGAGAAGAAAAGGCAAAATCAAAGGCAAAGCCAAGCAAAGCCAGGGGCATGGCAAAGCCAAATACAAGGGAAGGGAAAAGGGAAAGGGAAAAGAAAAGGAATACTCAAAGGCAAAGGTAAAAGCCAAGGGAAAGTCAAAGCCTAAGGCAAAGCCCAAGGCAAAAGGAAAGGCAAAGGGAAAGCTAAAGCCAAAGCAAAAGCTAACCAGAAAGGCAAAGGCAAAGGGACAAGAAAAGGCAAAATCACAGGCAAAGCCAAAGGCCAAGACAAAGGCAAAGGGATAGGCCAAGGCAAAGCCAAAGCTAGAGCCATAAACAAAGCCCAAGCCAAAAGCAAAAGGAAAGGCAAAGTCTGAAGAAAAGGGAAAAGGAAAAGGAAAGGGAAAGACAAAGCAAAGGCAAAGCAGACAATAGGAAAATTAAACCAAAGGAAATGAAAAGTTAAAGGGAAAGGCAAAGCCAAAGGGAAAGCCAAAAGCAAAGTCAAGGGAAAGTCAAAGGGAACGGCCTAGGCCAAGACCAAGGCCAAGGCAGAGCCTAAGGTAAAAGCAAAATCAGAGGCAAAGGCAAAGGCAAAGGGAACGGCAAAGGCAAAAGCAAAATAAAAATCACTGCCAAAGGCAAAGGCAAAGTCAAAGGCAAAGGCAAAGGAAAAAAGCTAAAGGGAACGGGAAAGGCAAAAGCAAAATAAAAATCACTGCAAAGTCAAAGGCAAAGGCAAAGGCCAAGGCAAAGCTAAAGCCAAAACAAAAGCCAAAAGCAAGAGGAATATTACAGGGAAAGGAAAAATAGAAATGAAAGGGAAAGGGAAAGGCAGAGGTAAAGGCCAAGGGAAAAGCAAAGGGAATGGCAAAGGCAAAAGCAAAATAAAAATCACTGCCAAAGGCAAAGGCAAAGGCCAAGGCAAAGCTAAACCCAAAGCTAAAGCCAAAAGAAAAGCAAAAGCAAAGTGAAAAATTAGAGGGAAAGGAAAATAGAAATGAAAGGAAAGGAAAAGGCAGAGGCAAAGGCAAAGGAAAAGGGAGAAGAAAAGGCAAAATCAAAGGCAAAGCCAATGAAAAGCCAAAGAAAAAGGCAGCAGGAAAGGCAAGGGAGAATAAAAGGTAAAATCAAAGCCAAAGGCAAGGAAAATCCAAGGGACATGGCAAAGCCAAATAGAAGGGCAAGGGAAAAGGGAAAGGGAAAAGAAAAGGCAAAATCAAAGGCAAAGCCAAGGAAAAGCCAAAGGCATGGCAAAGCCAAATACAAAGGCAAGGGAAAAGGGAAAAGGGAAAAGAAAAGGAAAATTCAGAGGCAAAGGGAAAGGTAAAAGCCAAGGGAAAGTCCAAGCCTAAGGCAAAGCCCAAGGCAAAAGGAAAGGCAAAGGTAAAGCTAAAGCCAAAGCAAAAGCTAAACAGAAAGGTAAAGGCAGAGGGACAAGAAAAGGCAAAATCAATGGCAAAGGGATAGCCAAAGGCAAAGGCCAAGACATAGCCAAAGCGATAGGCAAAGGCAAAAAATAAATTAAAGGGAACGGCTAAAGCAAATGGAAAGGTAAAGGCATTGAAAAAGAGAAATTAAAAGCAAAGGTAAATGCAATAGGAAAGGCAAAGGCAAAGGTAAATTAAAAAAGAAAGGGAAATTCAAAGGGAAAGCCAAAGGCAAAGCCCAACCGAAAATGAAAGCTAAAGGGAAAGGCAAAGTCAATACCACAGTAAAAGCCAAATGGAAGGTCAAAGACAAAAGGAAAGGCAAATAGAAATCAAAGGGAAAGGCAAAGGCAAAGGCAAATGCAAAGGCAAAGGGAAAGGCACAAAGAAAAATTTCAAAATCAAAGGGAAAGGGACAGGCAAAGGGAAAGGCAAAGGCAAAGGGAATGGGAACAAACTGCAATGCAAGGAAAGTGTGTTCTTTGAGTTCATCGTTTTCACATCTAACAATAAAGTGTAAAGTATCAATTCCTGAGCTTGTCCTAGCATTTTTTTTGCTTAGCAATTCATTTATGCACGTCGTAACCCACCTTTGTTGGGTTTTCGTTGTCCAGATGAGCCGCTTCCAACTTTTCTCTTTTCCCTTGGAACAGATGAATTTTTTCTGTCAAAGGCAATAGGACTCTTTGGAGGGAGGCTGTCCAATTTCTTTTTCCAATTCTTCCTCCGACTCTGCTCATCTAGAGGGGAAACAAACCCAACCACATGAAACGTAACCCCGCATCTGGGGAAGGAAAGGCATCGTTCAGGAGCACGTGTGCGTCCATACGTGCCTACCGACCGAGAGAGAGGGGGCAGAGGTGAGCGCACACCCACGCTGTGCACATCAAACTGGTGCATCCAAATCCATCTTTGGGGTGAGAATGTACCCTCCAGGCGCTGCATCTGGAACTCAGTACAAGTTCATTACTTCAGTTGCATCTATTAAAATCAGAAAAACATAAATAAATCACTGTCACACGGGTGACATTTGGCTTTGTTTGCTGCGCACATCTCTACAGGAGATGGGTCCCTTCTGTGCGGGGAATGAAAAAAAAGACAAGAAAGTCAATAAACCAATAAAATAACTTCACAGAAAAGCCCTCAAAACCAACAATTCAAAGCAGACAGCGATGCTGTCAACTCTGCTACATCTGTGATTTAGACCACCACTCTGAATAGGGAAATACTTAGAAGCTAAAAACCCCCAAGCTTTTGAAGGCACCCAATGGCATGAGAATGAGTAATTAAGGGCACCACAAGCCTAAAATTGCTCAAATAATGTGCCTGACCACCTGTGTCGGGGTGCTGATGAGAAGCAGGGCAAGGAAGAGTCCTAACTTCTGAAATCCAAAGACAGGGGAATTCCTGTTCCAAAGCAGCAGCCTCATTTGAATTAAGACAGAGCTCAGCTGCGCTATTCCTGTTAGCCAGAGATGTGCTGATCAAACGCCATCCTGTAAAGGCATCGTACCAGAGAGGAATCCTGCCTTAGATGTCACGTTTGACTAGAAAAGATTTACAGGCATCACTCCTGGAAGCACGGGGTGCTGTTGGTCTAACAGAAGGTATGTACGTGGCTCATAGGAAACTGAAGAAAGGGAGGAGGCTTTGTGGGATTTTAGGAAAAGTACCAGGGCCCACAGGCCAAGAGGAACCCTACCACACAACTCTTGGCTGACGTACACACTCAGACTGGCCTCTCCCCTGCCATAAAACCAAGTAGTACAAGAGCCTCCTCTATGCTTCCATTACATTTATTAAACACGCCGGGACAGTGGCCTCACAGGGTTTTTTTCCTACCTACGGGCACATCCACATCAACACGTCAACACGCACCCGAGCTGGCACGGCACAAACCAGCTCCCATTTGGGAGCCATTGACCCGTACCACCCCAGGAGCACTGTGCTGGAGTGGAGGAGCCCTCCCGAGAGGGGCTACCACGGCTCAGCCCCGGCAACACCAGCGCTGTGAGAAGGGAACCACAAGGATACCGCCTCCGCAGCCCCCCTTTGCCTTGCAGGTTACCGCACCCTGCCCTAAAACAGATCACACTGAGCAAGGGCCAAGGACAGCCCCTCCCAAACCTCTTTGCAGGCCGGGTCCTCCATTTTTAAAAAACCCGGGATTCCTGTTCCCCGGCCTTCATTTAAACAAGCTCCTCCTTTCCTGGTCCTTTCTACGCCATCCTAACTCTTCCTCAAAATTTCCGGGCCTTTCAGTTTCCCCCTTTCAGTTCCCCTATTCCTTTATCCTCCCCTTGTTGGCCTCTTTTTAGGGTCTCCCCTGGAAGGGTTTTGGGATTGAAATTCCCCCCCCCGGGAAACCCTCCCCCCTCTTACCCCCATACCTCCCCCCCCCTAAACCTTATACCTCTTGTTCCCCATAATTTTTTGCCCCTTTCTTCCTTTGTTTCTTCCCCTCCCTTTTCCTTTTTTTCCCCTCCCAACCCCTTTTTCCCCCCCCCTCCCCCCCTTTTTCCCTGGGCCTCCTTTTCCCCGGGCCTGTTGCTTGGGGGAACCTTTGGGAATTCCTTTTCCGGGTTCCCCCCCCCGGTAAAAGGGAAAACCCCTTTCCCTCCGCCCCCCTTTCCTCGGTTCCCCAACCCTGTTTTAAAAAATTTCCCTTTTCGGCCCCCTCTCCTTTTTCCTGCCCCCCGGTTTTCCCCTTTCCCCTTCAACCCCGAAACCCTTCTTTCCACCTTTCCCGGGGTTTTGGGGCCCATCCTTACCCCCGGGTTCTCTTACCAAAAACCCTCCATCCAACCCCAAATTTCTCTGTTGGCCAACGGGGCTCTTTCCCCCCCGGGTTTGCCTTGCCCCGCTTGCCTTGGCCCCCCTTTCCGGCACGGGCCGCCTACCCCCCGGGTTGCCTCCCCTTTCCCCTGGGCCTGCCGGGGGAAATTGTTTTCCCCCCATTGCCTTTCTTATTTGGCCCTTCTAAAAAACTGGGAAAGGCTTTCTCCTTTCCTCCCCCCCCCCAAAAAATTTTCCTTTTCCTTTTTCTTCAAATTTTTCCAGCGTTTTACTCCCATTGGGGCAGGACTGCCATTACCCGTGAAAGGCAGAGGAGCCACTGCAAGGGGTCATCACCGCGGCAGAGGAAGGAAAAGAAGGGGACCGGGGCCCAAATTGGGCGGGGGTTTCCCTTTGGGACCCCAGAGGGGCCCGGTGTGTTGGCAGGAAAAGACGGCCCCTCCCCCACAGGTGGCTCCGAAGAAGAGGCGGGCCCTCTTCCTAAAGGAGCCTTCCTGGGGGCTTCTGAGAGTGGCAAAACGCTTTCATCCCCTTTGGCAGCCAGAATCCTTCCCACACCTGGCAGGACACCAGTGGGTGCTCCAAAGCACTGGGACCCCCTGCAACACTCCTGCATCCCATTTCTTACGGCTGCTCCCCCTGGCTCCGCAGGGGGTGGATGAGGACGGCAGCTCTGCAGTGCTCCTCAGGATGTCATCCCTCTGCGTCATAGAGGGAAGCTGTGTCATTCGCTTTCTCCCAAAATAGGGAGCAAAACAGCTGTCATAACTACCGTCTGAGAAAAGCGAGTTGAGGGATTTGTTGCCTGAGGTTAGAGCCACAGTGGCCCAGAAATTAGCCTGTACTTCCTCATGGTTTTGTATTCTAATGGTCCTACCCTATCGGAGAAGCAGATGAGTGTCCGAGCACTTTCCCCCTTGTTTCAGAGGGTCCCCAGTGTGACCACATCCTCCAGGGCAATCGGGGTCCGCTCCAGCTGCTGCCCTTGTGCTCGGCAAAGCCTGGTCCTCTCTTTTCATTGTCTCACCGCGGGTTCATCAGCAGAAGGGCTGGGGCTGGGTGAGGAGCGCTCCTTGCCTGCCCGCTCACCTCCCTGCACATCTCCCTTCCTTGCCCTGATGGGCCCTTTGCTTGCCTTACAGCAGCACCCCGGGGCCTGCCTGTAGGTCACTGCCCCCAAATCCGGGATTGGTTTTGGGTACTCCAGAAACCTGGCTCCTCTCTCTGTTTCCCCCTCAGCGCTGCTCTGCCCCAGGGGACGGCGTTAAAGCCTGGCGTGGGTCATGCAGAAGGTTTAGCCAGGGGCTTTTCCTTGGCCCTTGCTAGTTGTGATCCTGTTTTAGGGCAGGGTGCGGTAACCTGCAAGGCAAAGGGGGGCTGCGGAGGCGGTATCCTTTGTGGTTTTCCCCTTTTCACAGCGCTGGTGTTGCCGGGGCTGAGCCGTGGTAGGGCCCCCCTCGGGAGGGCTTCCTCCACTCCAGCACAGTGCTCCTGGGGGGTACGGGTCAATGGCTCCCAAATGGGGGTGGTTTTGTGCCGTGCCAGCTCGGGTGCGTGTTGACGTGTTGATGTGGATGTGCCCGTAGGTAGAAAAAAACCCTGTGAGGCCACTGTCCCGGCGTGTTTAATAAATGTAATGGAAGATAGAGGAGGCTCTTGTACTACTTGGTTTTTATGGCAGGGGAGAGGCCAGGTCTGAGTGTGTACGTCAGCCAAGAGTTGTGTGGTAGGGTTCCTCTTGGCCTGTGGGCCCTGGTACTTTTCCTAAAAATCCCACAAAGCCTCCTCCCTTTCTTCAGTTTCCTATTTAGCCACGTACATCCTTCTGTTAGACCAACAGCACCCCGTGCTTCCAGGAGTGATGCCTGTAAATCTTTTCTAGTCAAACGTGACATCTAAGGCAGGATTCCTCTCTGGTACGATGCCTTTACAGGATGGCGTTTGTTCAGCACATCTCTGGCTACAGGAATAGCGCAGCTGAGCTCTGTCTTAATTCAAATGAGGCTGCTGCTTTGGAACAGGGAATTCCCTGTCTTTTGGGTTTCAGAAGTTAGGACTCTTCCTTGCCCTGCTTCTCATTCAGCACCCCGACACAGGTGGTCAGGCACATTATTTGAGCAATTTTAGGCTTGTGGTGCCCTTAATTACTCATTCTCATGCCATTGGGTGCCTTCAAAAGCTTGGGGGGTTTTTAAGCTTCTAAGTAATTTCCCTATTCAGAGTGGTGGTCTAAATCACAGATGTAGCAGAGTTGACAGCATCGCTGTCTGCTTTGAATTGTTGGTTTTGAGGGCTTTTCTGTGAAGTTATTTTATTGGTTTATTGACTTTCTTGTCTTTTTTTTCATTCCCCGCACAGAAGGGACCCATCTCCTGTAGAGATGTGCGCAGCAAACAAAGCCAAATGTCACCGTGTGACAGTGATTTATTTATGTTTTTTCTGATTTTAATAGATGCAACTGAAGTAATGAACTTTGTACTGAGTTCCAGATGCAGCGCCTGGAGGGTACATTCTCACCCCAAAGATGGATTTGATGCACCAGTTTGATGTGCACAGCGTGGGTGTGCGCTCACCTCTGCCCCCCCTCTCTCGGTCGGTAGGCACGTATGGACGCACACGTGCTCCTGAACGATGCATTTCCTTCCCCAGATGCGGGGTTACGTTTCATGTGGTTGGGTTTGTTTCCCCTCTAGATTGAGCAGAGTCGGAGGAAGAATTGGAAAAAGAAATTGGACAGCCTCCCTCAAAAGGGTCCTATTGCCTTTGACAGAAAAAATCCATCTGTTCCAAGGGAAAAGAGAAAAGTTGGAAGCGGCTCATCTGGACAACGAAAACCCAACAAAGGTGGGTTACGACGTGCATAAATGAATTACTAAGCAAAAAAAATGCTAGGACAAGCTCAGGAATTGATACTTTACACTTTATTGTTAGATGTGAAAACCAGAAACTCAAAGAACACATTTTCCTTGCATTGCAGTTTGTTCCATTCTTTGCTTTGCCTTTCCTTTGAATTTCCCTTTCTTTTTTAATTTACCTTTGCCTTTGCCTTTCCTATTGCATTTACCTTTGCTTTTATTTTCTTTTTCAATGCCTTTACTTTCCATTGCTTTAGCCGTTCCCTTTAATTTATTTTTGCCTTTGCCTATCGCTTTGGCTTTTGTCTTGGCCTTTGCCTTTGGCATTCCCTTTGCCATTGATTTTGCCTTTTCTTGTCCCTCTGCCTTTACCTTTCTGTTTAGCTTTTGCTTTGGCTTTACTTTACCTTTGCCTTTCCTTTTGCCTTGGGCTTTGCCTTAGGCTTGGACTTTCCCTTGGCTTTTACCTTTCCCTTTGCCTCTGAATTTTCCTTTTCTTTTCCCTTTTCCCTTTTCCCTTGCCTTTGTATTTGGCTTTGCCATGCCTTTGGCTTTTCCTTGGCTTTGCCCTTTGATTTTGCCTTTTCTTTTCCCTTTCCCTTTTCCCTTGCCCTTCTATTTGGCTTTGCCATGCCCTTGGATTTTTGCCTTTGGCTTTGATTTACCTTTATTCTCTTGCCTTTTCCTGCTGCTTTTTCTTGCTTTTCATGGCTTTGCCTTTGTTTGCTTTTCTTCTCCTTTTCCTTTGCTTGCTCTGCTTTCTTTCTCTTCTGTGCTTGCTTTCCCGTTCCCTTTCCCTTTGATTTGTGATTTACCTTGCCTTCACTTTCCTGTTGCCTTTACCTTTGCTTTTGGGTTTGTCTTTGTCTGTGCCTTTAGCTTTGCCTTGGCCTTTGCTATTGCCTTTCCCTTGAATGTTTATTTTCCCTTGGGCTTTGCCTCTGCCTTTTCCTTTTCCTTTCATTTCTATTTTTCCTTTCCCTGTAATATTCCTCTTGCTTTTGGCTTTTGTTTTGGCTTTAGCTTTGCCTTGGCCTTTGCCTTTGCCTTTGACTTTGCCTTTGGCAGTGATTTTTATTTTGCTTTTGCCTTTCCCGTTCCTTTAGCTTTCTTTGCTTTTTGCCTTTGCCTTTGCCTTTGCTTGGCGTGACTTTTTCCTTTGTTTCCTTTGCCTTGCTTGTTGATTTTGCTTTTACCTTTGGCTCTGCCTTGGCCTTGGTCTTGGCTAGGCCTGTTCCCTTTGACTTTCCCTGTGACTTTCCTTGCTTTGGCTTTCCTTTGGCTTTGCCTTTCCCTTTAACTTTTCACTTTCCTTTGGTTTTAATT
>CM067102.1:5858562-5870886 GCA_034008185.1 Gorsachius magnificus | reverse complement strand
AAAATTGCAAACGTGCAGGGATTTCTGCCACACCAAAGGGGCCACAGCCAAAATCTGCACACATGCCTCAACTGCCATTCCTACTCTACCAAAAGGCCCACAGACCCTGGGGTTCAGGCCTTTCTTCCCTAGTCAAGGGCCCGAGGTTCGCCATCAATAGCGCCAGAATCCGAGCAGGGTCCAGACTCAAAAATTGCAAACGTCCAGGGATTTCTCCCACACCAAAGGGGCCACAGCCAAAAGCTGCACACATGCCTCAACTGCCACGCCAACTCTACCAAAAGTGCTATGGATCCTGGGGCTCAGGGCTTTCTTCCCTAGTCAAGGGCCCGACATTCGCCATCACTGGCCAGAATCCGAGCAGGGTCCAGACTCAAAAATTGCAAACATCCGGGGATTTCTCCCACACCAAAGGGGCCACAGCCAAAAGCTGCACACATGCCTCAACTGCCACACCAACTCTACCAAAAGGCCCATAGACCCTGGGGCTCGGGGCTTTCTTCCCTAGTCAAGGGCCAGACATTCGCCATCAATAGCGCCAGAGACTGAGCCCCAGCCTGGGCTCCAAAAGCGCAATCGTCCAGGGATTTCTCCCACACCAAAGGGGCCACAGCCAAAAGCTGCACACATGCCTCAACTGCCACGCAACTCTACCAAAAGGCTTTTAGCAGACCCTGGGTGCTCAGGGTTTCTTCCCCATAGTCAAGGGCCAAGACATATACCGTCAATATAGCACGAGAACTGAGCCCCAGGCTCGGCTCAATAAATTGCAAACGTCAGGGATTTCTCCCAAAACCAAAGAGGCCAAGCCAAAAAGCTGCACACATGCCTCAACTCGCACACGCCAACTCTAAAAAGGTTCCATAGACCCTGGGGCTCAGGGCTTTCTTCCTAGTTCAAGGGCCCGACGTTCAGCATCACTGGCATCAGAATCTGAGCAGGGTCCAGAATCAAAAATTTGCAAACGTTCAGGGATTTCTCCCACCAAAGGGGCCACAGTCAAAAGCTGCAAACAAGCCTTAGCGGGCCAGCCTACCCTACCAAAAGTGCCATGGATCCTGGAGCTCAGGCCTTTCTTCCCTCATCAAGGGCCCTACATTCGCCATCACTGGCATCAGAATCCGAGCAGGGTCCAGACTCAAAAATGGCAAACGTCCGGGGATTTCTCCCACACCAAAGGGGCCACAGCCAAAATCATCACACAGGGCTCAACTGCCCCCAACTCTACGAAAAGGCCAAGAGACCCTGGGGCTCAGGCCTTTCTTCCCTAGTCAAGGGCCAGACGCTCTTAGCATCACTGACATCAGAATCCGAGCAGGGTCCAGACTCAAAAATTGCAAACGTCCAGGGATTTCTCCCACACCAAAGGGGGCCACAGCCAAAACCTGCACACATGCCTCAACTGCCACGCCAACTCTACGAAAAGGCCCACAGACCCTGGGGCTCAGGCCTTTCTTCACTAGTCAAGGGCCCGACGTTCAGCATCACTGGCATCAGAATCCGAGCAGGTCCAGACTCAAAAAATTGCAAACGTTGCAGGGATTTCTGCCACACCAAAGGGGGCCACAGCCAAAATCTGCACACATGCCTCAACTGCCATTCCTCACTCTACCAAAAGGCCCACGGGACCCTGGGGTTCAGGCCTTTCTTCCCTAGTCAAGGGCCCGAGGTTCGACATCAATAGCGCCAGAATCCGAGCAGGGTCCAGACTCAAAAATTGCAAACGTGCAGGGATTTCTCCCACACCAAAGGGGCCACAGCCAAAAGCTGCACACATGCCTCAACTGCCACGCCAACTCTACCAAAAGTGCTATGGATCCTAGGGCTCAGGCTTTCTTCCCTAGTCAAGGGCCCGACATTCGCCATCACTGGCATCAGAATCCGAGCAGGGTCCAGACTCAAAAATTGCAAACGTCCAGGGATTTCTCCCACACCAAAGGGGCCACAGCCAAAATCTGCACACATGCCTCACCTGCCAGCCAACTCTACCAAAAGGCCCATAGACCCTGGGGCTCAGGCCTTTCTTCCCTAGTCAAGGGCCCGACGTTCAGCATCACTGGCATCAGAATCCGAGCAGGGTCCAGACTCAAAAATGGCAAACGTCCGGGGATTTCTCCCACACCAAAGGGGCCACAGCCAAAAGCTGCACACATGCCTCAACTGCCACGCCAACTCTACCAAAAGGCCCACAGACCCTGGGGCTCAGGCCTTTCTTCCCTAGTCAAGGGCCGACGCTTCAGCATCACTGGCATCAGAATCCGAGCAGGGTCCAGACTCAAAAAATGCAAAGCGTGCGGGATTTCTCCCACACCAAAGGGGCCACAGCCAAAAGCTGCACACATGGCCTCAACTGCCCACGAACTCTACCGAAAAGGCCTTAGAGCCCTCTGGGGCTCAGGCCTTTCTTCCCTAGTCAAGGGCCAGACATATACCGTCAATATAGCAAGAGACTGAGCCCCAGCCTGGGCTCCTAAATTGCAAACGTGCAGGGATTTCTCCCACACCAAAGGGGCCACAGCCAAAAGCTGCACACATGCCTCAACTGGTCCGGGATTTCTCCCACACCAAAGGGGCCACAGCCAAAAGCTGCACACATGCCTCAACTGCCACGCAACTCTACGAAAAGGCCAAGAGACCCTGGGGCTCAGGCCTTTCTTCCCTATCAAGGGCCAGACATTTGCCATCAATGCGCCAGAGACGAGGCCCCAGCTGGCTCCAAAAATTGAATTGTCCGGGATTTCTACCACACCAAAGGGGCCACAGCTCAAAAGCTGTACACCATGCCTCAACTGCCAGCCAACTCTACCAAAAGGCTAGGACCCTGGGGCTCAGGGCTTTCTTCCTACTCAAGGGCCCGACGTTCAGGCCCATCACTGGCATCAGAATCTGAGCAGGGTCCAGATCAAAATTTGCAAACGTCAGGGATTTCTCCCACACCAAAGGGGCCCAGTCAAAAGCTGCAAACATGCCTTACGGGGCCAGCCTACCTACCAAAAGTGCCATGGATCCTGGGCTCAGGCCTTTCTTCCCTATCAAGGGCCCTACATTCGCCATCATGGCATCAGAATCCGAGCAGGGTCTCAGACTCAAAAATTGCAAACGTGCAGGGATTTCTCCCACACCAAAGGGGCCACAGCAAAAACTGCTACACATGCCTCAACTGCCACGCCACCTACCAAAAGTGCATGAGACCCTGGGGCTCAGGGCTTTCTTCCTAGTCAAGGGCCCGACATTCGCCATTCATGGCATCAGAATTCCGAGCAGGGTCCAGACTCAAAAATTGCAATCGTCCAGGGATTTCTCCCACACCAAAGGGGCCACAGCCAAAAGCTGCACACATGCCTCAACTGCCACGCCAACTCTACCAAAAGGCCCACAGACCTGGGGCTCAGGCCTTTCTTCCCTAGTCAAGGGCCAGACGCTCAGCATCACTGGCATCAGAATCCGAGCAGGGTCCAGACTCAAAAAAGGCAAACGTGCAGGGATTTCTCCCACACCAAAGGGGCCACAGCCAAAATCTGCACACATGCCTCAACTGCCACACTACTCTACCAAAAGGCCTTAGAAGACCCTCTGGGGCTCAGGGCTTTCTTCCCTAGTCAAGGGCCAGACATATCCTCAATTATACAGAAGTGGCAGGTCCAGACTCAAAAATGGCAAACGTGCAGGGATTTCTCCCACACCAAAGGGGCCACAGCCAAAAGCTGCACACATGCCTCAACTGCCATTCCTACTCTACCAAAAGGCTTAGAGACCCTGGGGCTCAGGGCTTTCTTCCCTAGTCAAGGGCCCGACATTCGCCATCACTGGTATAAGAAACCGAGCAGGGTCCAGACTCAAAAATTGCAAACGTGCAGGGATTTCTCCCACAGCAAAGGGGCCACAGCCAAATCTGCACACATGCTCAACTGCCACGCCAACTCTACCAAAAGGCCCACAGACCCTGGGGCTCAGGCCTTTCTTCCCTAGTCAAGGGCCAGACATTTGCCATCAATAGCGCCAGAGACTGAGCCCCAGCCTGGGCTCCAAAATTGTAATTGTCCGGGGATTTCTACCACACCAAAGGGGCCACAGCCAAAATCTGCACACATGCCTCAACTGCCACGCCAACTCTACCAAAAGGCTTACAGACCCTGGGGCTCAGGGCTTTCTTCCCTAGTCAAGGGCCTGACATTCGCCATCACTGGCATCAGAATCCGAGCAGGGTCCAGACTCAAAAATTGCAAACGTCCAGGGATTTCTCCCACACCAAAGGGGCCACAGCCAAAATCTGCACACATGCCTCAACTGCCACGCAACTCTACCAAAAGGCCCACAGATCCTGGGGCTCTGGGCTTTCTTCCCTAGTCAAGGGCCGACATTCGCCATCACTGGCATCAGAATCCGAGCAGGGTCCAGACCAAAAATGCAAACGTCCAGGATTTCTCCACACCAAAGGCCACAGCAAACTGACACTGCCTCAACGCCACCTACCAAAAGGCAGACCCTGGGGCTCAGGCCTTTCTTCCTAGTCAGGCCATTCCATCATGGCTCAGAATCCGAGCAGGGGCTCAAAAATGCAACGTCGGATTCTCCCACACCAAAGGGGCCACGCCAAACTGCACACTGCCTCAACGCCACCACTCTACCAAAAGGCAAGACCCTGGCTCAGGCTTTCTTCATAAGGCCCATCGCCATCATGGCCAAACGAGCAGCCGCTCAAAATTGCAAACGTCAGGATTTCTCCCACACAAGGGCACACAAAACTGCACACTGCCTCAACGCAGACCTACCAAAAGCCAGACCCTGGGCTCAGGCTTTCTTCCTAGTCAAGGGCCCATTGCTCATAAGATCCGAGCAGGTCAGACTCAAAATGCAAACGTCGGGATTTCTCCCACACCAAGGGCACAGCAAACTGCACACTGCCTCAACTGCCACCACTCTACAAAAGCCCCAACCCTGGCTCAGCTTTCTTCCCTAGTCAAGGGCCGACTTCGCCAAACCGAGGGCCAGCTCAAAATTGCAAACTCAGGATTCTCCACACCAAAGGGCCCAGCAAAACTGCACACTGCCTCAACGCACCACTCTACAAAGCAGACCCTGGCTCAGGCTTTCTTCCTATCAAGGGCCGACATTCGCCATCACGGCATAAACCGAGCAGGGTAGCTCAAATTGAACTCAGGATTTCTCCCACACCAAGGGCCACAGCAAAACTGCACACATCCTCAACGCACTACCTACCAAAAGCTAAGACCTGGGGCTCAGGCTTTCTTCCTATAAGGGCCTCATTCGCCATCATGGCACAGAATCCGAGCAGGTCCGACTCAAAATGCAAACGTCGGGATTTCTCCACACCAAAGGGGCCACAGCCAAAACTGCACACATGCCTCAACTGCCCACTCACCAAAAGGCTAAGACCCTGGCTCAGGCTTTCTTCCCTAGTCAAGGGCCAGCATCGCATCAAATCCAGCGCAGCTCAAAATGCAAACGTCGGATTTCTCCACACCAAAGGGGCCACAGCAAAACTGCACACATGCCTCAACTGCAGCCTATCTACCAAAAGCTAAGACCCTGGGTCAGGGCTTTCTTCCTAGTAAGGGCCTGACTTCGCCATCACTGGCATCAAATCCGAGCAGGTCGACTCAAAAATGAAACGTCAGGGATTTCTCCACACCAAAGGGCCACAGCAAAACTGCACACATGCCTCAACGCAGCTACTCTACCAAAAGCTTGAACCTGGGGCTCAGGGCTTTCTTCCTAGTAAGGGCCTCATTCGCCATCACTGGCATCAAACCGAGCAGGTCCAGACTCAAAAATGCAAACGTCGGATTTTCCCACACCAAAGGGGCCACAGCCAAACTGCACACATGCCTCAACTGCCACGCCAACTCTACCAAAAGGCCCACAGACCCTGGGGCTCGGGCCCTTTCTTCCCTAGTCAAGGGCAGACATTCGCCATAAATAGCGCCAGAGACTGAGCCCCAGCCTGGCTCAAATTGCAAATCGTCAGGGATTTCTCCCACACCAAGGGGCCACAGCCAAAAGCTGCACACATGCCTCAACTGCCACGCCAACTCTACCAAAAGGCCCACAGACCCTGGGGCTCAGGCCTTTCTTCCCTAGTCAAGGGCCAGACTTCGCCATCAATAGCGCCAGAGACTGAGCCCCGGCCTGGCTCAAAATTGCAAACGTGCAGGGATTTTTTCCCACACCAAAGGGGCCACAGCCAAAATCTGCACACATGCCTCAACTGCAGTCCTACTCTACCAAAAGTCTTAGAGACCCTGGGCTCAGGCTTTCTTCCCTAGTCAAGGGCCAGACATTCGCCATCAATAGCCCAGAATCGAGCCCAGCTGGCTCTAAAATTGGCAAACGTGCAGGGATTTCTCCCACACCAAAGGGGCCACAGCCAAAACTGCACACATGCCTCAACTGCAGTTCCTACTCTACAAAAGTCTTAGAGACCCTGGGGCTCAGGGCTTTTTCCCTAGTCAAGGGCCTGACATTCGCCACTGGCATCAGAATCCGAGCAGGGTCCAGACTCAAAAATGGCAATCGTCCAGGGATTTCTCCCACACCAAAGGGGCCACAGTCAAAATCTGCACACATGCCTCAACTGCCACGCCAACTCTACCAAAAGGTCCATAGACCCTGGGGCTCAGGCCTTTCTTCCCTAGTCAAGGGCCCGACGTTCAGCATCACTAGCATCAGAATCCGAGCAGGGTCCAGACTCAAAAATTGCAAACGTCCAGGGATTTCTCCCGAACCGAAGGGGCCACAGTCAAAAACTGCACAGGTGCCTCAGCGGGCCAGCCTACCCTACCAAAAGTGCCATGGATCCTGGGTCTCAGGGCTTTCTTCCCTAGTGAAGGGCCTGACATTCGCCATCACTGGCATCACATACCGAGCAAGGTCCAGACTCAAAAATTGAAAACGTGCAGGGATTTCTCCCACACAAAGGGGCCACAGCAAAAGCTGCACACATGCCTCAACTCAGCCATCTACCAAAAGGCTAAGACCCTGGGCTCAGGCTTTCTTCCCTAGTCAAGGGCCCGACGTTCAGCATCACTGGCATCAGAATCCGAGACGGTCTAGACTCAAAATGGCAAACGTCCAGGGATTTCTCCCACACCAAAGGGGCCACAGTCAAAAACTGTACACGTGCCTCAGCGGGCCAGCCTACCCTACCAAAGTGCCATGGATCCTGGGGCTCAGGGCTTTCTTCCCTAGTCAAGGGCCGACGTTCAGCATCACTGGCATCAGAATCCGAGCAGGGTCTAGACTCAAAAATGGCAAACGTCCGGGGATTTCTCCTACACCAAAGGGGCCACAGTCAAAAACTGTACACGTGCCTCAGCGGGCCAGCCTACCCTACCAAAAGTGCCATGGATCCTGGGGCTCAGGGCTTTCTTCCCTAGTGAGGGCCCGATGTTCAGCATCACATGGCATCAGAATCCGAGCAGGGTCCAGACTCAAAAATGGCAAAAGTCCAGGGATTTCTCCCACACCAAAGGGGCCACAGTCAAAAACTGCACACATGCCTCAACTGCAGTTCCTACTCTACCAAAAGGGTTAGAGACCCTGGGGCTCAGGGCTTTCTTCCCTAGTGAAGGGCCTGACATTCGCCATCACTGGCATCAGAATCCGAGCAGGGTCCAGACTCAAAAATGCAAACGTTCAGGGGTTTCTCCCACACCAAAGGGGCCACAGTCAAAAACTGTACACGTGCCTCAGCGGGCCAGCCTACCCTACCAAAAGTGCCATGGATCCTGGGGCTCAGGGCTTTCTTCCCTAGTCAAGGGCCCGACGTTCAGCATCACTGGCATCAGAATCCGAGCACGGTCCAGACTCAAAAATGGCAAACGTCCGGGGATTTTCCTACACCAAAGGGGCCACAGTCAAAAACTGTACACGTGCCTCAGCGGGCCAGCCTACCCTACCAAAAGTGCCATGGATCCTGGGGCTCAGGGCTTTCTTCCCTAATCAAGGGTCCGACATTGGCCATCACTGGCATCAGAATCCGAGCAGGGTCCAGACTCAAAAATGGCAAAAGTCCAGGGATTTCTCCCACACCAAAGGGGCCACAGCCAAATCTGCACACATGCCTCAACTGCCATTCCTACTCTACCAAAAGGCCAACAGACCCTGGGGCTCAGGCCTTTCTTCCCTAGTCAAGGGCCAGACATTTGCCATCAATAGCGCCAGAGACTGAGTCCCAGCCTGGGCTCTAAAATTGCAAACGTTCAGGGATTTCTCCCACACCAAAGGGGCCACAGCCAAAAGCTGCACACATGCCTCAACTGCCATTCCTACTCTACCAAAAGGCCAACAGACCTTGGGGCTCAGGCTTTTCTTCCCTAGTCAAGGGCCCGACGTTCAGCATCACTGGCATCAGAATCTGAGCAGGGTCCAGACTCAAAAATTGCAAACGTGCAGGGATTTCTG
This sequence comes from Gorsachius magnificus, assembly GCA_034008185.1. NCBI lineage: Eukaryota > Metazoa > Chordata > Aves > Pelecaniformes > Ardeidae > Gorsachius > Gorsachius magnificus. Next base: position 5,862,462 of record CM067102.1, on the reverse strand, counting down.
CCACACCAAAGGGGCCACAGCCAAAAGCTGCACACATGCCTCAACTGCCACGCCAACTCTACCAAAAGGCCCACAGACCATGGGGCTCAGGCCTTTCTTCCCTAGTCAAGGGCCCGACGTTCAGCATCACTGGCATCAGAATCCGAGCAGGATCCAGACTCAAAAATGGCAAACGTCCGGCGATTTCTCCCACACCAAAGGGGCCACAGCCAAAAGCTGCACACATGCCTCAACTGCAGTTCCTACTCTACCAAAAGGCTTAGAGACCCTGTCGGTCAGGGCTTTCCTCCCTATCAAGGGGCCGACATTCGCCATCACTGGCATCAGAATCCGAGCAGGGTCCAGACTCAAAAATTGCAAACGTCCGGGGATTTCTCCCACACCAAAGGGGCCACAGTCAAAAACTGCACACGTGCCTCAGCGGGCTAGCCTACCCTACCAAAAGTGCCATGGATCCTGGGGCTCAGGCCTTTCTTCCCTACTCAAGGGCCCGAAATTCGCCATCACTGGCATCAGAATCCGAGCAGGGTCCAGACTCAAAAATTGCAAACGTGCAGGGATTTTCTCCCACACCAAAGGGGCCACAGTCAAAAACTGCACAGGTGCATCAGCGGGCCAGCCTACCCTACCAAAAGTTGCATGGATCCTGGGGCTCAGGCCTTTCTTCCCTACTCAAGGGCCCGACATTCGCCGTCACTGGCATCAGAATCCGAGCAGGGTCCAGACTCAAAAATTTGCAAACGTGCAGGGATTTCTCCCACACCAATGGGCCACAGCCAAAAGCTGCACACATGCCTCAACTGCCATTCCTACTCTACCAATATGCGTAGAGACCCTGGGGCTCAGGCTTTTCTTCCGTAGTCATGGTCCCGACGTTAAGCATCAATGGCATCAGAATCCGAGCAGGGTCCAGACTCAAAAATTGCAAACGTCCAGGGATTTCTCCCACACCAAAGGGGCCACAGCCAAAAGCTGCACAAATGTCTCAAATGCCACACCAACTCTACCAAAAGGCCCACAGACCCTGGGGCTCAAGCCTTTCTTCCCTAGTCAAGGGCCAGACATTCGCCATCAATAGCGCCATAGACTGAACCCCAGCCTGGGCTCTAAAATTGCAATCGTCCAGGGATTTCTCCCACACCAAAGGGGCCACAGCCAAAAGCTGCACACATGCCTCAACTGCCATTCCTACTATACCAAAAGGCGTAGAGACCCTGGCGGTCAGGGCTTTCTTCCCTAGTCAAGGGCCCGACGTTCAGCATCACTGGCATCAGAATCTGAGCAGGGTCCAGACTCAAAAATGGCAAACGTCCGGGGATTTCTGCCACACCAAAGGGGCCACAGTCAAAAGCTGCACACATGCCTCAACTGCCACGCCAACTCTACCAAAAGGCCGACAGACCCTGGGGCTCAGGCCTTTCTTCCCTAGTCAAGGGCCCGACGTTCAGCATCACTGGCATCAGAATCCGAGCAGGATCCAGACTCAAAAATGGCAATCGTCCAGGGATGTCTCTCACACCAAAGGGGCCACAGCCAAAATCTGCACACATGCCTCAACTGCCACGCCAACTCTACCAAAAGGTCCATAGACCCTGGGGCTCAGGCCTTTCTTCCCTAGTCAGGGGCCCGACGTTCAGCATCACTAGCATCACAATCCGAGCAGGGTCCAGACTAAAAAATTGCAAACGTCCAGGGATTTATCCCACACCAAAGGGGCCACAGTAAAAAAACTGTACACGTGCCTCAGCGGGCCAGCCTACCCTACCAAAAGTGCCATGGATCCTGGGCCTCAGGGCTTTCTTCCCTAATCAAGGGCCCGGCATTGGCCATCACTGGCATCAGAATCTGAGCAGGGTCCAGACTCAAAAATTGCAAACGTGCAGGGATTTCTCCCACACCAAAGGGGCCACAGTCAAAAGCTGCACACATGTCTCAACTGCCACGCCAACTCTACCAAAAGGTCCATAGGCCCTGGGGCTCAGGCCTTTCTTCCCTAGTCAAGGGCCAGACATTCGCCGTCAATAGCGCCAGAGACTGAGCCCCAGCCTGGGCTCTAAAATTGCAAACGTGCAGGGATTTCTCCACACCAAAGGGGCCACAGCCAAAATCTGCACACATGCCTCAACTGCAGTTCCTACTCTACCAGAAGTCTTAGAGACCCTGGGGCTCAGGGCTTTCTTCCCTAGTCAAGGGCCTGACATTCGCCATCACTGCCATCAGAATCCGAGCAGGGTCGAGACTCAAAAATGTCAAACGTCCGGGGATTTCTCCCACACCAAAGGGGCCACAGCCAAATCTGCACACATGCACTCAACTGCCACACCAACTCTACCAAAAGGCCAACAGACCTGGGGCTCAGGCCTTTCTTCCTAGTCAAGGGCCCGACGTCAGCATCACTGGCATCAGAATCGAGCAGGGTCCAGACTCAAAAATTGCAAACGTCCAGGGATTTCTCCCACACCAAAGGGGTCACAGTCAAACACTGCACACATGCCTCAACAGCAGTTCCTACTCTACCAAAAGGCTTAGAGACCCTGGGGCTCAGGGCTTTCTTCCCTAGTGAAGGGCCTTCATTCGCCATCACTGGCATCAGAATCCGAGCAGGGTCCAGACTCAAAAATGGCAAACGTCCGGGATTTCTCCCACACCAAAGGGGCCACAGCCAAAATCTGCACACATGCCTCAACTGCCACGCCAACTCTACCAAAAGGCCCACAGACCCTGGGGCTCAGGCCTTTCTTCCCTAGTCAAGGGCCAGACATTCGCCATCAATAGCGCCAGAGACTGAGCCCCAGCCTGGGCTCTAAAATTGCAAACGTGCAGGGATTTCTCCCACACCAAAGGGGCCACAGCCAAAATCTGCACACATGCCTCAACTGCAGTTCCTACTCTACCAAAAGCTTAGAGACCTGGGCTCAGGGCTTTCTTCCCTAGTCAAGGGCCTGACATTCGCCATCACTGGCATTAGAATCCGAGCAGGGTCCAGACTCAAAAATTGCAAACGTCCAGGGATTTCTCCCACACCAAAGGGGCCACAGCCAAAAGCTGCACACATGCCTCAACTTCAGTTCCTACTCTACGAAAAGTCTTAGAGACCCTGGCATAGAATCCGAGCAGGGTCAGACTCAAAAATTCAAAGTCGGGATTTCTCCCACACCAAAGGGGCCACAGTCAAAACTGTACACGTGCCTCAGCGGGCCAGCCTACCTACCAAAAGTGCCATGGACCTGGGGCTCAGGCTTTCTTCCTATCAAGGGCCCGCATTGGCCATATGGCATCAGAATCCGAGCAGGGTCCAGACTCAAAAATTGCAAACGTCCAGGGATTTCTGCCACACCAAAGGGGTCACAGTCAAACACTGCACACATGCCTCAACTGCAGTTCCTACTCTACCAAAAGGCCAAGACCCTGGGGCTCAGGTCTTTCTTCCCTAGTGAAGGGCTCATTCGCCATCACTGGCATCAGAATCCGAGCAGGGTCCAGACTCAAAAATTGCAAACGTCCAGGGATTTCTCCCACACCAAAGGGGCCACAGCCAAAAGCTGCACACATGCCTCAACTGCAGTTCCTACTCTACCAAAAGGCTTAGAGACCCTGGGGCTCAGGGCTTTCTTCCCTAGTCAAGGGCCTGACATTCGCCATCACTGGCATCAGATTTCTCCCACACCAAAGGGGCCACAGCCAAAACTGCACACATGCCTCACGCCAGCCTACCTACCAAAAGTGCCAAGACCTGGGGCTCAGGGCTTTCTTCCTATCAAGGGCCGACATTGCCATCATGGCATAGAATCCGAGCAGGGTCCGGACTCAAAAATTGCAAACGTCAGGGATTTCTCCCACACCAAAGGGGCCACAGCCAAAACTGCACACATGCCTCAACTGCAGTTCCTACTCTACCAA
>CM067102.1:5845727-5858062 GCA_034008185.1 Gorsachius magnificus | reverse complement strand
CGGGGAAGTGGAGTGTATGCTAATGACCCCTTTTTGCATAAAATCAAAGGTTAAAAAAAACTTAATGTTTTTTTAATAAAATATTTACTTTTTTGGAGTTTGCCGTTAATTGAGGGTTTGGCATTGGCCGTCTTCCAGAAAATCTTTTGCTTTGGAAATCTTTAAAAATGGTTAAAAAAAGCGGGGCCCCTGTGAAGCAGGGTGAAGTATTAAAGAGCAAGGGGGGGCAAGGGGTAATACTTGGGCCAGAAAAAAGAAATGCTCTGTACAATAGAGAAAAAAAAGCCCTCTTTAGGTCCTTTTTTAATATCTCTTTTAAAATATCGTCTTGGCTAACTGGCTCCTAAAATTTTCTGTATTTTAAAATAAGGGAAGTAGAGGGTGGGATGCTGGTTTTTTCGCAGTCTGCCCAGCACGCTAGGGCAATGCAGCGTTTGAAACCTAGGGTGGGTTGTTGGCAATGCAGGTGGTAAGTGCTTGCAGGGTTTGGTTGGGGCCCCTCTGCCCTGCGGGAGGGGGAGACTGCAGTTTCCCGGGGGAAATTTCTTCCCCAGTTTCTTAAAATACGTAAAAGGCTGGGTTTTTTTGGGAACCCGGTTTGGCTGAAGCCTAGCTGTGAATGTTGTACGCTGTGAATTAAAACCGAGCTGGGGACTGAGGCAGCCGGGGAGGTGCTGGGTGCGGGAGTGTGGAGCCGGCTGCACCACTGGGAGGCGGGGCAGAGGGGCCGCGGCCAGGTTTTGTTTGGGGAGCGTGAATTGAGGGGGTTTTGCCATAAATAAGCTGAGACCTGCAGTGTGTCAGGTGGTGCTGTTCTCCTTCCTCCCCCCCAAAGGAAAGTGCTGGCCCTCAGGGGGTCGAGGCTGCAGGTTTATGCAGCGATTTTCCCGAGGTCAAATTTTTTTTTGATAACGATGTTAAGTGTGGTCATTTAACCCCGTGGTGTTTAGAAAACTCTTTCCTTCTGGACTGATAGAATCATGACTGTCTGGGGCCTTGCCCTGTGCTCCCTACACAGCCCTGGCTGCTGCTCACTGTCTTTTGGGGGGAGGATGGGGGTTAGCCAAGCAGCAGTCGCTCCAAATGGCAATTAGATGGGGTTTTGTTATTTCTCAAACCTTTACTAACAATTTCTCCAGACTGTGCTGCTGGCTATGTCTGTGGGGCCCCGATGGGGTCAGTGCTGTACAGCCGTGATGGAACATTTTGCCAGCGTGCGTCATTTATACAGAGGAATTATACTGGTGGTCGATAGCGGCTTGAGACGTTTCTGGGGGAGGACTCTATTGTACTAAAAACTCTGCAAATGATAAAGACATCGCTACAAGATTTAAGTTCTAGATGATTAAAAACTGAGCAGGTAACCCCCAGCTTCCCCTTTTGCCTCATTCTGAAACCTCAGGGACCCCCTTGACCTGGAAAAGAATCGCCATCCCCAAAAAGGGAGGGTAGTTGCCTCCCGCAGTGCAGCAGGCAGCCATCCCTGGTGTACAACGCAAAAATGCCTGGCCCCCCCTTCAGTCCATGCCACGCTCCCATTTTGGGTTACAGATGAGCGGGGGAAAAAGGATGTGGGATCCTGGGGGGGGGCATTTTAAGCTTGCGGGCTGGCCAGGCTGGGTTTCATCTCTTTTTAGCGATTTTGTTGTTTTTGGACCGCAGGTGCTAAAGGGAAAATTTGTGATCCCTTTCCTGGAGAAGGGCAGGGGGAGTGGAGTTTGGGGAGCGGGAAGAAGCGTGGCGCTCAGCCGGGTCCTCCTGGTGCTGCCCCAGGAAGTTTGGGGGTGTTCCTGATGAATACAGCAGGGGGCTGACTGTATAGAAAAAAAAAAGTTCTTGTCCTTCCACACGAAGTAAGGTAATTGCTCAGAGCCAGATGCAAGGTTTGTTACGGGCCCGGGCCAAGGAGTAAAATTCCTCACCCACCAAACCTTGGGGCGGATTTTGGGGGTTAATTTCCAACCCAGGTCATTTAGTGGCATGTGCAGCAAAGTGTTGCTGTATACTGCGCAAGCATCGATACTGGTGAAACGAGAAAAAAAGCCTGTTAAAAGACATGTGCCTCTGGCTTCAGATTGGATTCTCGTTTCCTTTTAAACCAACAAGAACAGCTTTGAGCTCTGGCATAGGACGGGGAACTGAAATCTGTCTGTCCCTAAAAACAACCCTCCGATCAGATTTACTGGGAGTTTTATCCCCCTTTCCTGCTCGAGAATTAAGACCTCTCTTTTTCCTGCACCTTCTTATGATATCTAATGGACAGACTTATTATAAATATGGGGGGGTTTGCTATGTCTAAATTTTTGCTACACGGAAAAATGCAACTATCAAGTCTTTTTGGCGGGAGCACTTCCCCCCACGAACTGTTTTAAAAGCAAGAGGGTAAAAACATGCTACAGTGATATTCACATCATTTCTGCTTAAAAATAACTCTGAGGACCACCCGCTTTGATAAATTTTCTGTAATTTAGGGGTTTTGACCCCAAAAGAAAGGGCAGTTTTCTTGTGACACATCTCGCTGTCATTCCAGAGGGTTTTTGTTCAACCCGGTGTTCTCGGGCTTTTTCATCAGGAAAGCCCCTTTTCCCCTCTGGAGGCCGTTGCCTTCCTACCCACTTTTCACTGAAAGAACAGCATTTCTGGCCCTGCGACATCTCCTAGGGCTGCGAGGCTGCAAAAAAGAAGGGCTGTTTTTTTCCCTGGCTTTCGTCCACAAATACCCTTTTTAAAGGGTCGAAGTTTTGCCCCGAGCAAGCGGCCACTGCTGTCGGTTCTGACAAAACACGGAAAAAAGACTTAGTTGTCAGCTAGTGCCAGCCTTAAACCCCAGGGAAGAATTGCCTTTCCACAAAATCCCTTTTTTTTAAGTGTGACTCCTATCACTGTTCAGCATGAGGCTCATACCAAAAAGTTTCTTTTAGCTGTACTAAAAAAAAAAAGAATCCTTCCCAACAGTTTAAAGCAGCACCGTTTTTTCAAAAGTCCAGCATTTTCCCTGTAGAATCGGGCTGCATTTTAATTCTGTTCATTCAAACAAATATCCTGGCTATGCAGAGCACTTCAACTGAACTTTTAACCTGGCCTTCTTGATTAAAATCTTTAAAAATCAAGGCCTAATTGCAATTTTCCCGATATGTCAAATTTAGATATACCAGAAGGTAACTTGGTTTTAGGTGGTTAAACAATTTTTGAATGTGGCTGGAGATGTTGAAAAAGTGAATGAAAAAAACAAGTTGAGACGGGGTGGTGCAGTCTATTTGTGGATCAGAAATGTCACCAGCTCAACCCCTAAACATGTTTTTTCAGATGCAGGGTATCTTTTGGATGCCCGCTCCAAAAAAAAATGCTCAGTTAATCACCCTGCCTGCAAATTTCATGGGTTAATGGAATTCAGCATTATTATTCATTGCAAATAGCCCCGCCAACTGTTGGTAAATTTTCACTTTCTTAGAGGAAAACGGTCAAAGTGTTTGGGGCTTATTCCCCCCTCTTGCTGTTCTCAGTGGTTGCTTGGTTATGTTCTTTCCTGTTTTCCAGGTGAGGGGTCCCCTTTTCCATCAGTGCAAAAGCTGTGCAAACAGTAATGGGCAATTGCATGTGCCGTCACCGGAAAAGTAGGGCCCCAGGAGTACTGTGGAAAACAGAGAATGACATGATCGTTTTCCTTTCGCATAAAAATAAAAAAAAAATGTGGATGCACCTCACATTTTGGAGCGTTGCTACTGAATTGTTGGGGAATATGTAAACCCTGCATTTTTGTCAGTAGTTTGATTCACAAAAGGAAAATGTGACTTTTAAGAGGGGTTGGGGACAAAAAATACTCATCAGGAACTGGTTGTTTCGGTTTGTGGTACAGTATCAAAGTTATGCTATCATTTCTTTTATTCAGGGAGATGATAAAGTCACATTGTTCAACTTCATACATAATTTTCTCTTTGTAACTTTCCAGGAGAGGAGAGGGGCATGGATATATTGTGGAATATGCCTTACATGAGATCAAGCATTTATGTTGGGCTAATGTTACAACTTTTGGGGTCAGACACTGCTAGAGCAGAGGAAAACCCCTTTGACTCCAAAGGGGTTTGGCTCGACCTGTACTTCTATCATAGGTGAAAATTTGATCTCAATCTCAATTTTCCCCTTGACTTAGAGGATGACGCTGAATTTAGTCTGGGTTTTTGATGCACAGGGATGTCATCTGACACTGGAAAAAGCCCCATTCAATGTAGCAGAAAACGGGAAAAAAGACATGGGGCTGCAAAGGAAGCACAGCAGTTGCGGTGTGGCAGCTTTGTGGTGGAGGAGGGGTTGGGAGGGCAGGTGGTTATCAGCTCCCCCTCTGCCACGTTTGCTCCCTTCCCCACGGTAAATGGAGAGTTTGCATCCTGCCCCTCCATTTTATTAACTCCAGAAGCAGGCAAAGTAATGAATAATTCAAGAGAGACATGTGTTTTAAACATTTCCCCAAAGGCTTTAATTCCCCCTGCCTAAAAAATAAGTCTGTGAGAGAGCAGATGATTCCCTTTTAAGGTGTTGGTGGATGGGCAACAGAGTGTGGCCCCATCCCAAAAAAAATCGTGTTGTCCACCCAAGAAGGTGGGGGCTTGTCCTTGTTTCTTTGGGTGGGACCCAACCTGGGCGATTGGGGGGGGGAAAAATTGAAGGAAATGGGTCGAGGGCTGCCCCACAACAGCAGCACCAGCAAGGTATTTTGGTCTGGTGGTACCAAAGGGCTTGTAGTGAAGGCACTGAAGAAAGGGGCTGGTAGAGGAAAAGGTGAGGTCGGAACAGGTCTGAAATTAGCAGTTTTGTTACTTGAAGTTACAGAGGTAGCTTTTTTTCCATAACTGGGAGTCTCACCTCCTGCATTTTTTCAAAAAAGAGAACATGACTTTTAACAAAACCACACAAGCAAAAATGTGAATGCACAGATGCCCTTTGGGGTCAGTGTTTTGTAGCAGAAGTGATTCTTCCAGGGGGAAGTGGATGAGGAGTATTTGGGGTTCCTTTTTCTGTGGAAGCGCACTGATAAAGGCTATGCCGGTGTACATGGGCACAGATCAGCAGAGACAGCATGAGAGGCTCTGTGCAGATGTTTTTGATGTTGTGCCCAGGATTCCCCTCCTGATTTGGTGTATTTCATATGCAAGCAATTTCCTTAAAACGTGTTGGCTTCACATTCCCAGAGAAAATAAAAAAATTTCATGTGTGTGTTTTTAGAAAAATTTCCACCCAGTGCAGAACAGCAAACGGCTCAAAGACCAGCTTGTGATCCCACCCCTCCAGCATTCAAAAAGCCTTGCTGCATTCTGGTTTGAAATGCAGTGCTCCAGGGAATTTCTGGAAATTTTAAATTTCCAGAGGCTTATTACTAATAAAAGCCTAATTAAATTTTGGACGTAATTGTGACATGCTGCTGCAGTTGCATTTGCATCCCCATTAAAAGGGGAAAACTCACTTTAATCACAATCCACAGCGGGTGTTTTTTCTCTAAAAATTACTAGACTGTCTATTTAGTTCCTCCTTAGTCTAAGGATTTTTTCACTTTTGCACCCCTTTAACTCAGCTAATTTAAAGGAAACATTGCCACAGCCTTTTAAAAACAATTGCATGAAAGGGTAGCGTTTCACATAAGAGGAAATGAGGAAAAACAGTGTTACATAAATGGGGGGAAAAATCCTATGTTTCTTTTCACCTCCATAGGTTTCATGGAATGAAATGGTAACGTCAGCTATTTTCACCAGATTTTGTATTGCAATGCTCTTGAATTGTTTGAAACCCACAGCTAACAATATCCAAATTTCACTGTAAAAAATTATACTCTGAGTACCGTGCCATTTTAAACGCAACCCAGGGTGACAGAGACCAGCCTGAATGTTACCTTTCTCTGTCTCGAAGATCACTGACATCTTTAGTTTTCCTCTTCCTGTACCCTTTCACAACAGCCACAGGCTGAATCCCCAGTGCACATGGTTAAGCAGCACGGCAGGACGAAGGCACAGACTGGGGCACTAAGCTCCTGACAGTGATACTGCTTGTCTTTAATGGGCTTGGGAAAAAGTCCACATTTCTCCAGATTTGGAGTTTGTCATCCCACTTGTTATTTCTGAACCCTCTGTGCCATTATGAGCAACACCCGTCCTGGAAACATGACCTTAATTCTCATATGACAGAGAGAGGGGGAATTTGGCAGACACCACCATAAAAAAATGCTGCTGTATAACACAGACCAAGGAAAATGTAGTTTCCAAAAGTACACGAGAAAAACAGCAGCAACAGAACGTGCTTTGGAAGTTGTCCAAGCAAGGCCATATATCCCGGCTGCTAGGAATTCGTTAAAGATTTTAGAAATGCTGCGTGCTCCAAGGTTACGTGTGTTCTCCTGAAAAGAGCAGGGGCACCTGGTCTCGGATGCTGGACACTGACCTGAGGAGTGCCCCAGCCATGTAAACAAGCTCTGTGATCTGTGGACCATGAGGGACGTGAATCAATGTTTGGTATCATTACAGAAAGGCAAACTTTTTGGTGACAAACATGGCATTTCCAATCCTGAAACATCTAATTATTGTTCTGGTTGAGGTTGCTGCTCTGCTTCGTCCCTCCCGACCAGTATAGACCGACCTCCAGTTGCAGTTAGTGCTAGGCTTGCCCTTACAAAAAACCAACTGTTGCACATTCAGCTTTTTCTGGGTTATATATACATATGTGTATGGAGCTGGTATATAAGCAAGTGCGTCTAGCTCTAGCAGTTGTGGCTGACAGGCAGCCAGGCAGCAAGGTGGGTACCCGTGAACTGTGCCAGCACCAAACTCATCCTTCTGGAGAACAGCCCCGCTGGAAAGCAGATGAGCTGAAGAAAATGCATTGAGGTTCTGGGCAACATTGATCTGTCTTTGTGTAGTTTATTAGTCTGCTTGAAGCACAATAAAAAGGTGCTCACCCAAATGAGTTCTGAATTCAATGGGGGGAATCAGAACTGGGATTTGGAGCTGGCCACCATTACCACCACGATCACCACCTCCACCACACTGTTCCATTACGTCTCAGGGCAGCGATGGCTGAGACAAGAAGCCAGATTTAGGCTGCCCTGGTTGCAGTGTGCCAGCTGCCCGGCCACAGGCACTGCTGTAACACCATCCTTTGCAGCTGCTCTGCAGCTCTTTACACAAACCCAGCTTCTGCTTCACAACAAGTGAACATAAGGTATGTTTTTCAGCAGAGAAATCTGGAAAAAAATGCAAATAATGTTGTTGGTTCAGTTTGTTAAGAGGACAGTGAAGAACCAGAAAGCTGGCAACAGGGCAAAAACAGATGATGAAGGCAAGCAGCAACACGAACATGCCTGACGCAAGACTGAGACACAGAAGCAGCATCTCCATGCTCCTGAGCTTGGGGCAAAGTGAGCAAACTCCAGCCCCCTGGCCAGGAAGTGGGAATGGAGTTACACCTCCTACACGCTGCTTTGCCAGCTCGCTTCAGCCCTGTGCAGGAAATCCCCCTGCAGCTGGCTTTCAGCAGCAGCTGCCACGGCACCCTCAGAACAAGCATTGCTTTGGATAGACAAAATTTAATCCTGTTTTTTTGCAAAGGAAAATTTGGACTACCAACATGAAGTACCTTCTCTTTCCCTAAACCAAGAGTCTTAGAAATTTCCACTTAGCATTAAAAAGAAGGGTTTGAACACCATAGTTAGAAGTAGTTAATTATGAAGAAGCAATTCACACATTCCTGGATGTCTCAAAATAAATTCTCTCACTTGCTTTTCCAAGCAGAGACAAGCACTCTGAAAACACAGTGTCCACAACACAGTTTCACGCCATGTTATGTGAGTGCAGGAAGTTTAAGATAAATTCAGCAACAGATCAGATGAAAGAACTTGTGCATATCTATTTATACAGCTCCCGTGGCAAGTCCCACCCCATCACTGCAGTATCGGGGGCCTCACAGTCTCTTAAGATGTTGCATGGTGATGGTGCACAGTGCTACCGACTTTGCCAATGGGGAGATATGACAGGGAGGAGCATGCAGGGTGAATTCACCCACAACCCCCACCTGATAGGCACTGACAGATGGTTTGGAGCACCTAAGGTTCTTCCCTAAATACCTCTGTTGCTTGACCAACTCTGCGCTGCCCAATAGCCTGGTTCTCCTGCCCCTCCTGGCCCTGCGTCCTGGCTGCTCCCCATGCTCCAGCTGCAAGGTGAACCAAACCCAGCAGGGGTCCAGCTGAGAACAGCTTCTGTCTCTGTGTTAGAAAAAATAACTCAAAGTGAAAAGATCAGTTTTGATGATCTGAGGAAAAAAAAAAAAAAATGCTCTATTGCTCTCTTTTGTAATTCCACTTTTTTTCCTGGAGATAAAAATGAAGATTTTTTTTTTTTTTAATAAATTCTAATTTGAGCAGCACTGAACATAGCTGACACTCTGCAGAGCATACAAAGGCACAGAGAACTATTCTCAGGATACTTTCTAATACATTTTAAAGGGAATTGCTGACATTTAAAGTCAGCACCCCATTTTACGCATTACATAGCGCCTTTTGACTGCTTTAAACCTCCCTGATTTTTTGCTAGCACGTATGAGAAGAACCAGGCTCCAGCAGTACTGCCAGGAACAAATCAATGACAAACGGAAACCACTTAGATAGTGTTAAATCACATTTATGTAAAGGTCCAGTCAATGCCAAGCTGATGGATTAGTGATTTAAAGCACTTTACCATATGCAGGGCCCTCACTGTACCTTGAAATGCCATTAAAAAAAAAGCTTTTCTAAACATCTATACTGCTTAAAGTAGTGTGAAAACATAGCAATTTCCGAGGCAAAGGTGAAGTTTCGTTTCGGGAAACTTGAAAACCAAACTGCAGAGCAGGCAAGTAAAGGATAACTTGTGCATCCCCCCCTACCCTTCTTTAAAGAAGGCTACAAGAGAGAACTTGCTTGAATTTATTTTGTATTTTTAATTCACAAATCCCAAGAGAGTCATTTGTATTTTGCCTTTTTTTTTTTTTTTGTGAGGATATCAGCGCATCCGGGAAGTTGCAAAATCAAGAAGTACGTAAGATACAAAATAATTCCTCGTCCTGTGATTGCACCCCAGTACAGTACTTACAGGGGAAAGAAAAATTTATTTTGCATCGAAGGCCTTTTCTGCAGCCTTTGCAAGCCTATTCTCTTTATATGCAAGAAAACTTACTCAGCTACAAATACATGTGATTAATCCTTAGAGAAAACTACTCTAAGGGTTTTAATAAAAAATTACATCTTTCCCATTGGATGGTATGTTGTGGTAAAAGCACACCATTTTGGGTATAGGTTGGAAATCCTCCCCTGTCATTAACATAGTTCTTGGAGTAATTTTTAGAAGCGCATTGATCTCATCCCAGCTATACGTCACAGAACAGCTAGCAGAACCAGCAGACACCAGTGTCCTGAAATTGAGGAGAAAAAGTAAAAAACTCACATTTGCAGGCAGGAGTAGGAGACTGAACAGGCAATTTCTGTGAGACTGGAAGTGCCATAGGAGCTCAGCCCTGTTTTTTAAAGTGAGGTGTGTGCGCAGGTGAGAATTTAATTCTCACTGAAGGACATGGCCTTTGGGAGCCTGGGTCATTCCTGGACATGGTCTTGGCTCTGGGCACCGATTTATGGAGGCAGAAGTAAAGCTGCTCTCCTCTGAGCTGCTGCGAACACGAGCACCCAAGCTAAGCCCCTTATGCCATCTTTCCGTCACGGCCGCCGCCTCAGCTTTGCTTTGATTTACAGCTCTCAGCTTCAGGATTTAAGGACATTGCAGCATCAGCTGCTGTGCTGGGAAATGAGCCCTGCCTGGAAAGCATAAATAATAAAGGTCTGGTATGTTATTGGCTTGAAAACCACCGAGGAAAACTGATTTTATCATTATAAAGGCAAAGCATGGAAAGGGTTAGCAAGAATGAAAGCTAATCAATGAAGCACAGCCCCCACAGGCAGATCACAGCTCACAGCCGGACAAGGAACAAGACAGGTCAGCCTGAGAGCAGAGGCACAGCCACGCGTGTCTGCAGGGTTTGACCTCTCTTCTTCCAACCTCAGGCTCTTTTCTATCCTGAGTTAAGATTACCAGAGTGACTGGAGTGAGATTCCAGTGCTTTCCTGTGCACCCACAGCACATGGCTAATCCAGACCCAACGGTGCTATGTGCTGAGGAAAAAGGTTAACACGTACGATGCGAAAGCATCCGAATTATGCTCTGCTGTTCCCTGACAGCTGTGGATACAGCTGTGGAAGGGGGCTGGCTTGTTTCCTCCCAGGAAAGTGGAAAAAAATAATCAATGCTTATCCACCTTTAGTTTGTAAACTACAACTACCCGGACATGCACACACGTGCACTCACACGAAATCATGCCCCTGTCTCCCAGCTCCCGTGCAGGAGATGAAAGCTTTGGGTTGGTTTCCCGAGAAAAAGGTTTGAAACTCAGGATTGCTGAGGCACAAAGCAGATGAGCTGGACTGATTAACTGTGTATATAAACACTCCTTAACAGCAAAGGGACTCGAGCACCCATGTGCTGCCATGCATGAGAAGATCTTTACAAAAAGATGCTATCAGTGTGCTCTGATGAGTCTGAATCACATGAAACTACCATTACATTGAAAAGGGGCACGGCACGTTTTACCAGGGTGTTTTCTTTTAATGACCCATTCGGCTCTTAGGACAATTCCCCCAAAAGGCAGCAGCAGATTGGCTCTTCTTTCAGAAGAAAATGCTAAATATGCATGCGTGTGCCGAAGGGGGGAATCATGTTATTGAACCGATTCAGTTTCTTACTTCAATACTACTTCCACTCGTGCAGTTTCCTGTGACTTTGAAACCGCAGTGAAGAAACCGATTTCTCTGTGCAGACAGAATAGCGCGTCTCCTCATTTTGTGTAAAACACCGAGTTGTTTACACCGGCTTACTCACGCCTGTGTGAGGCTAGGGATAGGGCTGTAGGTTTTTTAAAGATGATCCAAATACGCCGCTAGCTCAGCCCGCACCCCAGCAGACGCCGGACGCCTGCGGAGATGACAGCTACGGCCCTCGGCTCTGGGTGGCAAAGACAACCCCGCAACTTCACCACCGTCCGCACGGCGCCAGAACGCATGTTGGCTGTGGGCGTTTTTAAGCACCTACTGCTAAACCCCCGGTGCTGACCCGGGCACTGGGCTGGCCTCCCACCACACCCACCGGTGTTACCTCACTTTACACCAGCCAGGAGACAGATCCACTTTAAACCCCCCCCGCCTTCTCTCTGACCGGCCTCCGGGCAAGCCGCTGCGGCCTAGGCAGGGCCGTCCCCGCCGGGGCTCGGCGGCCTCTGAGGGCCTGAACCGCCTCCTGCCCCCCAGCCGGCGCGGCCTCCCCGCGGCCGGCACGTCTCCCCAGGGGCGGAGCAGCACCCCCTCAGCCGCGCAGCTCGGGGCCCAGCGCCACCATCCCGCCCTCAGCCCAGGGCGGCGAGAGACGGCCGCGGCAAGGCGCCACCCCTGGGCGGGCCCGTCCGGCGCATGCTCCGCAGGCGGGCGCCGCCGCCGCCGTGCCGGACCGCCGCCCTGCCGCTGTCGAGCGCCCGCGGGCTTCGCTCTCGCACACACCGGGCCGGGCCGAGTCGCGCAGCCCCCCAGCCCCGCGGGGCCGTGGCTGAGCGGCGCGGCCGCTCTGTCCTCGCCTTACGCCCGCCCCGCCGCCCGGCGAGACCGCGACGGAAGCGGTGAGTGGGGCCAGAGGGTGTTCCCGCGCCCCCCGGCCGGCCCTGGGCCGAGGGGAGCCGGGAGGTGGTGCGGGCGGCGGGCGCGTCCCCTGAGGGAGGCCGCCGAAGATGGCCGACGGCGCGGGCCGGGGGGCGGTGCGGGGCTTCCCCCGGCGGCCGCGCCGGCCCCTTCCCGGCTCAGCGCGGCAGCCGGGCCCGGTCCGTCGCCTGAGCTGGGGTGTGCGGTGCCGCTGGGTTCCCCGCAGCGGAGAGGGGGACAGCCCGCGCGGCAGTGCCGGGCTGGGAAGGGTTTTCGGAGCCACGTTACAGCGAGCGGCGACTCCTGCGCGGCCGCGGCGGGGGAGGCCGGGTTTTGGTGATAGGAGGAACCAGGATGAAACAACTTCGGTTCTGCCTGCTGGTGGAGTGGGTGACATTAAAAAATACCCGGCGCTCGTCAGCAAGCTGGGACCCCCCGTGAGGTTACAGGAGTCGTGGGTCTTTGCAAGTGAGAGCTGCAGTGGAATACTGCTGCCTTGCGCTTCTGTGCAAATTAAGGGCTTGGAAAAATTGATTGGGTCCAGCTGTCAGTCTGGTGTTTTCCTGTGTTAGAATAGAGACCCCAC
>CM067102.1:5832870-5845227 GCA_034008185.1 Gorsachius magnificus | reverse complement strand
GCTGGGGCCCCCTTTGGTGTGGGGAAATCCCTGGACGTTCGAAATTTTTGGGGCCCAGGCCGGGCGGGGCTCGGGCCCGGAGTGACCGCAAGGGCCCTGGAAAGGGGAAAGAAAGCCCTGAGCCCCAGGGTCTTGGGTTTTGAGGTAGGGTATGGCAGAGGCACGGGGTAGGGGTTTGGCTGGGGCCCCTTTGGTGTGGGAGAAATCCCTGGCGTTCGCAATTTTGGGGCCAGGGGGGGTGGGGCTCTGGCCAGTGAGCGAACGTCGGTCCCTGGGGGAGGAAGAAAGCCCTGAGCCCCGGGGTCTGGGGGCCCTTTTGGGTAGGGTAGGCTGTATGGCAGAGGCAGGGTAGGGGTTTTTGGCTGGGGCCCCCTTTTGGGTGTGGGAGAAACCCCTGGACGTTCGAAATTTTTGGTTTCCCAAACCCGGGGGGGGGCCTCCCCAAAATACGCAAGCCGGCCCTAAAGGGGGGAAAAAAAGCCCTGAGCCCCAGGGTTTTGGGGGCCCTTTTGGGTTTAGGGTGGGCTTTATGGCAGGGAGGTGGAAAGAGGTTTTGGCTGGGGCCCCCTTTTGGGTGTGGGAAAATCCCTGGACGTTCGCAATTTTTGGGCCCCAGGCCGGGGGGGGGCATTTGGCGGAGTGATTGCGAACGTCGGTCCCGGGAGGGGGAAAGGAAACCCCTGAGACCCGGGGTCGGGGGCCCTTTGGAAAGGGTGGGCCCGTATGGCAGAGGCACGGGAAAGAGGTTTTGGGGCTGTGGCCCCTTTTTGGTGGGGGAAAAAATCCCTGGACTTTTCGAAATTTTGGGTCCCAGGGGGGGCGGGGGCTCTGGCGCGAGTAAACCCGAACGTCGGTCCCGGGAAAGGGGGGAAAGAAAGCCCGGGACCCCAGGGTCTTTTCCCCCTTTTTGAAGGGGTGGGTTTTTTATGGCAGGGGAAGGTTTGAAAAATTTGGCTGTGGCCCCTTTGGTTGGGAAAAACCCCCCTGGACTTTCCCAAATTTTTGGGCCCCGGGGGCCGGGGCTGGGGCCCCGGGGAGTGCCCGCGAACCCCGGGGCCTGGGGGAAGGAAGAAACCCCTGACCCCAGGGTCTGTGGGCCTTTTGAAGGGAAGGCTTTTGCAAGGAAAGGGAAAGAGGGTTTTGGCTGTGGCCCCCTTTGGTTTTGGGGAGAAATCCCTGGACGTTCGAAATTTTGGGCCTGGGCCGGGGCTGGGGCCTCCCCGGGAGTGACTGGGGAACGTGGGCCAGGGAGAGGGAAAAACCCCTGACCCCCAGGGGCTGGGGGCCCCTTTTTGGTGGGTGGGCGGGTATGGCAGGGGGCCGGGGTAGAGGTTTTGGCTGTCCCCCCCTTTTGGGGTGGGAGAAACCCCTTTGGGACTTTTCGAAATTTTTGGGTCCCGGGGGCTGGGGCCGGGCCGCGATTTTACCCGAACGTGGGGCCCCTGGAGGGGGGAAAGAAAGCCCTGAGCCCCAGGGTCTGTGGGGTTTTAAAGGGTAGGCTGTATGGCAGGGAGGGTAGATTTTTTGGCTGGGCCCCTTTGGTGGGGGAAGAAAATCCCTGGACGTTCGAATTTTTTGGGCCCTGGGGCCGGGGCTGGGGTCGGGCGCGAGTGAGGGAAAATTGGGTCCCGGAGTAGGAAAAGCCTGAGCCCGGGGTCTGGGGGGTTTTTGGGAGGGTGGGGGCTTTATGGCAGAGGCAGGGGTTTAGATTTTTTGGGGCTGGGGGCCCCTTTGGTTTTTGGGAGAAATCCCGGGACTTCGAAATTTTTGGGGTTTTCCCAAAGGCCGGGCTGGGCCGGGCGGGAAATTACTGCGAACGTCGGGCCCTAAAGAGGGAAAAAGGGCCGGGCCCCCCAGGGTTTTGGGGGCCCTTTTGGGGGTGGGGAAAGGGCTTTATGGCAGAGGCACGGGTAGAGGTTTTGGTTTGTGGCCCCTTTGGTGTGGGAAAAATCCCTGGACTTGAAATTTTTTTGGGCCCCAGGGGGGCTGGGGCACGGGAGTGATGATGCGAACGTCGGCCCCCGGGAAAAGGGAAAGGAAACCCCGGGACCCCCGGGGTTGTGGGTTTTTTTTGGTAGGGTGGGCCCTGTTGGAAAGAGGCACGGGTAGGGGGTTTTGGCGGGCCCCTTTGGGGGGGGAAAAACCCCCGGGAAATTCGAAATTTTTGGGGTCCCAGGGGGGCGGGGCCCGGGCAAAAGTGGAGCGAACTTTGGGCCCCCTGGAGTGGGGGAAGAAACCCCCTGAGCCCCGGGTTCTGGGGGCCCTTTGGTGGGGTGGGTTGTAGGGCCCAGGGGAGGGAAGGGGATTTGGCTGTGGCCCCTTTGGGGGTGGGGGAAAATCCCTGGACTTTCCCAAAAATTTTGGTTTCCCGGGCCCGGGGGGCCTGGGGCCAGGGAGGCCCGCGAACGTGGGGCCCTGGAGAAAGGGAAAGGAAAGCCCTGACCCCCGGGGCCCTGGGGGGCCTTTTTTTGGAAAGGGAGGCTGTTTTGGCAGAGGCACGGGAAAGGGTTTGGCTGTGGCCCCTTTGGGTGTGGGAAAAACCCCTGGACTTTCGAAATTTTTGGGGGCCTTTGGGCCCGGGGGGGGCCCTTTTGGGGCAAGAGTGACTGCAAGTGGGGCCCGGGGATAGGGAAGAAAGCCCTGACCCCGGGGTCTGTGGGCCCCTTTTGGTAGGGTAGGCGTATGGCAAAAGGCACGGGTAAAAGTTTTGGCGGGGGGCCCCTTTGGTGTGGGAAAAAATCCCGGACTTTTGAAATTTTTGGGCCCCGGGTGGGGTTTGGGGGCACTGGGGAATCCCTCCGAACTCGTCCCTGGGGAGGGAAGAAACCCCAAAAGCCCCAGGGTCGGGGGCCCTTTTTGGTAGGGGTAGGCTGTATGGCAAAACCCACGGGAAAGGGGTTTTGGCTTTTGGCCCCCTTTTGGTGTGGGAGAAATCCCTGGCCCCGTTCGTTTTTTGGGGGTCCTAGGGGGGGCTGGTCGGGCCGACTGATGTGAAGGCGTCCCTGGAGAGGGAAGAAAGCCCTGAGCCCCAGGTCTGGGGGCCTTTTTGGAAAGGGTTAAGGTTGTAGGGCAGGGGCCCCAGGGGTGATTTTTTTGGTCTGGGGCCCCTTTTGGGGTTTGGGAGAAACCCCTGGACGTTCCAATTTTGGGGGCCTTAGGTGGGGCTGGGTTTCGGGGCCGGGATGACTCAAACCCGGGCCCTGGAGGGGGGAAAGAAACCCTGCCCCCAGGGTCTGTGGGCCTTTGGGTAGGGTAGGCGAAAGGCAGAGGCAGGGTAGGGGGGTTTTGGCTGTGGCCCCTTTGGTGTGGAGAAATTTCCCTGGACTTTGAAATTTTTTGGGGTTCCGGGCCCGGGGGCTGGGGCACTGGGGATGACTGCGAACGTCGGGCCCTGGGGAGGGAAGAAACCCTGAGCCCCAGGGTCTGGGGGCCCTTTTTTTTTGGTGGGGTTGGGCTTATGGCAGAGGCCAGGGGTAGGGGAAAATTTGGTGGGGCCCCTTTGGTGTGGGAAAAAACCCCGGGTTTTCCAATTTTGGGTCCCGGGCCCGGGGGCTGGGGCTTTCGCGAGTGCCCGGGGAAACGTCGGTCCCCTGGAGGGGGGAAAGAAACCCCTGAGCCCAGGGTTTTGGGGCCCCCTTTTGGGTAGGGTAGGCTGTTTGGCAAAAGGCAGGGGTTTAGAGGTTTTGGCTGTGGCCCTTTGGTGTGGGAGAAATCCCGGACGTTCGAAATTTTTTGGGGTCCTGGGTGGGGCGGGGCCTGGCGCGAAGAACTGCAAAAGTGGGTCCCTGGAGAAAGGGAAAAAAGCCCTGACCCCCAGGGTCTGGGGGCCCTTTTGGTGGGGTGGCTGTTGGGAGGGGGCCAGGGGAGGGGTTTTGGCTGGGGCCCTTTTTTTTGGTGTGGGGGGAAACCCCCTGGACTTTTGAAATTTTGGGGCCCCCAGGTGGGGCGGGGGCCCTTTTTGGGGAGTGCCCGCGAATCGGCCCCCCTGGGGGGGGAAAAAAGCCCTAAACCCAGGGTCGGGGGCCTTTTAAAAGGGGGAAAAGGTTTAAAAGGCGGGGAGGCAGGGGTAGGGGTTTTGGTTTGTGGCCCTTTTTGGGTGGGGAGAAATCCCTGGCCGTTCGAAATTTTTGGGGGGCCTAGGGGTGGGGGGGGCTCGGGCCGGAAAACTGGAACGCGGCCCCTGGGGGGAAGGGGAAAGGAAAAAGCCCTGACCCCCAGGTCTGGGGGCCCCTTTGGTGGGGTAGGTTGTTTTGCAAGGCAGGGGGGGGTTTTTTGGCTGTGGCCCTTTGTGGGGCGAGAAATCCCTGGACTTCTAAATTTTGGGTTTTAGGGGGGCGGGGCCCTTTTGGCCAGTGACTCAAACTTGGGCCCGGAAAAGGAAGAAACCCTTACCCCCGGGGGTTTCTGGGGGCCCCTTTTGGGTTTAGGGTGGGGCTGTTTTCCAGGGCAGGGGGAAAGGGGATTTGGCTGTGGCCCCTTTGGTGTGGGGGGAAAATCCCTGGACGTTCCCCAATTTTTTTTTTCCTGGGCCGGGGCGGGGCCACTGGGCGATTATTGGGAACGTGGGGGCCCTGGGGGAGGGAAGAAACCCCTAAACCCCGGGGTTTCCTGGGGCCCTTTTGGTGGGGTAGCTGTATGGCAGAGGCACGGGTAGAGGTTTTGGCTGTGGCCCTTTGGTGAGGAAAATCCCTGGACGTTCGAAATTTTTGGGGCCCCACCCCGGGGGGGGGGGCCCTTTTTCGGAGTGCCCGCGAACGTGGGGCCCGGGAAAGGGAAAAAGCCCTACCCCAGGGTTTTTGGGGGGTTTTTGGTAGGGTAGGCTTTAGGGCAGAGGCAGGGGGAAAGGGTTTTTTGGGCTGGGGCCCCCTTTTTGGTTTTTGTGGGAGAAACCCCGGGACGGTTCGAAATTTTGGGGTTTCCCGGGTTGGGGCGGGGAAGGGTTTCGGCGCGGGAAAAACTGGAAGGGTCGGCCCTGGAGTAGGAAGAAACCCTTTGGCCCCAGGGTCTTTTGGGTTTTTTTGGGTAGGGAAAGGCTGAAATGGAGAGGCACGGGAGGGGTTTGGGGGGGCTTGGCCCCTTTGGTGTGGGAGAAACCCCCGGGACGTTGGGAAATTTTGGGGGCCCCTTGGCCGGGGCTGGGAAACTGGGAAATTACTGCAAACTTTCGGGCCCTAAGAGGGAAAAAGCCCTGAGCCCCATCTTTGGGCCCTTTGGTGGGGTAGGCTTTAGGCAGAGGGGGGGGTTAGAGGATTTGGCTGTGGCCCCTTTGGTGGGGGAAAACCCCTGGCCTTCGCAATTTTGGGTCCAGGGGGGGCGGGGGAAACCCCCGGGTGGCGGAAACGTGGGCCCCCGGGAAGAGGGAAAAACCCCTGAGCCCGGGGTCTGGGGCCCCTTTGGTAGGTGGGCGGGTAGGCAGGGGGCAGGGTAGGGTTTTTGGCTGGGGGCCCCCTTTTGGGTTTGTGGGGAAATCCGGGCCCGTTCGAAATTTTTGGGCCCCAGGCGGGGCGGGGGCTTGGCGCGTGTGACGCGAACTCGCCCCCTTTTGGAGTGGGGGAAGAAAGCCCGAGCCCCCAGGGTCTGTGGGTTTTTTGGTAGGGTAGGTTGTATGGCAGAGGAGGGGTAAAGGATTTGGCTGGGCCCCTTTGGTGTGGGGGGAAAACCCTGGACTTCCGCAATTTTGGGCCCTAGGGGGGCTGGGGCCTGGAAAAATTTTTTTGAGTGACTGCGAACTTTGGGCCCTGGAGTAGGGAAAAAAAGCCCTGAGCCCAGGGTCTGGGGCCCCTTTTTTGGTAAGGGAGGCTGTTTTGGCAGGGGCACGGGTAGAGGTTTGGCTGGGGCCCCTTTGGTGTGGGAGAAATCCCGGGACTTCCCGCTTTTTGGGGGCCAAACCCGGGGTTTGGGGTCGGGGCCCGAGGGGACTGGGGAACGTGGGGCCCGGGAGTAGGGAAAAAAAACCTGACCCCAGGGTCGGGGGCCCCTTTTGGTGGGTAGGCTTTTTTGGCAGGGGCACGGGTAGAGGTTTGGCTGGGGCCCCCCTTTGGTTTTTGGAGAAAACCCTTGGGAGGGTTCGAAAATTTTGGGTCCCAGGCCGGGGTTTGGGCCCTTTTTGGTTTAAGTGCCCGGCCAACGCGGCCCCCCTGGAGGGGGGGAAGAAAGCCCGGGAGCCCCAGGTCTTTGTCCCCCATTTTAGGGTAGGGCAGTATGGCGAGGAAAACCGGGTAGAGGTTTTGGCTGTGGCCCCCTTTTGGTTGGGTTTGGAAAAGAAATCCCTTGGGAATTTTTTCCAATTTTGGGGGTTTTCCAGGCCGGGGCTGGGAAACGGGGCGCGATGCCGGGGCCCGGGGGTCCCTGGGAGTAGGGAAAAAAGGCCCCCTGGCCCCAGGGCCCGGGGGGCCCCTTTGGAAAGGGTGGGGGCTGTATGGCAGAGGCACGGGTAGGGGTTTTGGCTGGGGGCCCCCCTTTGGGGGAGGAGAAAACCCCCTGGTAGGGTTCGCAATTTTGGGGCCCCGGGGCCGGGGGCTGGGAATTTTCCGCGATTATTGGGCCCCCGGTTCGGTCCCTGGGGTGGGGGAAGGAAAGCCCTAAAGCCCCAGGGCCTGTGGGGTTTTTGGTAGGGTAGGCGAAATGGGCAGGGGGCACGGGGAGGTTTTTGGCTGGGGGGCCCCCCTTTTTTGGGGGGGAAAAAATCCCTGGACTTTTTGCAATTTTGGGCCAAAGGGGGGGGGGGGGTTTGGCCCCTGGCTTTATGACTGCAAAAACGTCGGGCCCCCTGGATTAGGGGAAAAAGCCCGGGGCCCCAAAGGGTCTGGGGTTTTTGGGGTGGGGTTTAGGCTTTTAGGGCCAGAGGAAGGGTTAGGTTTGGGGTTTGTGGCCCTTTTGGTTTTTAGGGAGAAATCCCTGGACTTTTTTGGGAAAATTTTGGGTTTCCCGGGTTGGGGGTGGGTTCCTCGGGGAGGGCCCTCCTGGGGTCGGCCTGGGAAAGGGAAGAAAGGCCCTACCCCCGGGGTTTTCCTTGGGGGCCCGTTTTTGGTAGGGTGGGGCTTTTAAATGGAAGAGGCACGGGGTAGGGGTTTTTTTGGCCTGGGCCCCCTTTTGGGTTGGGGAGGAAATCCCCGGGGGGGAGGTTAGAAATTTTGGGGGGTCCTAGGCCGGGGCTGGGGCACGGGTTGGGGGAAAGTGACGCGAACCGGGGGGGGGCCCTTTGGAAAAGGAGGGAAAAAGGGCCCTGACCCCCAGGGGTCTCGTGGGATTTTGGTGGGGGGTAGGCTGTAGGGCCAGAGGAAAGGGGTTTAAAGGAAGGTTTTTTTGGCTGTGGCCCCTTGGGGGGTGTGGGAAAAAATCCCGGGAAATTTTGCAATTTTTTGGGGTTTTGGGGCCTTTTTTTGGGGCCCACCCCAAAGGGGCCCCGGGCAAAAATTTTTCGGGCCCGGGGAGAGGGAAAGGGAAAGCCCCGGGAGCCCCAGGGTTTTTAAGGGCTTTTTGGTGGGGGTAGGGCTTTTTAAAAGGCAAAAGGCACGGGTAGAGTTTTTTTGGCTGGGGCCCCCTTTGGGTTTTGGGGGGGAAAAAATTTCCCTGGAAAGGTTCGCAATTTTGGGGCCCTTTAGGCCAGGGGGGGGGGCCGGGGCGTGGACCCCGAACCCCGGGTCCCGGAGGGGGAAAGGGAAAAGCCCTGACCCCCCAGGGTCTTGGGAGTTTTTTTATAGGTAGGGCGTATGGCAGAGGCGGGTAAAAGGTTTTTGGGGTTTTGGCCCCTTTGGGGTGTTGGGGGAAAAACCCCTGAGTTCGCAATTTTGGGGGTTTTCCTAGGAAAGGGGCGGGGGGCCACTGGATTAGGTGACTCGCAACGAGGTCCCCGGGAAAGGGTTAAGAAAGGGCCCGAGCCCCAAGGGTTTTTGGGGGTTTTTGGTAGGGTAGGGCCTTGTATGGCAGAGGCACGGGTAAAAGGGAATTTGGGGCTTTGGCCCCTTTTTGGGGGAAAAAATTCCCTAAAATTTCGTTCCCCAATTTGGGTCCAAGGGGGGGCGGGGGACTGCCCGAGGGGAACTGGGGAACGCCCGGCCCCCGGGAAAGGGAAGAAGCCCTGAGCCCCTTTTTTCTGGGGGTTTTAAAAAGGGTGGGCTTTATGCAGAGGCACGGGTTTAAGAGGTTTTGGTTTTTGGCCCCCCTTTGGTGGGGGAAAAACCCCGGGAAAGTTCGCAATTTTGGGGTCCTAGGGGGGGTTTGGGGCCCCGGGAGTGATGATTTGGAACGTGGGCCCCCTGGGGGAGGGAAGAAAGCCTGAGCCCCGGGGTTTCTGGGGCCTTTTGGGGGGGTTGGCTGTATGGCGGGAGGCCCTTAGGGTTAAGGGGTTTTTTGGGCTGCCCCCCCTTTTGGTGGGGGAAAAAATCCCTGGACGTTCCCCAATTTTGGGGCCCGGGGGCCCGGGGGGGGGCCTATGAGGATTGCGAACGTCGGCCCCGGGGTGGGGAAAAGAAAGCCCTGAGCCCCAGGGTTTTTGGGGCCCCCTTTTTGGTAGGGTAGGCTTTATGGCAGAGGCAGGGTTTTAAAGGGGTTTTTTGGCTGTGGCCCTTTGGTGTGGGAAAAACCCCCGGGAGTTCGCAATTTTGGGCCCTAGGAGGGGTTGGGCACTGCGGAGTGACTGCAAACCCTTGGGGCCCAAAAAAACCCCCCCCCCCCCCCCAACCCCCCCCCCCCCCAACCCCCCCCCTTGGGAGTGGGGAAAAAGCCCTGACCCCCAGGGTCTGGGGGGGTTTATTTTAGGGTAGGCGGGTAGGGAAGAGGCCACGGGTAGGGGAAATTTGGCTTTTCCCCTTTGGTGTGGGAAAATCCCAAAAACCTTTTCGAAATTTTTGGGTCCTAGGTAAGGCTGGGGCACTGGACGTAAATGTGCGAACGTGGGCCCCGGGGCAGGAAGAAAAGCCCTGAGCCCCCGGGGTCGGTGGGTGTTTTTGGGTTGGGTGGGGCTGTATGGAAAGAGGCACGGGTAAGGTTTTGGCTGTCCCCCCTTTTTGGTGTGGGAAAAACCCCCTGGAGTTCGAAATTTTTGGGGCCCCGGGCCCGGGGCGGGGGCCTGGGTGATGACTGCGAACGTGGGGCCCCTGGAGTAGGGAAAAAAACCCCCTTTTGACCCCCGGGTTTTTGGGGGGGCCTTTTGGGGGGGTAGGGGTAGGCTGTATGGCAGAGGCAGGGGTTAGAGGTTTTTGGCTGGGGCCCTTTTTGGGGTGTGGGAAAACCTGGACGTTCGAAATTTTTGGGTTTTTTTAAAGGGGGGCGGGGCCTGGATGGAGGTGACTCAAACCGGTCCCTGGAGTAGGAAAAAGGGCCTGACCCCCAAAGGGTCTGGGGTTTTTGTAGGGTAGGCTTTTATGGCAGGGCCAGGGTAGAGGTTTTGGGCCTGGGGCCCCCTTTGGTGTGGAAAAAATCCCGGGAACTTTCGAAATTTTTGGGGTTTTCCAGGGGGGGGGGCCTGGCGCGATGATTGCAAAAGCCCGTCCCTGGAGAGGGAAGAAACCCCCTGACCCCCCGGGGTTCGGGGGGGGTTTTTCGGTGGGGGAAAACTGTAGGGCAAGAGGCAGGGGTAGAGGATTTGGGCTTTTGGCCCGGGGTGTGGGAAAATCCTGGAGTTGCAATTTTTGGGCCCCAGGCCATTTTTTGGGGCCTACCTGACCACTCGAATGGGTCCCGGGGAAGAAAGGAAAAAAAGCCTGACCCCCGGGGTCTTTGGGGCCTTTTGGGTAGGGTGGGCCTTATGGCAAAAGGCACGGGTAGATTTTTTGGGCTGGGGCCCCTTTTTGGTGTGGGAAAAAAATTCCCTGGAGTTCGCTTTTTGGGGTTTCCCTAGGAAGGGGGGGCACTGGCCGGGACTGCGAACGTGGGGCCCGGGAGTGGGGAAGAAAGCCCTAAACCCAGGGTCTGGGGGGTTTTGGTAGGGAAAGGTGTATGGCAGAGGCACGGGAAAGATTTTTTGGCGGGGCCCCCTTTGGGGTTTTGGGAAAATCCCTGGACGTTCGAAATTTTGGGGGCCCTGGGAAAGGTTGGGGCACTGGCCGATTAACTGCGAACGTGGCCCTGGAGGGGGAAAAAAACCCCCGCCCCCCAGGGTCTGGGGTTTTTTGGTAGGGTAGGTTTGTAGGGCAGAGGCACGGGAAGAGGATTTGGCTGGGGCCCCTTTGGTGGGGGAAAAATTTCCCGGGAGTTGAAAATTTTTGGGTTTCCTGGGGGGGCAGGGGCTTCGCCGGGGGGAAAATTACTGGGGAAGGGGGCCCGGGATTGGGGAAGAAAGCCCTGAGCCCCAGGGTTTTGGGGGCCTTGGGGGTTTGGGGTAGGCTGAAAAGGCGGGAAGGCCCGGGGTAAAAGAGGTTTGGTTTTGCCCCCCCTTTGGGTTGTGGGAAAAATCCCGGGAAATTTCGCAATTTTGGGGTTTCCGGCCGGAAGGCTGGGGCACTGGAGGGGGTGCCTGCGAACGCCCCCGGCCCCCTGGAAAAGGGGGGGAAAAAAACCCCGACCCCCCAGGGTTCTTTGGGTTTTTAGTAGGGAGGCTGTATGGAAAGGCAGGGGGTAGGGGTTTTGGGCTGGGGGCCCCTTTTTTGGGTGGGGGAGAAACCCCTGGACGCCAATTTTGGGGCCCCGGGCCGGGAGCGGGGCCGGGCCCTTACTGACTGGGGGAACGTCGGTCCCGGATAGGGAAAAAACCCCCTGAGCCCCAGGGTTTTGGGGGCCCTTTGGTAAGGAAAGGGGGCGTAGGGCAGGGGCAGGGGTTAAAGATTTTTTTGGGCTTTTGGCCCCTTTGGTGTTGGGAAAATTTCCCCTGGGTTCGCAATTTTGGGCCCCAGGGGGCGGGGGTCCTGGAGGAGGGGACTCAAACCTTCCCGGGAGTGGGGGAAAAAAGACCCTGAGCCCCAGGGTCGTGGGGTTTTTGGGGTAGGTTTTCGATGGAAAGGGGAAAGGGGTGAGGTTTTGGGCTTTTGGCCCCTTTGGGTTTGGGGAAACCCCGGACGTTCAAAAATTTTGGGGTTTCCAAGGGGGGGGGCCCTTTTGGCGGGGATGATTGCGAAGTGGGTTTCCCGGGGAAGTGGGGAAGAAACCCCCTGAGCCCCAGGTTTTGGGGGCCTTTTGGGTAGGGTGGGCTGTATGGGCAGGGGTATGGGAAAGAGGATTTGGCTGTGGCCCCTTTCGTTTTGGGGGGAAAACCCCTGGAACTTCCCGCAATTTTGGGTCCCAGGCCGGGGCTGGGCCCTCCGAGTGAGTGACAAAGACGTCGGCCCCTGGATAGGGAAGAAAGACCTGACCCCCGGGGTTCTGTGGGCCTTTTGGTAGGGTGGGTTTGTATGGCAAGGCACGGGAAAGGGGTTTTGGGCTGTGGCCCCTTTGGTGGGGGAAAAAAATTCCCGGGACGTTCGAAATTTTTGGGCCCAGGCGGGGGGGGGCCCCTGTTGCACTGACTGGGGGGGGGAAACGTCCGTCCCTGGAGGAGGGAAAAGAAAGCCCTAAAGCCCCAGGGTCTGTGGGTTTTTTGGGTTTGGGGGTGGGTTTGAAAGGCACGGCACGGGAAAGGGGGTTTTTTGGCTGTAGCCCCATTTGGGGTGGGGGAAAAATCCCGGATGTTAAAATTTTTGGGGCCCCGGGCCCAAAGGGTTTTTGGGGCTCTCGTTTGGAGCCATTTGCGAAAGTCGGCCCCGGGGGAGTAGGGAAGAAAGCCCTGAGCCCCAGGGCCCTAGGCTTTTTGGGGAGGGTAGGCTGAAAGGGCAGAGGCACTTTTGTAGAGGTTTTGGGCTGGGGCCCCCTTTTGGGTTTTGGGGGTTTAAAACCCCGGACGTTCGAAATTTTGGGTCCTAGGCCGAGCTGTGGCTCGGGGCGGGGACTGACTGCGAAGGGCGTTCCCCTGGAGGGGGGAAAGGGAAAGACCTGAGCCCCAGGTTTTGTGGGTTTTTTTCCGACGGTAGGCTGTATGGCAGAGGCACGGGAAAGAGGATTAGGCGGGGCCCCTTTGGTGGGGGAAAAAATTTCCCGGGATTTTTCGCAATTTTGGGCCCTAGGTAAGGCTGGGGACGGGCACAGTACTGCAAACCGTGGGGTCCCGGGAAAGTGGGAAGAAAGACCTACCACCCGGGGTTTTGTGGGGGGTTTTCATGGGGGTGGGTTTTGGTATGGCGGGGGCCCAGGGGTAGAGGTTTTGGGTTTTGGGCCCCCTTTAATGGGGGGAGAAATCCCTGGACGTTCGCAATTTTGGGTCCTAGGCCGGGGCTGGGCTCTGGCGCGAGTGACTGCGAACGTCGGGCCCTGGAGTAGGGAAGAAAGCCCTGAGCCCAGGGTCTGTGGCCTTTTGGTAGGGTAGGCTGTATGGGAGGGACGCCCTGA
>CM067102.1:5819986-5832370 GCA_034008185.1 Gorsachius magnificus | reverse complement strand
ACCCAGGTGCAAGACCTTGCACTTGGCCTTGTTGAACCTCATGAGGTTCCCATGCCCCCACCTCTCCAGCCTGGCCAGGTCTCTCTGGATGACATCCCGTCATTCTGGTGTGTCAACCGCACCGCTCAGTTTGGTGTCATCCGCAAACTTGCTGAGGGTGCGCTCGATCTCGCTAAGTCATTGATGAAAACATTAAACAGCACCGGTCCCAGTACGGACCCCTGAGGGACACCACTTGTCACCGGTCTCCATCCGGACATCGAGCCATTGACCACTGCCCTCTGGATGCCACCATCCAGCCAGTTCCTTACCCACCCAACAGTCCACCCATCAAATCCATAGCTCTCCAATTTAGAGAGAAGGATGTTGTGGGGGACCGTGTCAAAGGCTTTGCAGAAGTCCAGATAGATGACATCCACTGGTTTTCCTTTGTCCACTGTTGTTGTCACACCATTGTTTGGCTCCGTGAGAGGGCCCGGGAGAGACACCCCCCCCCCCCAGCCGGGGCCGCCCTGGGGTTGGGTGCCCAAGCCCGACCTTTGGGAGCCCCCGAAATTGCCAAGCGAGCGGCTCATGCCAAAGCCGTGGGCGCGGGCGAAGCCACGGGAGGCAAAAACCGGGCGCTGCCATCGAGCGGGAGCGGCGCGGGGAAGCTGGCGTCTCTTCCCCAAGCGGCACTGGAGCTTCACCCACCCCAGGGAGGAGATGACCCCCGGGGGCTCCATCCCCCCAAAGTGCCGGATGTTTCATAGAATAGAATCATAGAATCGCGTTGGTTGGAAAAGCCCTTTAAGATCATCGAGTCCAACATTTAACCCAACCCTGCCATCCCACCGCTAACCCCTGTCCCTCAGCACCTCATCTATCGTAGAATCATAGAATCACAGAATCGCTTTGGTTGGAAAAGCCCTTTAAGATCATGATCCAACCATTAACCCAACCCTGCCATCCCACCCCCAAACCCTGTCCCTCAGCACCTCATCCATCCTTCTTTTAAATCCCCCCAGGCATGGGGACTCGACCACCTCCCTGGGCAGCCCCTTCCAGTGCCTGACCGCCCTTTGGGGAAGAAGTTTTTCCCAATGTCCAACCTAACCCTGCCCTGGCGCAACTTCAGACCATTCCCCCTCGTCCCATCGCCCGTTACCAGGGAGAAGAGGCTGAGCCCCACCTCGCTCCCCCCTCCTTCAGGCATTGTAGGGAGCGATGAGGGCTCCCCTCAGCCTCCTCTGCTCCAGGCTGAACCCCCCCCAGCCGCTCCCCAGAAGCCTGGGCCTCCAGACCCCTCCCCAGCTTGGTTGCTCTCCTCTGGACACGCTCCATCAACGCAACGTCTTTTTTGGAGTGAGGGGCCCAAAGCTGAACACAGCATTCGAGGTGTGGCCTCACCAGCACCGAGTACAGGGGGACGATCACTGCCCTGCTCCTGCTGGCCACACCACTCCTGATACGTTTCGGTAACGTCTCCGGACGCTGCCGTCTGCCCCTCCGGCAGCGTGGGAAGCTTGGCATGGTGTGAAAACGTCCCCAAATGAGGGGCACGGCCAGAAAGTGAGCTCCGGTGTCCGTGGATCCACTCGGCTCGAGGCTCCTCCGCCAGGCTGGGAGAGAGGGTTTGGGCCAGGATGCCGGCCGGGCTCCCGGTCGTCGTGCGATGCTGCTGGCTGCGCGTGTTGGGATGTTCTTCATACCGCACCGAAACACGGGAACGGGCTGGCGGCGTGGTAAAGGACCTCACCATCCCCAAAGCTCCTCGCAGGCTTCAGCACCGCGAGCTGCATTTCCATCCCAAACCCAACCTGCCACCAAAAATCGCCACTACCCAGCAGCCGCGCCTCCTTTTTGGGAACCCAAGACACCGATTTTTTTATTTTTACTGTGTCGCAAGGCAGAAATTGGGTTTCTCCTGAGTTTTTTCCAGTCACGCACCAAGGCATTTCACCACGTGGACGTCAGCTGTGGCCTAAAAGGCGCGAGATCTCGTTAGGTAGCACCGATTAATTCTGGTTTTCTTGCTCGGCGTGAGCCGGCTTGTCCCAAGGTGGTGACCAGTAGCTGGATGCCTCCGTGAAATGCTTCCAGCGATGGAGAAAAGCGGCTCGCTAACGTGATTTTGTTGTTTATATATCCTGCCAGCTGTGTTAACATCAACTTTCCATCGCTCCGATCCTGCTCTGGATGAAGCCATGACCTCCACCTGGCGAAGCAAACCCTCAGGCCCTTCTCTGCCGCTCCGGAAAGCAGCCGTCGTGCGAACGAGCCGCTCTCTTCCCCCGCAGCCTTATCCCAGAGGGAGCCCGGCAGGAGCAAATTCCTCAGCTGAGCTCACCCTTCCCGAGGCTCTGGGCGCGCTGGCTCAGAGTAGAGGCTTTCCCCGAAGCCGTCGCGCCCTTCGGGTGTTGGGGACCTTTTTCTTAAACCTCCCAACTTCAGCCCCCGCAGGGCCCAAAAGCAAATTTCCCCTCTCTAATTAAAGAGGGATCCCGTACGCTGGCTGATCGTCGCGGCTCTGCCGACGCCGGTGGCATTCAGGGCAGAGCCGGCATTCGGGACCTGCTTTTCCCTTGACTTGGGGAGTGCGGTGCCTGTGACACCGCTTGGATTCTTCCTGTCACGTGTGGATAATTTTTATTTGGGGCTTTATTTACCTTTCGTTCATCATTCATCGGGCTGAAATCGTGCTGGCGGCCGCGCCTCTACTTGTTCAACTTCCTTCTGGCTACTTGAATCCGAGGTCTCTTTCCCAGCCAGTACCGGCAGGGCCGGTTGTGCCGGGCAGCGCGTGGCACGGGGCTCGGCAACGCCGCTGGCTCGCGCGTCGCTTTGGGTCCTCCTTTCCGGTGAGCTTGCCGCCCCGAAGCGCTGGAGGGTTTGGAAGAGGAGGGGCAAAGCGGCAGGGGGGGTTTGCCACGAAGCTTGGCGCGATGCGGCGGCAGAGCCGTGTTTAGGGCGGCGTTAGTGGCGTTTTGGCGTTTTACCGGGGCCGGCTGCACCCCGCTTTCTCACCCCACAAGGCGGCCGCTCGATTATTTTTAAAACTGCCCATCTCTGAACATCGGCAGCTCCCTCGCCTCCCGCAGAAGCACCACGGGTCACCCGGCGGCTCTGTACCATCGTGTTTCGTAACCAAATCAAGCACCGTTGCTTCCTTTTATTTAATTTTTCTCTTTTTTTACCTTTTTTACCTTCTTCCACCCCCCCCCCCCCCCCCCCCCCCCCCCCCCCCCCAGGACTTTCAAAGCATCCTGATCCAACGGAGCCACCTGAGCTCGGAGAGCAGCGGCCTCTCTACAGACCCGCCCCGGGTTCCGTTCGTCAGCCCTTCTTTCCGCAAAACCCAGCCTCGGTCGCCATTAATTATTCCTGCCTTGAATTCCTTCTTGCCGGGCTGCGGGATTGCCTCTCCGCCGCCTCGCCCGGATCGATGTCGGCTTTAAATTACAACGCTCTCCGCCCTGACCTTCCTCCCCGCTCCTCCCCTGCGGCGGCCGCGTGCCGGCCCCCTACCTCCGCACACAGAGGTGCTGCGCCGAGTTTAACCCGGACGACCCGAAAGTTCACCCTGCTTTTTCCCAGCTTATTTTCCGACAAACCCTTGACATGAGTTAAGCCCCTGCAGGTAACCAGGGGTTGGCTGGGATGGGGTAGGTGCCAGGTCTGCCTGGAGAGGGGGACAGTTTAGGGCCAGACGCTGCTGCCGCCCGTCTCCCTCGGCTTTGCCAGGCTTCCCTGCCGCGCCGGCATCCCGGGAGCGCGTGGTCTGCGGGTGCCGCGTTATTAATTGGGAAACGAGCCGGAGCGCAAGACAAGATGGGGGGAGAAGATGCCGCTTTACTTCCTTCCCCCACCCTCCCCCCCAACCGCTTTGTTAGACAGTTCAGGATTTCTACGCTTGGGGAGAGGAGGCAGAGGCTCCCGCGGGCGGCGGGACGTGGCTTGTGCCATCCCTGATGGAAAACATGGGAGGGGAAGGATGTCTTCACCCGATTCGCCAGGATCCAGTCAGGAAACGGCAGCGGCGGCGTGAAGGAGCGGGTGTGGAAACCCACAGTGGCGTGAGGGTGAAGCCCCTGCGCCCCAAGTGTTCGCGGTCGTTCGGTTTGGACCGGCGCCGATGCCGAGCATCGTGGCAGCGAGGAAGCCCGGGTGGCTGCAGGCGTCGGGGTGTCCACCGACGCCGGAGAGACCCCAGGGAGAGCTGGCTTGTGCCTCTGCCCGCTGCCGTCGGGCAGAGGAGCTCCGTTCCCCCAAAATGCCGGATCACCGGGTGCCCTTCGCTGGAGGATGAGCAGATCCGGGTGTGGGGGTGACTCTGGCGCTGCCTGCTTCTCCCTGTAGCGGATGCTACCGGACCAAGAGCGACGGAGCCGCCTGATTGCCAGCAAACTCCTCTGCTGGGGGGGGGGGGGGGGGGGGGGGGATTTTTTTTATCCTTCCCTAGAGAAGCTGCTGTTCTCCTCAGGTGGGAAAACGGGATGCGAGGCCTGGCCCGGGAGAGGCGGCAGCAGGATGCTCCCGAGCGGAGGCAAAAAGTTAGAGACCGTGTTGGGTGACCTCGGGGGTCAATCATTTGAGTAGATCGCATTAAAATCCCTGCCTTGTCCTTGCCTGAGGGGATTTTGGGCCGCACTCCTCAAGCAATGCTGGGACAGGGACGTCCCCGCTGCCTGCGTCGGCTTTCGCCTCCTTTTCCTTTACGCGCTGCCGCCCGGGAGATGGGCTTGAAGCGAGCGCGGGCAGCAAAATAAGCAAAGAACCTCCGCCGCCGCCTGTTAATAAATAACGACCTGTTTGCTTTGGCATCGCCTCGCCCCAGGGTTGGACGTGGACGGAGGAGCCGGCGAAGCAAAAGCTGCCGTGGGCCGGGCGCTTAGGGGGCATGGAAACGCTTTAATAGGATTTTGGGGTTGGGTCCCTCCTCAGGGCCGCGCTTCCTCGCAGGCAGCAGGGCCACTGCCTCATCCCAATCCCGCAGGGGATTAAATGCCTTTCAGGAAGGGTAAATCCTGAGGGATTTGGGGATCTGATCTGGATTTGTTCTGCCTGTGTTGGGGCATGCCCCAGGGGGCTCATAGAATCGTGGAATCATTTAGGTTGGAGAAGACCTTCAAGCTCCCCCAGCCCAACCGTTCCCCTAACCCTGCCATCCCACCCCCAAACCCCATCCCTCAGCACCGCCTCTGCCCGGCTGTTCAATCCCCCCAGGGGTGGGGACTCGACCCCTTCCCTGGGCAGCCCCTTCCAGGGCCTGACAGCCCTTTGGGGAAGGAATTGTTCCCCACGGCCAACCTCACCCTGCCCTGGCACAACTTGAGGCTGTTGCCCCTCGTCCTATCACCCATTCCCAAGGAGAAGACCCCAACACCCGCCCGGCTCCCCCGTCACACGTGGTTGGTTGTAGGGAGCGATGAGGGCTCCCCTCAGCCTCCTCTGCTCCAGGCTGAACCCCCCCAGCTCCCCCAGCCGCTCCCCAGCAGCCTGGGGCTCCAGACCCTTTCTCTGGACATGCTCCAGCCCCCCCAGGTCCTTCGGGGAGGGAGGGGCCCAACCCTGACTCCAGCAGTCGAGGGGTGGTCCCCCCAGTGCCCAGCACAGGGGCATGGTCCCTGCCCTGCTCCTGCTGGCCACACCACTCCTGATACAAGCCAGGATGCCCTTGGCCCTCTTGGCCACCTGGGCACCCTGCTGGCTTGTGTTGAGTTGGCCGTTGACCAACACCCCCAGGGCCTTTTCTGCCGGGCAGCTTTCCAGCCGCTCTTCCCCACGCCTGGAGCGCTGCGTGGGGTTGTGGTGACCCCAGGGCAGGACCCAGCCCTTGGCCTTGTTGACCCTCACCCAGTTGCCCTCAACCCATGGATCCAGCCTGGCCAGGTCCCTCTGCAGAGCCTCCCTACGCTCCAGCAGATCCACACCCCCACCCAACTTGGTGTCATCTGCAAACTGGCCGAGGGTGCCCTTGATCCCCTCGTCCAGGATAAAGGCGTTAAAGAGAACTGGGGACAAATCTGAGCCCTGGGGACACCGCTCGTGTCCGGCCGCCAACGGGATTGAACTCCATTGACCACAACTCTCGGGGCTCGGCCATCCAGACGGTTTTTTACCCAGCGAAGAGTGCGCCCATCGAGGCCATGAGCCGCCAGCTTCTCCAGGAGAATTTTCCAGCCTTTCTTCTGGTGCCTGGGCAGCTGAGCGGCCCCAGTTTGTGTTTTCCTGTGCCGTCGCTGGAGCAGCTCCCGGTGAAGCCAGCGGCCGCTCTGCCAGGATCTGTGAGCAAAAAGGAGTGGAAAATTATCAGGCGAAACACACGGAATTACACAGGAGGCTGGGAAATACCCTCGTTATTGCTCTTTGGCTCCTCGTCTGCCGAGCTGAGGTCATTAACTCTGTTTGGGGATATTAGCGCAGGGTTTTAGAACAGCGGAGAGGGTTGGGACGCGAGTGGGGGTCAAATCCAGTCGTCATTCCGGTAATAAATCCGCGTTCTTCATTAGGGAAACACATTGAAGTCTGGTGCAGCCGCTCGTATCCCAGCAGGACCTGGAGCCATGTGCGACGAGCTCTGGTTTCCATCTCGTCATGTCCTTGAACATGATCATTCTGGGGGCAGGTTTTAAGGAAAGGGGGGGGGGGGATGATCCAGGATGCCGTCAGGGATGCTCCGAATGGAATCCTGCTCTTTTTCAAGCCCGATCTTTGAAGCCGCGGGGAATTCCAGCCCAGCAAGGAGTCAGCTCGCTCAAGTCACCTGCCCAACCGTGTGTAAATCTGCGTTTTATCGAACTCCTTTCGCAGAGCAGCTCGGCTTTGTCTCCCGGATGGCGTCGGCAGCATTGAAGCCCTTCTGCCAGTTCCGGAGCAGCTGAGAAACACGCGCTGCGCCTCGGGATCAGCTTCGGCCCTCGTCTGTCGGCCTGCTCCGCCAAAAGAAAAAAAAAAAAAAAAAAAAAACCACCAAAAAAAAGGCTTTTCCCAGAAATTCCAAGGAGTATTTGAAGGTGGAGGTGACAGACACGGCAAATGTTGGCCGGTGAGCTGCGAGACGGAGCTCCAACGGGAATTATTAACATGGATTCTGTAGGGGTTTGAGCCTGGCAGCTCCATCGCTCCCCTCTTTAACCGGACAGGGGAGAGAGAAGTAGATCCAAAGGCTCGTGGGTCGGGATAAGGACAGGGAAGGATCATTCCCCAGTTACCGTCATGGGCAAAACACTCAACTTGATGAAATTAATTTAATTTATTGCCAATCAAAATCAGAGAAGGAGAGGATAAAACCTGCTGAATCTTAAAACACCTCCCCCCCCCCCCTCCACTTCTTCCCAGGCTCAACTTCACTCCCAGTTTTCCCTCCCTCCTCCCTCCCAGCGGTGCAGGGGGACGGGGATGGGGGTTGGGGTCAGTTCATCACACGTCGTCTCTGCCGCTTCTTCCTCCTCAGGAGAGGACTCTTCCCCTGCTCCAGCGTGGGGTCCCCCCCACGGCAGACAGTCCCCCACCAACTTCTGCAGCATGGGTCCTTCCCATGGGCTGCAGTTCTTCACACACGGCTCCAGCCTGGGTCCATCCCACCCATGGGATGCAGCCCCTCGGGAGCAGATGGTGTGGATCCATCCCTCCCGTGGGATGCAGCCCCTCGGGAGCAGATGGTGTGGATCCATCCCTCCCGTGGGATGCAGCCCCTCGGGAGCAGATGGTGTGGATCCATCCCTCCCGTGGGACCCGGGCGTGGTCCTCCCCCCTGGGATGCAGCCCCTCGGGAGCAGATGGTGTGGATCCATCCCTCCCGTGGGATGCAGCCCCTCGGGAGCAGATGGTGTGGATCCATCCCTCCCGTGGGATGCAGCCCCTCGGGAGCAGATGGTGTGGATCCATCCCTCCGTGGGATGCAGCCCCTCGGGAGCAGATGGTGTGGATCCATCCCTCCGTGGGATGCGCCCTCGGAGCATGGGTATCCACCGGGGAGCGCCCTCGGGAGCAGATGGTGTGGATCCATCCCTCCCGTGGGATGCAGCCCCTCGGGAGCAGATGGTGTGGATCCATCCCTCCCGTGGGATGCAGCCCCTCGGGAGCAGATGGTGTGGATCCATCCCTCCCGTGGGATGCAGCCCCTCGGGGCAGGTGGTGTGGATCCATCCCTCCGTGGGATGCAGCCCTCGGGAGCAGATGGTGTGGATCATCCTCCTGGATGCAGCCCCTCGGGAGCAGATGGTGTGGATCCATCCCTCCCGTGGGATGCAGCCCCTCGGGAGCAGATGGTGTGGATCCATCCCTCCCGTGGGATGCAGCCCCTCGGGAGCAGATGGTGTGGATCCATCCCTCCCGTGGGATGCAGCCCCTCGGGAGCAGACGGCTCCAGCCTGGGTCTCCTGCGGGGTCACAGGTCCTGCCAGCCAACCTGCCTCGGTGTGGACTCCTTTCCCCACGGGGCCACAAAGCCGGGGTTCCCACGGGGTCACAGCTTCCTTCCTTCGGGAATCCACCCACTCCGGTGTGAGGTCCTCCCCAGGCTACAGGTGGAGATCTGCAGCCACCCCTGTAGCCCCCCCGCTACCAAGACCTTGCTACACAAACCCAATGCAGACTCGAAGGCTTCGTTCCCGCAATCGGGGGCTGGCGAGCGGCCCCTTGCGAAGCAGGGGGAAGAGAAAGGAGCAGGGATGGGATGCTCGGAAAACTGGCCTGAAATCGATGGGACGCCCGGAAAACTGGCCTGAAGATCCTTTCTAACGAAAAAGCTGATCCCTAGCGAGGAAATTCCCTCGGAGGGTCTTGGTGCTGATCCTACGGATACGTTGTTGGGACAAAAGAATGTTTTTTGCGGATCTGAGTTTCGGAAGAGCGAGGTGGCCTCAGAGTGAAGCCTGAGCCTTGCAGGAAGAAGAGCCGTGGCTCGGTGTCGGTGTTTAACCTCCATAAAGTCTTGGCAAGAGCAAAACCAAGATCAAATCCCAACTGCTCCTACCGGGATGATCCGGAGCTGCCACGGAAGGGTTATGAACCGGCTGGGTGATCTCGTGCCGGGAGCGCTGCAGGGGTTGCCGGTTACGGGGATGCATGGAGCGGTGTCGGGCTTGCCGGTGTCCTTGGTCTTACCCATACAGTTAATGCGAGTGTTTGCGACTCCGGTGGTAAACTCAGGGCATTTTCCAGCTCTGGGTGCTCACCTGGGTGGTGGGAACAGACTCGGCACTGGCGGTGAAGCTTGGAGGAGACCTGGGTGAGAGGTTCCCGACAGTGATCCTGGATCTGCTCGTGAGCGTCCGTGGATGTGCTCGTGGGCATCCTTGGATCCTCTGGTGAGTGCCCCTGGATGCGCTTGTGAGCGTCTCTGGATGCACTTGTGGGCGACCCCGGATCTGCTCGTGAGCACCCCCAGATCGGCTTGTGGGAGTCCCCGGATCCACTCATGGGTGTCCCTGGATGCACTTGTAAGCATCCCCGGATCCTCTCTTTAGCGTCCCTGGATCTGCTCGTGAGCATCCCCGGATCCTCTCGTGAGCTTCCCTGGATCCTGTCATGAGCACCCCTGGATCCGTCGTGAGCGTCCCTGGATCCTGTAATGAGCATCCCCGGATCCTCTCGTGAGCATCCCCGGATCCTGTCGTGAGCGTCCCTGGATCCTGTACTGAGCATCCCCGGATCCTCTCGTGAGCATCCCCGGATCCTGTGTGAGCATGCCTGGATCCTGTCGTGAGCATCCCTGGATCCAC
Source organism: Gorsachius magnificus (assembly GCA_034008185.1). NCBI lineage: Eukaryota > Metazoa > Chordata > Aves > Pelecaniformes > Ardeidae > Gorsachius > Gorsachius magnificus. The sequence continues at coordinate 5,822,663 of CM067102.1, read as the reverse complement.
TCGTGAGCATCCCCGGATCCACTCGTGAGCATCCCTGGATCCTGTTGTGAGCGTCCCTGGATCCTGTCATGAGCATCCCCGGATCCTCTCGTGAGCATCCCCGGATCCTGTCGTGAGCATCCCTGGATCCACTCGTGAGCATCCCCGGATCCTCTCGTGAGCATCCCCGGATCCTGTCGTGAGCATCCCTGGATCCACTCGTGAGCATCCCTGGATCCTGTCATGAGCATCCCTGGATCCTGTCGTGAGCGTCCCTGGATCCTGTAATGAGCATCTCCGGATCCGCTCGTGAGCATCCCTGGATCCGTTCATGAGCATCCCTGGATCCTCTCGTGAGCATCCCTGGATCCCTGTCGTGAGCATCCCTGGATCCTCTCGTGAGCATCCCTGGATCCTGTCTGAGCATCCCTGGATCCCTCGTGAGCATCCCGGATCCTTGAGCATCCCTGGATCCTCTCGTGAGCATTTAACCACGTGGATGAAATCATCCCCGGATGGTTTTTCAGGAACAGGGGAGTCGCTCCCATCCCGGCGGATCGGCAGCGCCAGCACAACTCTGGGCTCGCGTGGGGCAGGGACGCCTCTGGGGGAAGAAGGACGTTGGAAGCTTCGGAAGCAGCTCCAGAGGACCACGAGCCCTTCCTGCTGGGATCAGAGATTTGCCGGGATGCACACGGAGGGAAGCAGAACCAAATCCCCGTCCTCCAGTAATGAGGGTTATTAAAATTCAGGACTTCCACCCAGGAGAGGGCAGAGCGAAGCGTTTTACTGCCGGGAACTGATAAAAACCAGATCAGCCGAGGGTGCTTGAGTCCAGGTTCGAGGAGAAATCCTTCAGCCAGGACCTTTTTGGAGCCGGGTTCACAGATGCCTGCATCGCTCCGTGCCCTTGTGCTCCCAGGATGCCCGGCCGCATCCTTTACTCTCCTCACTTTGCCCAAATCACGCTTGATTTTTATTCTTTGGGAACAGCATTCACGCAGCAGATGGGATCAGAACCATTGCAGCGCGCTGCGAATCCCCTTCCTAACCTTAATATTCCTCTTTATTTTTTTCGGCATGGGGCTCGCTCGGCCTCGATTGATTTTTCCTCCCCGGCGCCCAGGGAATCGTCAACCCGGTGCGGCCCCGCGGCGCTTCGGAGAGTGAATGCTTTCCGTCGCCTGGGGTTTTTGGGGGGGGCGGAAGCAGGTCTGAGGTCTCGCCTAACTAAGCGCTCGCTTGGGGTGTATTTAAACCCAGGCTGCTTCGCTCAGCTTGGGCGGTCGTTGTCCCTGCAAACCTCGCCACGGTGGCCTGGGAAGGGGTCATAGGGCTAAAAACTGCCGGGAAAGGTGGGTTTGGGCGGTGCGGCTGAGCCGGGGCGCGGTGTTGCCTCCGCCGCGCGTCGCCCTGACCGTGTCCCGCTGCAGAGATGCCCGACGGGTTTGGTGCGAGCAGGGAAGACGATGAAATTTGTCCTTTTGTTGTTGTTGTCGTCGCAGCTGGTGGAGCGTTCAGGTTTTTATCGAGCTCTCTGGATGTCGTAATCCTCAGGGATGGGAGTGGGGGGGGGGGTGCTCCACCAGGTGAGGTTCCTGGGGAATCTGGTTCCTCCAGATCCTCTCCTAACCGAGGATGGCTTCAGTGTTTGTTCGGGCCGATTGCCGAACCCAAATCACGCCAAAAGCGGAGGTGGGCATCGCCTCACGTGGCTAATGATCCTTGGCGGCAGGTCCCGCCGCCCGCCTCGGCTTCCCCAGCATCCGGCGCGGCGGCATTACCCCGTGATTCAGGGAAGGCAGAAGCGGTGAGTAAAAGCCCGCGCGGAGCCGAGCTCGGCGACGCTGACGGCAGCAAAGGGCCCCTCCCGCGGCGGCCGAACGAGGAGCTGCATTTCAAGGATGTATTTACCGGAGGATGATGACGCTGGGAGCTTTTAGGCCACGTCCCGCTGACTCGGGCTGACACCCCCCCCCCCCCCCCCCACCCCTCCGCCCCCGAGTCCTCCGCGTGCTGCTCCGGCTGCCTCCGGAAGCCGATTAGGGAAAATCTGGGGTTATACGTGGGGGTGGATGCGCCCCGTCTGGCTCCGTGCTCGCACAGCGGGGTGAAAAACCAAAGTTGAGGGAAATGAAAAGCAAGAGGAACGTAGTTTCAGTGCCATTTATTAACCACTGCAGCCACCCGGCTGAGGGGGAGGTCGGGGTTTGTCATCCCCGTGACTCTTTCTAAAAACTTTGCCACTCCTGAAACTCTTTCTAAAAACTTTGCCACTCCTGAAAGAGCAGCTCTCGTGCCAAAACGTGGCTGGAGGTGCCGGCCGCGCTTCTCCAGCCCCTTTTCTGCCCGAGCAAGACGGGGCTTGCTCTCCTAGATGTGTTCCAGCAAGCCCCCGCTCAGGTTTTCCTTCATTCCGTTGCATTTGAACGTCCTTAATCCTTGTAATCTCCTTGCAGGCTCCTCCGCCGAGCGTAAATCCCGGTGGGCAGCGGCGTCCAATGCGGGAAGGCGCGCGCGTCGATCCCTGCAAACGCAACCCTAACCTCAATTCTTCCCCCCCGTCCCTTTTCAGCCCAGAACGTGACCGTCGATGAAATCATGACCGCCTACAAGCAAGCCTGCCAGAAGCTGAATTGCAAGCAGATACCCAAACTACTGAAGCAGATACAGGTAGAGCTGGCACAGGGGCTGCCCC
>CM067102.1:5806997-5819486 GCA_034008185.1 Gorsachius magnificus | reverse complement strand
GGCCCAGATGTGGCTGGAGGACATTCTGTACGACCCTAAGCCACGCATCAAGAACATCTCTGGAGCTGCTCGCTCTCTGCTTCTATTTTCCCATGTATTACAACTTTGCAAAAGTTTCAAGATTGGATTCTGTATCTGGGAAAGTGATCCTGTTCGACATGAAGGCTAATTAATTAATATCATAACCCACGGGTTACATGTATCATACATACAGGATGAATAATTGAAAGAGAAAACAGTTATTGACCAGAAAGTTATTTGAGATGATGATACCTTTGCACGTTCTGCAGCCTGTTCCACCCCATCTGGTTTTCCATTGCAGTTGATAAGACCTGGGGTGCTCCAGCTGGGAAAAAAACCCAAACCAATACCAACCCAAAACCACAGCAGATGGTATGCGTGATTCTTTTGGTTGGTACCAAAACACATGGAAGAGCAGAATGCACATACACAGTGTGGACACTGGTGGGACCAAAACCAAGGGACAACCAACCAGAAAATACCTCGGCCTCAAACAGGTTAAGACCGTGTGCTGCCTGGGCACCTATAGGAGAGTGCTAGCAGGGTAATTTATGCTTTTTTTTCCTCCCTGAAAATGTGGAACAGTTATTCAGAAAGCAGTATAAATCTAGAACTCTATTTTTTGTATTTCATACATTTTGAATTTTAGTAGCTGTACTGCAAAATTATTTACCCTCTTAACAATAATTTAATGTTTCATTTGGCTTCTAGCAAGCAAGCACTACCAAAAGTGCTGGTGTGTATGTTTTATAAAAGCATGTGAAATATATTGAAAAGTTATATGTTAGTTTATGGCAGTAAAATATTTTAAGATTAGAATAATTGCTTAAATTATTGATCTTTTTTTACTGTGTTTCATTTATTTCAGGGAAAAAAAAGAAACAATTTCTGGAAAAAGTGTTCTGATAAGTTGCAGTCATTACCAGGGAAACTTTGTATATTTGCATTTACTTGTGCACCTGGAGGTGTTTGGGAATGAGAGGGTGTTTATGAAGATGATTCCCTGATCAGCATAAACACCTTGTATGAAACTCTTGTAAAAATGACATGAATAACATTTAGTTTCAATAATCTTGTGCATGACATATTTGAAGGAGAACTTCCCCTTCATAATTTTTTATACATTAAACATATTACATGTCATTCATTACTATTATTGTGCAAGTGATTATTTAAAATCTGACTTCTACTTCACTGTAATTTTGATAAGGAATACATTAAAAATGTTTACTGTTAAAAGTAGTAGTAAAATATCTATCTGCTTGTTGTCTGGGAAACCATGTACAAGAATCAGAACAGAGTTAAGAAAACAACCTTTGACTTCTAGATTTTTTTGCCAGTTAGGAAAATAGTGGTAGTGGAATACTGAGGATAATAAAACAATGAAGAAAGTAAGATCGATGATTCTTCAGCTCTGTTTTGACTTTTAACTTTGCGTGGGGCACAGAAGTCACCGTGAAGCTGGCTAAACAGACATTTTGGCAAGTGAAGTTAGTTAAATAGCATCATTAGTTAGAATCATAGAATCGTTTAGGTTGGAAAAGACCTTTAAGATCATCGAGTCCAACCGTTAACACAACACTGCCATCCCACCACAGCCCATTACTAGAGCATGTCCCTAAGCACCTCATCTACTCATCTTTTAAATACCTCCAGGGATGGGGACTCAACCACTTCCCTGCGCAGCCCATACCAGTGCTTGGTAACCCTTTCAGTGACAAAATGTTTCCTAATGTCCAACCTAAACCTGCCCTGGTGCTACCTGAGGCCATTTCCTCTCATCCTATCACCCATTACCTGGGAGAAGAGATCAACACCCAGCTCACTACAAGCTCCTGTCAGGTGGCTGTAGAGGGCGATAAGGTCTCCCCTCAGCCTCCTTTTCTCCAGGCTGAACACCCCCAGTTCCCTCAGCCGCTCCTCATATGACTTGTGCTCCAATAAGTCTTGTTGACTTTTTTATCTTTGTCCCTCATAGATCCTTTTTTAATACTAGCTTTTAAGAAAAACATAAATATTTGTGTTAATATCAATGGTTTTCTGCATTCAGAATTAAGTTAGATGTATTTAATTCCTCTGGAAGAGTTGCAAGTGGGATCATTTAGTTATTACTGAATTGGTTTACTGTGTCCAAACACTTCTTCCCTCCAAGTAGTGGAAGAAATTAGATCAGTTACCATCTTCTCTCATTCTTTTGCACATTAGTTCTCCCTCCACCTTCTTTGCAGTCCTTGTAACATATTTTTCAGGTAATAGGTCAGATTTTTTTGAGGAATCAGCACATCAGATGGATACCCTCCAGCATTTTGAGCAAAACAGTTTTTTTCTTTTTCACACTGCACGCTGAAGTCCTATGTACGCTTTGAACAATAAAGGGGGAGGGCTTTTAGATATTAAGAAACCAACTTTGGAGGATAAAATGCAGGAAGACATTCAAGTATCTCCCCCAAACAGATTGAGATTTCACAGTGGTAAGAAAATTTTCTGTTACAAGACAGCGATCAAATTGAGAAAGATTTTAAAGTCTGAAAATAGCTTTGATTTAAACTAGAAGTTGCTTCATTTCTCTTTGAGTGAAGCTGAAAAGGTATCTAAACTTTGAGGATCCGTTGTTCTGAAAACCGATTGGTTTCATTTGTGTTTCTCAACTTACAATCCTTTAAGCCAAAATGTTGATGGAAAAGGTTGAAATAGTGTATGCTGAGTGCTATTTGGTTGCCGCAGCTGTGCTCGGTCACGCACATTTCACTGTGCTCCTGATATTTCTGATAAACCATATTGAGCTGAAATGCCATCAATCACTGCGAGTTACAAAGCCAAAGGCACTACACAATTTTGACTGTCTCCTGGAAGGAATTTAGACGGATTCATTTTTTATGCTATGTTGGATTTGTGTCCTGATGTTGATAAAACGCCCGGTTGCACCCATGCATAAATATTACAGAGCCCCTCTGCAGCTTCTACCTATTCAACACAAAAGCCTTTGTGCGTGACAAACTCAACGGGAAGAGCAGAGGCACGGATGAAAAGTGTGAAGAAACGTACTGAAATCTTGGGTGGCATTTAACTGCATTAAATTGCAGTCGCTTTAGCCAAGCGTATCTTAATGACTAGCTTTTAGTTACCCAACATTCACAAATTACTGGGAAGTTAAAAGAAAAAAAATCAATTTAAGCAAATCAGTATCACAGAGGCCCAAAATTTCTGGCCGACAATTTGCCATGTCATGAATGGAAATTTGCAATGATCTTTCAACAACGTTTTAGGACTAAAGGTCTTCCAGGATCAAGGTTTTTTCGACAGAGGTCAATAGGAGACACATAAATCTATTTTCCAGAGTCACTCCCTTCTCTAGATCTGTTCCTGGTCCCATGGCAAGAAAGTTTATTCAAATTTCTCTGCTTCACACCGGGAGAAAAACAAAGCAAACTGCCTGTCCTGCTGGTTGCCGCCTGGCCAAGGTTGGTTTTATTCCAAGACTCACGGTTTGGTGAATCCAAACACTCCAGAGGTGTGTTGCCAGATCTTTCTCTGTACGTGGAGGTCAACTTAAACATCAGAATCTGTTTTCTCCTCCTTCTGGCCTGGGCTTTGGAAACTGCCAGAGCAGCCATAATCCTGTTCGTGACATGGTAGTAGTATTAGGAAATTGCTGAGAAAATATCTTTTGTCAAATTGGCTGCATTTTATGGCAGGGTTTACAACCAGATCACATTCTCCTGTGTTACCATTCATGTCTTCCACGCTGGACTCTCTTAGAACCGAGAAGATCGCCCAGATCTGGAAAAAAAAAAAAAAAATCAGGTCTCCATTAGATCATCAGGGTTCATTTTGTGGCATTTTTCAGCCTTTGATCTCCAGATGTGGAGTCTGGGGTTGGGGTAGGTGATCTTTAAAGGTCCCTTCCCAGCCAAACCATTCTGTGATTCTGTGATTAGATTGAAGACTCTTCTATTCTTCTCATGGAATATTTCTAAGGAGTTGGATTTGAGTTTTTTCCTAATCCAGTCCACCAATGGGACTTCAATTTTATGGGAAATCCTGTTTACTTCTTAATAGGAAAGTCCTTTACCCATGGCAAAATTTTCCCATCTTCATTTGTCTTCCTGATAGCAACTATATTTGCTAGAGAAGGGAAAAATCAAATCTCTGATAGCTGATTTTCTTCATACTGTTTTTTTGAGGATGAAGTAACTCTCAGGACATTTCCAAGTGCCTTGCATGTGTCTGCATTCCAAGTAAGTCGCAAAATGAATTTGCCTGTGATTTCTTCCAAACGCCCATGAATCCTCTGCTGGAGCTTGCTGTCATATACTGAGTATTACTTGTGCTTTATCTTTTTGTACTAACAGGACAAAATCCTTTAAAGGCATTCCTTATCTTTTAGTGTCAGATGCTGACAAGTCCCAAGATTTACATATTTCATTAAAGAGAATTTCTCCCTGGCATAACTGACCTGGGCAAACACGTTACGAGATCATTAAAAGGGAATCCTTTGCACCAGTTTGTGCTCATTCAGTAAAAGCTCAGGCAAAAATGAAATATTTTTTTTCACGCAGTTGGAAACTGCAAAGCAGCCATTTGAAACTCCACTTAATACTTGGCATGCAACATGCTCCTGCTGAGCTTTAATAAGCCAAACCTGAACTCACAGAAATCGGGGATGCAGTTTGACCCATTGCATTGGTGCCTGTCTGGATGTTGGCTTAGTCTCAATGTTAAACCACTCCATCTCTCTTTCATGATTTAAAATACTGAATGATGCTAGGAAAGAATCCCAGCAGTACAGTTACATGGCAACGTGGAGTCTTTGCGGGATGCTCAGGAAGGTTCTGTCACTTCTTGAGACTTCTTCTGGCAACTGCAGCAACTTAAAATTGGGCGGCTGTTCACTGGTTGTGCTAAGGTAGATTTCACGGTCATTTCTGCTCGTTCCCCTGCCGAAGGACTAAAAGCAGTACCTCCTTACCTGACTACAGTGATATTCCCTGGGTGCTTGCTCAACCAAGTCAGGTGAGTTAAGGATCTGTTCTGAGGAAATTTAAATCCACTTCTTTCAGCCCTCATGGTGAAGCCCTTCATTCTTACTTCACTTCTTAGTGGCCTTTCTTGATGCTGCCTTGTCCAAAGCAGTAAGAAAAACTCCAGGCTCCTCTTGCTGATCCGGTCTTTTGGGATAAGGTTATTCCCAGGATGCAGGCTAAATTTCTCCCTATGGTAGACTCCAAATTTCACCTTAGTCAAGAATTAATTTGCTGGTGGTCTTTCCCGGGTCTTATCCCGTGACAGCTCTCTGAAATTCCTCAGTCTCTGACATGCCCAGCCATTCTGTGTCTGAAGCCAAAAGGCTTGCTGCATTGTTTCTGCAGAAGACATGTTTGGATGTGGACGCATGTATGAACAATGCTTCTTCAGGGGCATCCAGATTCTGACAGCAATTCTTCTAGTCTTTATGTCCGTTTTCTGTAAAAATGGATGAAAACATTGTCACCTGTTGTTTATTTTAGATTACAAAATCTTCTAGGCTTTGATGTTTTTATGATGTGAATATTCTCCCAGTGTGATGAGACCCTTATCTGTTCCAGTAATACAAACCCAGCGATAAATATGTCCCAGTGAGACTGCCGAGACCAACTTCAATTTCTTTTTCATGAACATAAATCATATTGCTGACCTGTGGTGGTACTTGCCTGAGGTGGGAGGAAGCTTGCAGGACACTTCCTCACAGAGCAGCTGAGAATAACCCAGTAGAACAAATTAGGTGTGGAACAGAACGGCACTGGTGAGGAGAGGCAGACTGGGAGAATCAAGCAGATCTAATACTTCAGGATCTATTTCACATGTTCTCTGCCAGTTGCTGTTTTAATCCATTATTACTAAAAAGCTGGGTTTGTTGATGGGATTGCTTATCCTATTTTCTTATTTTCTCACTTCACATTTCAGTTAGAAGAAGCTGTGAAAATTAAGTATTCCTGTAATAGCAGACACAGGCACAACACATGACTAATGCGTGGAAGAAATTTTAGGCAAACGTATTTATGGAGGAGCTTATGTATCCCTAATCTAATATTCTGCAACTTCTCAACATAGAAATGCATCATGGAGAGACTTGATGGAGTCTTTAACATAGTATTGAAAATGTTACGTATTATTGTAATTCAGTAAGTCGTATTCTCTATAGCGTTATTCACTTTTCAGTGTTAACGGTGGCTTCTCATAATGTCATGAAGAAACACCTATTTTTATTTAATTTAGTTCCTTTTTCTAAATGGCATAAAAGAATACCAGGTACACCTAATAAAACAGCAATTATCGTGGAATAGATTGCGTTTTTATATTACCTTTCCTTTTTTATAATTACATCTCTGAATACAGACGTATGTTATCAGAAGTATTAACGCATGCAATTAGAGTATGGATTTTACATATATACAAGCTATTGGAGTCACGTAGCTGAACGGGGAGTCTTTGCGTTACTGTTGTATATAGCTAGCAGTTTTGGAAAGGGTGTATTTATTTAGCATACCTTTTACAGCTCAGATAATGGCTTGTACATGGCTCATTCGTACGGGCAAAAGTTGCTGTAAATTGTGCGGACCGTGAAATACCAATTCGGGGAGCACTGCAGCCAGAAAGTGTAGAACTTCCTAAGGTACAGCTGTCGTGGCTCAAATGATAGAGCTGTGTCCTCACTTCAGAAGTTAATGAGGCTTGTAGTAAACTACGGTTTAGACTGCTGACAAAACTTAGGAGGACATGAAGCAATTTCTTGCATTTGCTAGCGCTTTATAAAATAGCAACTGGATCAAAGGAACTGAGCACATAAAATGACCAGGGTAAGCATGGGGGGGAGGAATGTGGTTGGAAATTTGTGTGTTTGCTATGAAAACAATGGATAAAAATTTGTTTTGTTTTAGTAGAGACATTTGAGCAGCCTATCTACATTGAGTTAAATCTGGAAACATACCCTTATGGCAACAGATTTTGCCCGAGGTCCAGAGATGTAAGGGTACATCAGCATCTTTGTCCATGGCTGCGTTCAGATGCCTCCAACACCAGCTAAGCGCTATCACACATTTAATCACTAAGATCTCTTCAATATATGCCGTGTGGCTCTATGCATTCAAGCGCAACGGAAGAACGTTTTGGATTGTGCGTAGACTAAACAGGAAGATACAGAAGGTGGTAATTTTACTTTCACAATTGTCACAAGGCTGCTCAAAATGTGTTACTAAATACAAAAGGAAAACACAGGATAGGAGAGCTTCAGAAGAAAGCACCTGCCCCATGGCAAGTCCAGGGAGCACAGGAAGTGAGTGGGAATAACCTTTCCTACCGCTGTAAGCGTTCTGGCTCGGAGCCCTAGGAACGAAACGCTCCTGGTGTCCCGTCTGTAGGCAGGCACGGAAGGACCTGAGCCAATTTCAGCCTCGACTGGAAGGTGCTGTAGCTGGAGCTTTTGCTCCCTAGTCAAGTCCAGCCTGTGCATAAGAAATCACAACCATTTAATGTACCGGTACTCGTATGATGGGTGCGATGCACATGCCTCATAGCAGCATGCACTTTAGTTGCTTGAATATTGGTAGGGTCAGTTGTACCTAACCTTTCTTTTCATGGAACTAAGGGATATACTGGGGAAAGTGGAATATAGTGCCACTATAACATCACTGGTGATACGGTAATTATAAAGAGGAATATAATTCACATTTTCTTCATACGCAAAAGCAAAAAGAAATCAGTTGGTATTTCCGTCAAAGGAGCCATATCTTTATTTAAAGGTAATTTTTCCAGGCTTACTTAACAAGAATAATCCTTGGTGAAATTGATGTTAAGTTTTTTTAAGGATTTTAAGATTTTTAATATTTATTTAGAAAATAGTAATAATTATATATGCACCCATGAAGGAATATAGTTTGCGCTTGCATATAGTTTGCGCTTGCATCGTTAAGAGCCAACTCTGAGGAGAAGTTTAAGTTGTTCTTTCTACTTCCCTAACTTGAAGCAAGCGAAGCAACTGCAGAAAGCCTTGCAGGTTTCAGGAACCGCCTTGAGGCAGCCCTGTGGAACTGGGACCACAGAGATTGGATGTTGCTTGAGCAAATCCTGTGCTTAAGAAAAGTGGGCCCCCACCCCTGCCCAGCATCTGAACCCACGGATCATGGATTCAATTCCTAAGTAACCACGTGGTGCAGCTGAACCCAGGTATGGGCCCCAGACCTCTGGGGACATACCCTGGATTTCAAAAAGCCACAGGCTGGTGTCACTTGTCACATTACAGAAGAAAGCAGCCAAACCAGAAAGACTCAAGTACGAGCTTCTCCAGAAAGCAAGCTCCATCCCTGCGCTAGCCCTGCCACCAGGGCTGGGCAGCTGCCCCAGGCTGAAGCTTGGGCTGAGGAGCCCATCTCCGGGCTGGCGGCGTGGCTCTGGCCGCAGGCGGGGATGGGGACAGCGAGCTGCAGCACACATGGCCATTTCTAGATTTGCTCTTCCCAGCTGCCTTGGAATGAAGCCTGATCTATCAGAGCCCTCTGCCGGGCATGTACAACAAATGGGCTACGCTGCCAAAACGTCTTTGTTTAAACAGGGGAGCGTAGGATTTGGCGCTATATGAAACAAAGACTTTGTATGATTGTTTTTGATGCTTTAACAGGATAAGATCTCTTCCTTTGTGATTTAAAATTTTGGCCCAACGCTCAATTTGAGAGCGTTGGTTCTCTCCTGCATTGCTCTCTCTCCAGTGCCTTCAGACTTCGCTAATGTACAAATGCCTGGGAGCTTACATGGATTCAAACAGCGATTGGGAAAACTCAGAGGACAAAAATTTACTGACCGCTATTGAATATAAAGATGATGTCTCTCATTTAGGGGGTTTTAGAACCACGCACTTTTGGAGACAAACAAATACCCCTAGGGACACGGACATGCCCTTCCAGCTGTAATGCCCGCTCTCCCCCACTGGTTAGGGGGCTAAATGAATCTTTGGCCTGATCCACTGCAGTTTTTCTTCTGCATGGAGACCAAGACCAACAAATCCAAAGGAATGAGAATATAGGCAGTTTTGAGTACAGGCTTAAAAACAATTTTGTCCTTAATAATACTTAGCGGTCAAAACTAATTATAAATACTTAGCAATAATGATGCTTGTGCAGAACCTTACCCTTTCTGGCACTGCTGAAGACTTTCTGTTTCTTCACTGCACGACTGAAAGGAACGGAAAGAAGTTGCAGGTTTGGCACTTTTGGTCACTAGTTTAACACTTTCACATCTATGGAACAGTTGCATCTGTTCACCCTGAAAGATCACAACCATTAACTATAAGAAAAGTAATTGGTACCCTGTTTGTTTAGCTACTAAACCAGTCATTGCCTCATTTTTGTAAGTTACGTGTCCCGCTTACTTAAAGGAGAGACGACCAGCACTGCAGCACGGACTGTGCTTTAGGAACTCAACGAAGGCACCTCGCATCATTTTCCTTAGCATCAGGGTGATTGCAATGAACCTCGGATGCGCTTTTGTGGTTGCTCATCGGTTTGGACTGTGAGGAGGCCCATGGTTTCATCACTAGGCTTGACTAAGGCTCGGGTTACTTCTTGGTTTAGCGAATGGCATTGGAACTGGGCTGATATTTGGCTCACTGAAGCCGACTGAGGACTGACAGCTTTTCTTTGCCGGTTACTGCTCTGAGATCCTCCCCTCCAGAAGCCAGAAACATGGTTAAAATGCTTCTGTTGCAGCGCTAGCTGCCGATCCTGCTATGGCCGCTTCAGGCAAATGCAACTGTTGCAAGATAAATGGTCAACTTATCTATCCAAAAATCTGTGATTCGGAGAATTGCGATCACAGACCTGTCAAGCCCAGCATTGACTATGCCACTTCTCAGAATGTGGATAATTAAAAATGAACACACTTTACACACAAACCCTAATAATTCACCCACTTCTAACACCATGAAGTTTATTAAAGGGAGTCGAGTTGTAGGGGTTGTTTAAAAATTTTCTAAATCGGCCTTGCTGTCAGCCCCTCTGCCTCTGTTTCTGCCCAGCTGTACATCTCCGGTCGTTGGCCTAGGGAGTCTGCATAGCGCTGGCAGCATCAGGGAGGCTGTGACGGGAAAAAGCATGGGGAACTCCGGCTCTTCAGTGCCTCGAACAGAAAAAATGTGCGGGATTTGGGCCATGACTTGTTCTTTACGTGTAACTATTTGAAAAAGAAACCAAGAGGTTTGAAGGGAGAAGTAGTAAATACCTACCTTGCTTTCCATTAACCTCTTGGCTGCAAGAATTGCCTGTCCCTTCCAGCTTTTCTGTGTACGTTCACCGATTTCCACTCTTTTTTTTTTTCCTACTTAGTTACCACAAATGTCATGCGGTTGCTTTCTCATCGAATGAAAATTTCTTACTCTGTCCCAGACTCCCAGTGTCCATGGAAGCTGCCGAACACCTGCAAGGGATAGCAAGGGTTTTTTGACAGCCAGGTGACCACGTGGTTGGTAAGAAAAACAATCTCTTCTGAACCATCCTAAAAGTAAAAATGTGTGATCCCTGTGGCAACAGTTTTTCATTCATAATCCCCACTTGTTCCAGTGAAAGTCACTGTAAGCTATCTGCCTCTCTGCAGTCTGCCTAGTACGTGCATCTTAAAAAAAAAAAAAAAGCGCAAACATAAAAGTCTTTAGCTTCTTCATCCTAATAAGCTGAAATTTGTATTATATTATTTTCATGCCAAATAATGTTTAAATTGATGAGGAATTTTTCAGTCTATCGGTCTTACATTGCAAGCTGGGTGCCTCCTGACAAGCTCTTGCTTTTCTGAGCACTAAAACTATTTTTGGAAAACTAAAGCTGGTGACTACAGCCTCAGCTTCTCTCCTTTTTGCACAGCAGCAGCTCAAGACCTTCCCTCTTCAAAAGGGTTTTCTCTTCAAATATGCCAACATATTTCAGAGGTTTCTCAGCCCTGCTGCTCTCAGGGATGGGAGGATGATTAATTGATGTCCTTTACTAGGAATGTTTTTTAGGAGATTTAAGCTGCGCTCTGAATTCTGGGGAAGTGTTTTGAGTTGTGAGAGGAGGAGGAGTTGGATGATACTGCTGTGAACTTACAGCTGTTGCTGAAAAAGCTAATTACTCTGATAGCAGATAACTCTTAATTTTTCTGCAGGTTGTGTCTTAAGCATTAATTGTTTAAAGTGTTGAAATTTCTACTTAGGCATTTATTTATTTTTGAAAAGAAAATTAGTCTCTCAAGTCAGTTTTCGCTGTTTCATTTCTGATTTTTAAAGTGCAAGTTTAATTCTGTTGTATCCAAAAAAGTACCTCAGCTTGGGCCACTTGCTGTTTGATATTACATACGCACTTGATATTATAGATATGCTTGGTTTTCTTCTTCATGAGAAGAACAAAGCGGTGGTCTGCTGACAAGCTTCTGCTATAGCTGAGGTGAATTCCTAATATCCTTACAAACATGGAAAACCAGATGGTTAAGAACGATGCCCACAGAGGGCCTGCAGATTTAAATGCTGCTATATGAGGAAACCTGCCTTAAGATTTAGCATATCTAGTTTTTCTTTTAGGTGAGGTAAATAATGGTTTGAACCATGGGTTTGCATAGTCAGAGTGCAGGATTTTAAAATGATCACCTAATTTTGTAAATTGTTCATCAATGCTAATAAAAAGTGGGAAATTTAGCATAGTCTTCAAAGAACTAAAAAGCTGTTCAGAACCCAGTGCTGTTGTACGTAACCGCCGTGAGAACTGGCTTGAAAAAGCTCCTGCATGTTGCAAAACCAGCCTTAGCCATGACTGATTTTTAATCAAAATGAGGTGGTGTAAGTAAATCTTTTATCCTCTTCTCTTCTTTCCTTCTTCAGTGTTACATTTTGCTCATTTACAATTAGTGCAGAACCCAGAGGTAGCAGCAGATGAAAATCTACAACTGAAATAAGAAATGGTTTAAATGGTAAATTTGATTCTTCTTGGCCTGATTACACGAGTACAAATCAGAAATTATTCCATGGAAATCAATGTGGCTGTACTAACGTAACCTCAATAGAACCAGGGAAATATATCAGCCCACAGGATAGAAGCTTGTCATGAAAAATTAATCTCTGCCCATGGAACTTGCCTGCACGCAAAACCCGAGGGCAGGGACGCGTACAAGTACTTACAGCTACAACTTTCTGCAGGAGTAGATGAATGTCCTCGGTTACCTCTGCGGGCCGTGCTGCGCGCGTGCTGCTGATCATGCCATCCTAGAATCGTAGAATCATTCAGGTTGGAAAAGACCTTTTAAGATCATCAAGCCCAACCATTAGCCTAACCCTGCCATCCCACCACTAAACCACGTCCCTAAGCGCATCTGAGCTGACAGAGGGGAAGTCTCGCCCGTTTCCCACCATCGCAGAATCTCAGCGGTCAGCGCACCAGCACTGTTACTCAGTGTTAAAGCCAGTCAAAACAGTGAGCT
>CM067102.1:5793964-5806497 GCA_034008185.1 Gorsachius magnificus | reverse complement strand
GGTTGAAGGGGCCCCGGCGTTTGGGGGTGCGGGGGGGTCTGGGGATGCCGGAGTTTGGGGGCACCGAGGGGGTTGAGGGTGCGGGGGGGGGGTGTTGGGGGTGCCGGGGTTTGGGGGCACTGGAGGTTTTGGGGGTGCCGAGGTCTGGGGGTGCCTCCTCACCCCTCGCCCCCCCGCCCGCAGTGGACGGCGCCTGGGCCGAGTGGGGGCCCTGGTCCAACTGCACCGGGGGCTGCGGGGGGGCGCGGCTGCGCCGGCGGGGGTGCCGGCCCCCCCAGAACGGCGGCCGCCTCTGCGCCGAGCTCCCCGGGGAGACCCCGGCCGCCCTGGACGGAGCCGGGGGGCGGTGGGGTGGGCCCAGGGGGCGGGGAGGGGATCGAGAGGCGGGGGTGGTCCCAGCGGGATGGGTGGGCGGGGGTGGGGCCGGGGGTCTCCGTGGGTCGGGGTCTCCGTGGATCGGGGTCCGGGGGTCTCCGGGGGTCTCCGGGGGATGGGTCCCCCGTGGGGCTCCGCGTGGCCCTGACACACCCCCCCCCAGGCTCCTGCGGGCCCGGGCTCTGCCCCACCCCGCCTGCCCGGGGGGGCTGCGCCCCCTGCCCGCGCCCCCTGCCCGGCCTCCTGCGCCGAGCGCGCCGCGGGCAGCGACTGCGGCCCGGCCCGACCCTGCCGGCCCGGTGAGGGGGCGGGGGGACCCACACCCCCCAACCCACACCCCAACTCCCCACACCCCCCCAACCCCCCCCATCCCTCCCCTCTCCACACCCCAATCCCCCCCCCACCCCCCCCTTAGCCCCCCTCACCCCTGCTCCACCCCCCCAACCCCTCACTCCCCCCCCCACACCCCCTTTAGCCCCCCTCACCCCGCCCCGTCTCACCCCCTCCCCCCCACCACGCCCTCGCCCCTTCACCCCCTCCCCCCCCTTACCTCCCTCACCCCCCCCTTACCTCTCTCACCCCCCCTCACCTCCGCCATCCTTCTCTGACCCCCCCCGACCCCCCTTACCTCCATCACCCTTCTCACCCCCCCCCTTACCTCACCCCTCCCTTACCCCACCTCCCTCCCCCCTCCTCCCCGTCACCCCCCCTTACGCCCCCCCAGGCTGCTGGTGCCCCCCGGGGCTGCTGCTGGCGGGGGGGGGTCGCTGCGTGCGGCCCCGGGGCTGCCCCTGCCCGCCGGGGGGGCTCGGCTGCCGCCTCTGCACCTGCCGGGACGGACGGCTGCGGCGCTGCCAGGACCCGGCCTGCACCGGTGAGCCCCGAGCCCTCCCCCGCTGACCCCCCCACTGACCGCCCCCACTGACCGCCCACTGACCCCCCCACTGACCCACCCCGCTCCTGGCACCCCCCCACTGACCCCCCCCCACTGACCCACTACTGACCCCCCCCTGCCCCCCATGACCCCCCCCACTGACCCCCTACTGACCCCCCATTGACCCCCCCCACTGACCCCCCTGCTGGCACCCCCGCTGACACCCCCGAACTGCTGACCCCCCAAAACCACTGAACCCCCCAACCCCCCGGCACCACTGACACCCCCGCTGACCCCCCCAGAACCACTGACCCCCCCAAACAGGTCCCCCCCAACTGCTGACCCCTCTTGTGGTCCCACTGCCCCCCGCCGCCAAACCGGTGGCCCCGCCGTGGTCCCAGTTCCCCCCCCCCAAACCAATGCCCCCTGAAACTGGTGCCAACCCCCCCCCAAACCACTGACCCCCCCACTGATCCCCCCCACTCACCCCACCGCTGACACCCCCAATCACTGACACCCCTGAGCCTGTGCCCCCCCAAACCGCTGCTCCCCCAGAACTGGTGCCCACCCCTTTGACCCTGTGCCCCCCCCAACCCAATGCCCCCCCCTCAACCTGGTCCCCTCCACGCTGACCCAGTGCCCCCCCCCCCCAAACTGACCTGGTGCCCCCCCCCAGTCTCCCAGTGCCTCCCAAAACTGCCCCGGCCCCCCCCCCGCTCTCCCAGTGCCCCCAACTACCGGTGCCCCCCAAACCCCCCCCCCCAACCCGATCCCCCGTGCCCCCCCCAGTGCACTGCGGCGGTCGGCCTGGTCGCCATGGGGCCAGTGCCCAGGCCCCTGCGGTAGCCCCAGCGTCCAGTGGTCCTTCCGCAGCCCCACCAACCCCCCCCGCCGCGGCGCCGGCCGCCCCTGCGGGATTTCCGCGGCCCGCGGGAGGGGGGGGCCCCCCGCCCCCGCCCCCGCCCCTGCAGGTGCCGGACGCCGCCGTGCCGGCAGTGCCAGCAGCGGGGCCGGCGCTGGGCCCCGGGGGAGCGGTGGCGGGGGGGGCCCTGCCACGTCTGCCAGTGCCTGCCCAGCCTGGCCGTGGCGCCGCCGTCGCCCCCCCCGCCGCGGGCCCCCGACGGTGCCGGCCGGGGCGGGGGGTGGGGTGTGGCGGTGGCAGCAGTGGTGGCGTGGGGTGGTGACAGTGTGGTGGCATGGTGGCGGTGGTGGTGACAGTGGCAGTGATGGTGGTGGTGGTGGCAGTGGTGGTGGTGCTGGTGCCGATGGCAGTGACAGTGGTGGTGGCAGTGGTGGCAATGGTGGTGACAGTGGCTGGGGTCGGTGGTGGCATGGCGGTGACAGTGGTGGTGGCAGTGGTGGCTGTGGTTGTGGCAATGGTGGTGGTGGCAGTGGTGGTGGTGACAGTGGTGGTGCTGGTGGCAGTGACGGTGGTGGTGCTGGTTGCCGACGGTGGTGGCAATGCTGACGGGGGGGGTGACAGTGGCGCCGTGGGTGGTGGGGGCCGTGGGGACGCCTGCTGCCGCTGCGCCCCAGCGGGTGAGTTCGGGGGGGGGTGGGGGGTGTGCAGAAAAGGGGGGGGGAGGGGGTTGGGGAGGGGTGGGGGCTGCCCCAGCACCGGCTGCACCCCGGCTGTCCCCGCCGCAGGTGACAACGCAACGGCCACCCCCCCCGCGCGCCGACGACAGAGCCGCCCGCCGCCGCGCCGGCAGAGCCCCCCGGCAGCCCCCTCCCCACCTCCCGCTGCCCCCCCCGGCGGTAGGCGGGCCCCCCCCCCCCCGCGGGGCCAGGGGGGACGCGTGTGCCCCCCCCACCCCCCCCCCAACCCCGCGCCCCCCGCAGACCCCTGCTACCGGCCGCTGGGCATCGCCTCCCTGCCGGACCGGAGCTTCAGCGCCTCCGCCGAGCAGGATGGGACCCCTGCCCGCGCCGCCCGCCTGGGGGCTGCCCGCTGGGGGCTGGGGCTGCAGGGCTGGGCCCCCCCGGACGAGGCGTATGCCGAGCTGCTCGCCCGCCCCCCCTTCCTGCAGCTGGACCTGCCGGGGCCCACCAACCTCACCGGTGGGTGCCCCCGCGGGGTGGGGGGGGGACACAAATGACACGCTGGCGCCGCGTGCCGCGCCGTGCCCCCATGGGATGGGGGGGGGACACACAAATGACACGCTGGCGCCGCGTGCCGCGCTGTGCCCCCCAGGTGTGGTGCTGCAGGGCGCCGGCTCCTCCGACGCCTTCGTCACCACCTTCCTGCTGGAGCTCAGCGCCGAGGGCGCCCGCTGGCACCGCTACCGCGAGGTCACCGCCACCGGCCAGGCCCGCGACAAGGTGACGCCAGGGTGCAGGAGGGGCTCTGGGTGCCCCGCGCCCACGGGGGCTCATGTGAAGCCCCCTTTCCCTGTGCACACCACCCCCCCCAGCTCTTCCAGGGAAACTGGGACGCCGGGACGCCGGCGGTGCGGCTGCTGGGCCGCATGGTGCAGGCGCGGCACGTCCGCCTGCTCCCCCAGGACTTCCACAACCGCATCGTCCTGCGCGCCGAGCTGCTGGGCTGCCCCCCGGGTACGGCGGGGGCACCCCCACACCCCCCCACACTCCCCCCCGCAGGACCCCTGTGCCCACACACCTCTGCCCATGCCCCACAGTGACCCCTGCCCGGCCGGCGACGGCAACAGCGGTGACAGCAACGGCAATGACAGTGACACCGGTGACAGTGGTGCCGGAGACGATGCCAATGGAGACGATGCCAATGGAGACGATGCCAGGGAGATGCCAGAGATGCCAAATGGAGTGCCACCAGTGCCTGTGGCAATGCCGGTGGTGCCGGTGCCGGTGCAGGTGCCACCGCGGCAGCGCCCCTGCGGCACGGGCGAGTTCCGCTGCGGGAGCGGGGCCTGCGTGCCCGCGGGTGCCGGCGGTGCCCTCTGCGACGGCGTCGACGACTGCGGCGACCTCTCGGACGAGCTGCCCTGCGGTGAGCGGGGCGGGGGGGCCTGGTGCCGCGCGGTGCCCCCCCACACACCACACATCCTGATGCCGACACCACTGCCCACCCCACACAGGACTGGCCCCCCCCATGCCCTCCCCGGCGCCGGGCCGTGCCCCCCGTCCCGCCTGGCCTGCCCCGGCTCCCGCGGCTGCCTCCCGGCGTCCCGGCGCTGCGACGGCGTCACCGACTGCCCCGACGGCTCCGACGAGGCCGAGTGCGAGACCCCCGGCAGCACCAGGCATGGGGGCCGGGAGGGTGGGGGGCCCGGGGGGGATCCGGGGGGGGGCGGGGGGGGTGGGTGCCCCCTCATTGCCACCTCTGCTTCTTCCAGCCCCGTGGCCCCCGCAGTGGCTGGTGTCCTGGTGCCCCCCACCCATCCGCTGTGGGTGCCCCCCACCACGGTCAGCCCCAGGGGACGGGGGGGTGGGGGGGGGGGGGGGGGGCGAAGGTGTGTCTGTCTGTCCTGGCGCAGGCGTCCTTGGGGACAGACGCCTGGCTGCCCCCCGAAGGCACCGAGCCCACCCCCCCAGGTACCCGCCAGGAGGGGAAGGGGGGGGGCAGAAGCTGGGGACCCCTGGGGGGCAGCCGGGGTGGCTGGGGGGGGCCAGGACAGGGGGGGGGGGGGGGGCCCGGGCCATTGGGGAATCCTGGGCTGGGGGGGCTGGACCTGGGGGACTGGGCTGGGGGGGGGGTCCTGGGCTACTGGGGGGTCCTGGGCTGGGGGGGGCTGGTGCTGGGGGGGGTCCTGGGCTGGGGGGGGCTGGGGGGGCCGGGGCTGCCTGTCCCTGCATGCCGGGGGGGGGCTGCCAGGGGACCGTCCTGCCTCCCCAAACTGGGCCCTGCCCCACACAGGGCAGCCGGGGGCTGGGGCCCCCCCGGGCCCCCGCCGGCCCCCCCCCCCCCGGCCCCGCCACGGGCCCGGCCCCCCCGGGGGGGCCCCCCGCCCAAGCCCCCCCCCCTCCCCCCCCCCCCCAGGGGGTGGCCCCGGTGCGCGGGGGTGGAGGGCGGGCACGGCCCCCCTGGAGCAGGATGGGGACCTGGGGGTGCCGTGGGTTTGGGGGTGCTGCATGGTTGGGGGGTACTGTCAGTTTGGAGGTTCCATGGGGCTGGGGGTACTGTGGGTTTGGGGGTGCTGTGGGTTTGGGGGTGCCATGGGGCTGGGGGTACTGTGGGTTTGGGGGTGCCGTGGGTTTGGGGGTGCCATGGGGCTGGGGGTGCCGTGGGGCTGGGGGTACTGTGGGTTTGGGGGTGCTGTGGGTTTGGGGGTGCGTGGGTTTGGGGGTGCCATGGGGCTGGGGGTACTGTGGGTTTGGGGGTGCCGTGGGTTTGGGGGTGCCATGGGGCTGGGTGCCGTGGGGCTGGGGGCAGCACCATGCTCACCCCTGCGCGGGGGGGTCCCTGCCCCCCCAGGGCCGGCCCTGCCCCGGCTGCTCTGCCCCTGGGGCCGCGTCGCTGCGGGGTGCGGGGCTGCCTGGATGCGGCCCGGCCTGCGACGGGCGCGTGGACTGCGCCGACGGCTCGGACGAGGCAGGTGCGGTGGAGCCCCGGCCCCCCGGCCCCCCCCCCCGGGACCCCCTGGCACCTCCGGCACCCCTGGAACCCCCCCGGGCCCGGGCCCCCCCCCCCCGGGACCCCCTGGCACCCCCGGCACCCCCGGAACCCCCCCCCCCCGGCCCCGGCACCCCCGGACCCCCCCGGGACGCCCCGGGACACCCCTGGGACACCCCCCGGGACTGCCAACACCCCGGGGACACCCCGCGGGACTCCCCGCACCCCCCGGCACCCCCGCACCCCCCGGGACCCCCCCGGCACCCCCCGGCCCCCCCGGGACCCCCCCCCCCCGGCCTCTCCTCCCAGGACCCCCTGGCTGCGGGGACCCCCTCCCGGGGGGGCCGAGCCCCCCCCCGCCCGCAGCGTGGGGGGGGGGCTCCCCCCCCCCCCACGGCCGGCCCCCCCCCGCGCCCCCCCCCCCCCGCCCCGGCGGCATCGCCCCCCGCGGCCTTGGCGCCGGGGAGGGGGGGGGCGGGGGGCGGGGGGCGAGGGGGGGGGCAGTGAGGCTGGGGGGGGCGGGGGGATCAAGGTTGGGGGGCTCCGGGGCTGGAGGGGATGTCCAAGGCTGGGGGGATCAAGCCTGGGGGGCGCAGAGGTTGGGGGTATCGAGCTGGGGGGGGTCTGAGGCTGGGGGGGTCCGAGGGTGGGGGCCAGAGACACCCGGAGTGCGGGGCCCCCCCGGGCAGCCCTGACACCCCCTCCCTTCCCCCCCGCCGCTGCACCTGGCCCCCTGGGGGGGCTGGGGCCCCTGCAGCCGCTCCTGCGGGCTGGGGGTCGCCCTGCGCCGGCGGGCGCTGCTGCGGGGGGCCCTGCCCGGGGGGGGCTGCGCCCGCCCCCGCCTCGACACCCGCGCCTGCTTCCTGCCCCCCCCGCTGCCGCGCCCCCGGCCCCCCTCCCCGGGCCATGACCCCCCCTGGGATGGGACCCCTCCCCCTATATGCCAGGACCCCCCCACGGGATGAGACCCCCATCACAAGCCGGGGACACCCCCCCCAGGCTGGAACCCCCCCCATGCTGGGACCCCCACCATCCCCGGGGCGGCCGGGGGGTGCCCAGTGTTGGGGTTGGGGGGGCTCGTCCCCGCGGGGGGGGGGCCCCCCCCCCCCCCCCCCCCCCCCGGCCCGGCGGGGGGCGGCCTGGGGGTCCTGGTCCCCCTGCGACGCCGAGTGCGGGGGGGGCGTGCGGAGCCGGGAGCGCAACTGCAGCGCCCCCCCCCCAAAAGCGGGGGGCACGGGGGGGGGGCACGGGGGGGGAGGCGGGGGGGGATGGGGGGGGTGGGGGGGGGCGGGGGGCGGGGGGGGGGGGGGGGGTCACGGGGGGACAGGGGGGGCTACGCGGGCGATGGGGGGGGCATGGGGGCGGGATGGGCTGGGGGGGGACGGGGGAGCATGGGGACGGGGTGGGGTGGGGGGCACGGGGGATGTATGGGGACGGGATGGGGGGCACGGGGGGGGACGGGGGTGACAGGGTGGGGGGCATAGGGATGGGGTGGGGGACACAGGGGGCACGGGGGGGATGGACAGGGGGCACGGGGTGGGTGGGCGGGGGGTGCGGGGGGGCACGTAGTAGGTGGCGGGGGGATGGGGTGGGGGACGGGGGATGGGCTCGGGGGCACAGGGGGCACGGATGGGGGGCACAGGGGTGGGGGGGGGGCCCGGGGGGGGGGGGGCCCGGGGGGCTGGGGGGGGGGGGGTTTGCCGGGGGGTGCCCGGGGGGGGGCCGGGCGCGGGGGCGGGCGGGGGCCAGGCTGCCGGTGCCCCCCGGGGGCGGGGGCTGCGTCCCCCCCAGCCGGTGCGGTGCCTCCTGCCCGGGGAGCGGCGCCTGCCCGGGGAGCGCTGGGGGAGCGGGGGCTGCCGGGGGGTGAGCGGCCGCCTGACCCGCTGTGGCTGGCTGCTGTGCCTGCTGTGCCCGCGTGCTGCCGGCCTGCCTGTGCCCTGCCGTACCTGCTGTGCCTGCTGAGCCTACTGCTGCGTCCTGCCTGTGCCTGCCTGTGCCCTGCCTGTGCCTGCCTGTGCCTGCCTGTGCCGCCTTGCCTCCTGTGCCTGCCTGTGCTGCCTGCCTGTGCCTGCCTGTGCCTGCCTGTGCCCTGCCTGTGCCCTGCCTGTGCCTGCCTGTGCCTGCCTGTGCCTGCCTGTGCCCTGCCTGTGCCCTGCCTACGCCCTGCCTGTGCCTGCCTGTACCTGCCTGTGCCCTGCCTGTGCCTGCCTGTGCCTGCCTGTGCCCTGCCTGTGCCCTGCCTGTGCCTGCCTGTGCCTGCCTGTGCCTGCCTGTGCCTGCCTGTGCCTGCCTGTGCCCTGCCTGTGCCTGCCTGTGCCCTGCCTGTCCTGCCTGCGCCTGCCTGTGCCTGCCTGTGCCTGCCTGTGCCCTGCACCCTGCCTGTGCTCTCCCTGCACCCAGTGCCTGCCTGCACCCTGCCCCCCCCCCCGGCCCTGCCCCCGGGCTGGCCGGCTCTGGGGGTCTGTGCCCCCCGGCTGAGCCCCCCCCCAGCGTGTGCCGGGAGGGGACAGTGACCTGCGAGGCCGGGGCCTGCGCCGGGGGGGGGCCCCCGGGGGGGGGGGGACGCGGAGGGTTCAGGTGGGGGCCGGGGGGGCTGGGGGTCGCTGCCCCATGGCGGCAGGGGCCCCGTGCCCCACGGACAGGGCGGCCACCGGCGCCTTCCTCCCCAGGTTGCCGGTCAACCCCACGGCGGCTGCCGGCGGAGCCCCCTGCCCCGGGGGCGCCCGGGAGCTGCGAGCCTGCGCCCCCCCCTGCAGCACTGGGGGTGCCCACCCGGCCGGGGGCCCTGGGGGGGTCCTGGGGTGGGGGGGTACGGGGTTGGGGGTCCCTGGGGTGGGTGTCCCTCAGGTGAGGGGTTCCTGGGAGGGGTCCCTGGGGTGGGGGTCCCTGGGATGGGGGGTTCCTCGGGTGGGGGGTCCGGGGGGGTCCCTGGGGTGGGGGTCCGGGGGGGGGCTCCCGGGGGGGGGCCCGGGGGGCGGCCCCCCCCATCGCCATCCCGCTCCCTCCCGTGCCCGCAGAGGCACCGTGGGGCGCGTGGTCCCCGTGGGGCGCGTGGTCCCCGTGGGGGCCCTGCAGCGTCTCCTGCGGCGGGGGCGAGCGGCTGCGGCGCCGGCTGTGCCACCAGCGCCCGTGCCCCGGGCCCGGCCTGCAGAGCGGCCCCGGCCCCCCCGGACCTGCCCCACGGACCTGCCCCATGACCTGCCCCACGGACCTGACCCACGGACCGGCCCCACGGACCCTGCCCCATGGACCTGCCCCACCCCCCCCCCCCCCCCCCCCCCCCCCCCCCCCCCCCCCCCCCTGCCCCACCCCCCCCCCGGCGCGGGCTGCCCCCCGGGCCGGCGTTCCGGGAGTGCGGGGGGGGCGGGGGCTGCCCCTTCAGCTGCGCCCACCTGGCCGGGCGGGCGGCGTGCGCGGGGGGGGGCTGCCCCGAGGGCTGCCACTGCCCCCCCGGAGCCCTGCTGCACCGCGGCGCCTGCCTCCGGGTGAGACCTCCGCCCCCCCCCCCCCCCAACAGCCCCCGGGACCCCCGGGACCCGACCCCCCGGGACTCCCCCCGCGAACCACCCCCCCCAGGACACACACCCCCCCAGGAACCCCCCCGCGGCCCCCCCGGGAACCCCCTGGGCTGCTCCTCCCCCGCTGGGTGGGTGTGGGGGGGTCCCTGCTCCCGGGTGGCCCCAGAGTGGGGGGGGCTGGAGGCCGGGGTGGGTGCCCCCCAACCCACGGACGCCACGGGTCCACAGGTGCCCCCCAGGGGGGGCGGCCCGGGTCCCCCCCCGCCCCCCCGCCCCCCGGGCCCGCCCCCCCCCGCGCCCGGCCAGGAGCTGCCCCCGGGCGCCAGCATCGGGGGGGTCTGCGCCAACTGGTGAGCGCCGCGCCCTCCCCCACCGGCCCCCCCCCCCCGCCCGCCCCCCCCCCCCCCGCCCCGCCCCGCCCCTGACCCCTCCCCTGCCCTTGACCACATCTCTGACCCCACCCCTCCCCGACCCTGACCCCGCCCCTGCCCTTGACCCCTCCCCGACCCTGACCCCGACCCTGACCCCGACCCCGACCCGACCCCACCTTGACCCCAACCGTGACCCCGCCCCTGCCCTTGACCCCGCCCCTGACCCCGCCCCCAGCACCTGCCGCCACGGCCGCCTGCGCTGCTCGGAGCCCCGGTGCCGGCGGGCCGGGGGGTTCGGGCCCTGGGGCCCCTGGAGCCCCTGTGCCCCCAGCTGCGGGGGGCTGGGGCTGAGGCGGCGCTGGAGGAGCTGCAGCCCCCCCCCCCCGGGGGCCGTGCGCCGGGCCCCCGCGCCGACCCCCCCCCCCCCCCCGGTCACGCCCCCCCCCCGGGGTCCCGGCCCCCCAGCCCTGCCCCTCTGCCGGGGGTCCCAGCCCCTCCGTGGGTCACAGCCCCAGGGGTCCCCGCCCCTCTGCTGGGGGTCCCAGCCCCTCCGTGGGTCACAGCCCCAGCCCCTCTGCGGGGTCCGCCCCGGCCGCCGGGGCCCAGCCCTCCGGGGGTCCCAGCCCCATCCCGCCCCCTCTGCGTGGGTCCCAGCCCCTCTGCCCCACGGGGCCATGGGTCCCCCCAGCTGTGGGGTTCTGGGGGGGGGTGTCACTGCCTGTGCTCCCCCCCCGCAGCCCTGGTCTCCCCCACGCCGGAGCCCGGCCCCACCGCCCCAGGTAAAGGCTGTGGGGAGGGGGATGGCACGGAGGGACCCCAACCCTGGGGGGCTCTGGGATGGGGGGGGGTTGATGGGGCTGATGGGAGCCTTCCTCCCGGCCAGGCGCCGAGGAAGAGGAGGGCTTTGGCCCCTGGTCCCCCTGGACCCCCTGCTCCAAGACCTGCACCCGCCCTGAGGCCCCGGCCACCAAGAGCCGCAGCCGCTCCTGTGGCCGGGCCGGGGGCTGCGGGGGCGAGAGCGTCCAGCAGTGGCCCTGCAACCTGCCCCACTGCATGGGTGGGCCGGGGGGGATCCCTGCCCCACTGTGTGGGTAGGCTGGGGGGCTGCCCCACGGCGCGGGGGGGGGGGGGCCAGGGGGAATCCTTGCCCCACTGCACTGGGGGGCTCTGGGGAGGCTCTGGGGGGTCCTTACCCCTCCCTGGGCTCTGGGGGGGACCCTGCCCCCCATCCAGGCCCTGGGTGGGCCGGGGTGCGGTGCCAGC
Source organism: Gorsachius magnificus (assembly GCA_034008185.1). Classification (NCBI taxonomy): domain Eukaryota; kingdom Metazoa; phylum Chordata; class Aves; order Pelecaniformes; family Ardeidae; genus Gorsachius; species Gorsachius magnificus. Next base: position 5,795,565 of record CM067102.1, on the reverse strand, counting down.
TGTGCCAGCCCCATGACACCCCCGTGTCCCCCCAGCCGCCCCCCCCTGCCTGGGCAAGGCCTGCGCCCCTGACTGCCGCTGGACGCCGTGGGGCCCGGGGGCGGCTGCTCCCGCAGCTGCGGGGGGGGGGTGCAGCTCCGCCTGCGTGCTTACACCCCCCCCGGGCCGGGGGGCCGCTGGTGCCCCCACATCCTCAGCGCCAACGCCCAGCGCCGCCTCTGCGGCCTGGAGGAAGGGTGGGGGAGGGGGGGGGGGGCAGGGGGGCTTGGGAGGCTCAGGGGGCTGTTTGGGGGGCTCAGGGGGGCTTGGGGGGTTCAGGGGACTGTTTGGGGGGCTCAGGGGGCTGGTTGGGGGGCTGGCTGGGGGGCTTGGTAGGGGTAGGAGGGGACTTGGGGGAGCTGGGACCTGGCTGGGGGGCTCAGGGGGGCTTGGGAGGCTCAGGGGGCTGGTTGGGGGGCTCAGGGGATTGGCTGGGGGGCAAGGGGGGCTGGCTGGGGGGCTGGCTGGGGGTCTCGGGGGCGCTGGCTGGGCGTTGGGGGGTGCTGGCTGGGGGTCTCGGGGGTCTGGCCCCCGCCTGACCCCCCCGCCCCGCCCCAGTGAACGGCTCCTGGTCACCCTGGAGCCCCTGGTCGCGGGTGCCGGACCTGCGGGGGGGGGCGCTCCATCCGTAGCCGCTCCTGCACTCGACCCCCCCCCAAAAACGGGGGGCGGCCCTGCCCCGGGGAGCGGCACCTGCGCCTCTGCAACCCCCAGCCCTGCGGTACCGCCGGGGGGCCGGGGGGGGCTGGGGGGGCTCGGGGGGGCAAAGGGAGGCTTGGGGGCGCTCAGGGGGGCTTGGGCAGAGGGGGACATGGGGGGTTGGGGGGCGGGGGTGGGGGCTTGGGGGGCTTTGGGGGGGCTCGGGGGCTTTGGGCTGAGGGGGCTGCAGGGGGGCTCGGGGGGCTCGGGGGGGCCGGGGCTGACGGCGCTGGCCCGCCGGGGGTCGCTGCCCCCCCGGGATGGAGCGGTGGCCTGCGGCAACCGGGCCCGGGCACGCCGGGACCTGCGGGGGGCTGGGCTGCGGGGGGGGGCGCTGCCAGCCCGGCTGCCGCTGCCCCAACGGTGAGGGCGGACCCCGGCTCGGGACCCCGACCCCGGGACCTCCGGACCCCGGGCCCGGGACCCTGGACCCCCCCCGAGCCCCGACCCCGCCCGGGACCCCCGGACCCCTGGCACCCCCGGGACCCCCGACCCGGGACCCCTTGACGCCGGGACCCCCGGGACCCCCGGACCCCTGGCACCCAGGACCCCCGGACCACTGGGACCCCCGATCCCGGGACCCTGGGACCCTGGGAACCCTGGCAGGGTGCGGGGAGTGGGGCTGGGGGGGCCCTTGGGCGCTGCGGGGGGGCTCTGCTGTGGGTATGGGCCCAGCATACGGCGGGGGGGGGCGATGGGGGGGAGATGCAAAGCCACGCAGCGCTGGGGGCCGTGCACGCGCTGCAGGCAGCGTGGGGACACGCACGCCCCCACGCATGGACCCACGCCCCCCCCCAGGCACCCTGGAGCAGGACGGGCGCTGCGTGCCCCTGCCCCACGCGACCCGGCACGGATGGGGCCCC
>CM067102.1:5780805-5793464 GCA_034008185.1 Gorsachius magnificus | reverse complement strand
GGGCACGGTGGGGAGCCACTGGCCGGTCACCCCCAAACCCGAGCTGACACATCGCACCCAGTCCTGTGACAAGATGGAGGCTGAGCCAGGAGAAGGAAGAGGAGGAGGAGGAGGTGAGGCCGACGCAGAGCTGAGGGGGTGTCTGTCATTTCCAACACCCCCACACCCCAGCATCCACCCTCTCTCAGAGGTACCTGACGGACGCCCCAGTTTGGGAAGGGGGGTGAAATCCGCTTGTACCTGGTGTCGATGTCACGCAGTGATCTGGGGGTGGCAGGTCTCTCCTGTGGCACCCTGGGAATCCCTCCTTTCTGATCTTTGTCCCCAGGGTGACCCAGTGGAGACGCACCCTGCGCTGGAGAGCGTCCTGCGGGGAGGTGACAGCGACTGCAGAGCAGCGCTCAGACCCGCCTGACAGCAAAGGTGCCCGGTGGCCGCAGAGCAGCCCAGGGGAGCTGGTTCTCTTGGGGGCCAGTCAAGCAGCCCTTCCCTGGCCCTGGTTTGGATCACGTGTGGAGCAGCAGGGAGATGTTTCTCCAGCCCTGGGGCCTGACAGGGGTGTCCCGGTGCCCCCTGGGAGATCCTGCTGCAGGGAAGCGCCCCCCATAGAGCAGAGGCCGTATCCAGCCGTGTGGCTCTGGGTACGGCTGCCCCGAGGGGTCTCGCAGGGAGGACGGGGTCGTGGGCTGGTGGCTCTGGCACAGAAATGGGGAGCTGAAGCCCCGTGGCCATGGCTGGCCGGTTCAACGTCTCCGAGTGCCTCAGCCCTTCTCCCCAGGAGCGTTTAACCCGGCCCCTGTTTCAGGCTGTGAAGATGGGTGGTGGTGATGTCCTGGTGGCTCCGTCTCACTCCCACCTGAAAGCCGTGATGTCTGAGACCCGGGGCCGCCTGGAGGCCCTGGCAGAGATCTCCAGGGAGTTTGTGTTCCCTTTCCTGGTATCTTGGGGCTACAATGTGCTGGGGTTATGGGGTGACAGGGATATCGTTTGGACTTAAGCATGTTATTGTTGGCCCTGGGATCCTGAAGTTACGGGGTTTATTGCCTTATCTTGTGTTCTGTGTGTTGTGGGGGGGTTTTTTTTGGGGGGGGAGGGGGCGGGGTGTGATGAGTCAATATTTTGAGCTTGTTTTCCTTTGTAGGGATTGGACAGGGGCCCTTGTTTTGTTACAGTGCTTCTTCTGGTTGGTTTTGGCTTATCTGGTGGATTGTGTTTTCTGCCTTGAAACCACCATTTCTGCTGTAATATGTCTGACCGGGTTGGGCGGTGTCGCTTCTGGTGCAGTCTGACTCACGCACAAGCGTTTCTCCAAGGTTCCGTGGCTGTTTGACTTTTGCTTTTGCGTAAGAAACCTGCAAAGAGGGTGCTGTCGGTAAATGTAGTGAGTTTTTGTAAATTCTTGGACCGAGTATCATGTGACTTGAAACACTGCTGAAAGAATGGTGGAGGTTTGTCTGTGCATTCTGGATGCTTTGGGTTTGAACGCCTGCTTGTGGAGGTGCCTTCATGCAGTCCTTAGGTCCTGTCCCAAAGCCCAACGTGTGCTTAAGTGGGTGAGTCCCCATCCCTGGGGGTACTTAAAAGCTGGGCAGATGAGGTGCTTAGGGCCAGGGCTTAGTGGTGGGATGGCAGGGTTAGGGGAATGGTTGGGCTTGATGATCTTAAAGGTCTTTTCTAATCTGAAGGATTCTATGATTCTGTGGTTCTGTTCTATGCCCGTGCTGCGTTCATTGCTGAATGTATGCTTTCATGTCATTCAAACCAGAAAGTAAGCAGAGACTGTACCTGCAAGAGCATTCAAATAGCTCTCTCTGTTCCATGGAGCGAGCGCACAAGCACTGGGGAGCACTTTGCAGGGTCAGAATTTCAGCCTGCTCTGGGGGATAAACCCTCAGGAGAGGAAAGAGAAAGCCCTCTTTTTTAAATACAGCTCTACTTGTCTTAATATTTCGTTGTGTTGGATTGTGTTGGCGGTCGGACTCGAAGCATGTGGTCAAACCACTAAAACGTCAAGATATTTAAGGGTTATATACTGCATTAAATCCTCTTACAAGCAGCGCACTCTTGCCCTGTGGGTAGTATAATGGCATGGCTGGCGTGACTGGTAATTTTCCTTATCTTTCCTAGTACAGGAACACAACAACAAACCACCTTGTGAAAACCCAGCCATCCACCCCTACAAAGAGGAAAAGTGATGGGCCTTGGCTTCAGACTCTGCAAAAGCTGTACCAAGCCCGAGGAGAGTGACAAAGAGTGAAGAAATGCCCCAGCGTGACTTGGGGATGGCAGGTGAGGTGTTTCCATCCATCTTCCTCAGACGTAGCAGCCTCGTTTTGTTTGAGGATGTGGTGTTGGAAGCTGTGTCATTCGCTGTCTCCCAAAATGGGGAGCAAACCAGCTGTCATAACTACCGTCTGAGAAAAGCTAGTTGAGGGATTTGTTGCCTGAGGTTAGAGCCACAGTGGCCCAGAAATTAGCCTGTACTTCCTCATGGTTTTGTGTTCTAATGGTCCTGCCCTACCTGAGAAGCAGATGAGTGTCCGAGCACTTTCCCTTTTTTCAGAGGGTCCCCAGTGTGACACACATCCTCCAGGACAGTCGGGGTCCGCTCCAGCTGCTGCCCTTGTGCTCGGCAAAGCCTGGTCCTCTCTCTCAGTGTCTCACCGCGGGTTCATCAGCAGAAGGGCTGGGGCTGGGTGAGGAGCGCTCCTTGCCTGCCCGCTCACCTCCCTGCACATCTCCCTTCCTTGCCCTGATGGGCCCTTTGCTTGCCTGACAGCAGCACCCCGGGGCCTGCCTGTAGGTCACTGCCCCCAAATCCCGGGATTGGTTGGGTACTCCAGAACCTGGCTCCTCTCTCTGTTTCCCCCTCAGCGCTGCTCTGCACAGCAGGACGGCGTTAAAGCCTGGCGTGGGTCAGTGCAGAAGGTGAGCCAGGGGCTGTCCTTGGCCCTTGCTCAGTGTGATCTGTTTTAGGGCAGGGTGCGGTAACCTGCAAGGCAAAGGGGGGCTGTGGAGGCGGTGTCCTTGTGGTTCCCTTCTCACAGCCTGGTGTTGCCGGGGCTGAGCCGTGATAGCCCCTCTCGGGAGGGCTCCTCCGCTCCAGCACAGTGCTCCTGGGGGGGTACGGGTCAATGGCTCCCAAATGGGAGCTGGTTTGTGCCGTGCCAGCTCGGGTGGGTGTTGATGTGTTGATGGGATGTGCCTGTATGTAGGAAAAAAAACCTGTGAGGTCACTGTCCCGGCGTGTTTAATAAATGTAATGGAAGCATCGAGGAGGCTCTTGTACTGCTTGGTTTTAGGGCAGGGGAGAGGCCAGTCTGACCGTGTACGTCAGCCAAGAGCTGTGTGGTAGGGTTCCTCTTGGCCTGTGGGCCCTGGTACTTTTCCTAAATCCCACAAAGCCTCCTCCCTCTCTTCAGTTTCCTATGAGCCACGTTACATACCTTCTGTTAGACCAAGAGCCCCCCGTGCTTCCAGGAGTGACGCCTGTAAATCTTTTCTAGTCAAATGTGACATCTAAGGCAGGATTCCTCTCTGGTACGATGCCTTTACAGGATGGCGTTTGATCAGCACATCTCTGGCTAACAGGAATAGCGCAGCTGAGCTCTGTCTTAATTCAAATGAGGCTGCTGCTTTGGAACAGGAATTCCCCTGTCTTTTGATTTCAGAAGTTAGGACTCTTCCTTGCCCTGCTTCTCATCAGCACCCCGACACAGGTGGTCAGGTACATGATTTGAGCAATTTTAGGCTTGTGGTGCCCTTAATTACTCATTGTCATGCCGTTGGGTGCCTTGAAAGCTTGGGGGTTTTTAGCTTCTAAGTAATTTCCCTATTCAGAGTGGTGGTCTAAATCACAGATGGAGCAGCGTTGGCAGCATCGCTGTCTGCTTTGAATTGTTGTTTTCGAGGGCTTTTCTGTGAAGTTATTTTATTGGTTTATTGGTTTTCTTGTCTTTGTTTTTCATTCCCCACACAGAACGGACCCATCTCCTGTACAGATCTGTGCAGCAAACAAAGCCAAATGTCACCCACGTGACAGTGATTTATTTATGTTTTTCTGATTTTAATAGGTGCAACGGAAGTAATGGATTTGTACTGAGTTACAGACGCAGCGCCTGGAGGGTACATTCTCACCCCAAAGATGGATTCAGATGCACCAGTTCGATGTGCACAGCGTGGGTGTGCACTCACCTCTGCCCCCTCTCTCTCGGTCGGTAGGCACGTATGGACGCACACGTGCTCCTGGACGATGCATTTCCTTCCCAGATGCGGGGTTACGTTTAATGTGGTTGGGTTTGTTTCCCCTCTAGATTTAGCAGAGTCGTATTAGCAGGTTACGACGTACATAAATGAATTACTAAGCAAAAAAAATGCTAGGACAAGCTCAGGAATTGATACTTTACACTTTATTGTTAGCTGTGGAAACCATGAACTCAAAGAACACATTTTCCTTGCGTTGCAGTTTCTTCCCGTTCCCTTTGCTTTTCCCTTTGCCTTTCCATTTCCTTTTGTCTTTGCCTTTCCCTTTCATTTCAAAATTTTCCTTTCTGCCTTTCCCTTTGCCTTTGCATTTGCCTTTGCCTTTGCCTTTCCCTTTGATTTCTATTTGCCTTTCCCTTTGCCTTTGACCTTTGACCATTTTGGCTTTTACTTTGGTATTGCCTTTGTCTTTGCCTGACGCTTTGATTTTTATTTTGCCTTTGTCTTTGCCTTTCCCTTTCCCTTTGCCCTTCCATTTCGCTTTTACTTTGATAGTGACTTTGCCTTTGCCTGTAGCTATGATTTTCAATTGGGTTTTGCCTTTGGCTTTCCCTTTGACTTTCCCTTTCTTTTTTAATTTACCTTTGTCTTTGCCTTTCCTATTGCATTTACCTCTGCTTTTGATTTGTCTTTTTCAATGCCTTTAGCTTTCCCTTTGATTTTACCTTTCCCTTTAACTTTCCTTTGACTTTGCCTTTCCCTCTGACTATGCCTTTGCTCTTGCCTTTGTCTTTCCCTTTGCCTTTCCCTTTTCTTTTGGCTTTCACTTTAGTCTTGTCTTTCCCTTTCATTTTTAGTTTGGTATTGCTTTTGAATTTCCCTTTGCCTTTCCCTTTGCTTTTGGCTTTGGCTTTGTCTATGGCTTTAGCTTTGCCTTTGCCTTTGCCTATCCTTTGCCCTTGTCTTGCCCTTTGCCTTTGGCTTTCTGTTGAGATTTTGCTTTGGCTTTAGCTTTACCTTTGCCTTTCCTTTTACCTTGGGCTTTGCCTTAGGCTTTGACCTTCTTTTTGCTTTTATCATTGCCTTTCCCTTTCAATTTCCCTTTTCTTTTCCCTTTTCCCTTTTCTTTGGCCTTTGTATTTAGCTTTGCCATGCCCTTGGCTTTGCCTTTGAATTTTACCTTTTCTTCTGCCTTTGCCTTTCCTTTTGCTTTCGCTTTTCCCTTTGCTTTTATTTTGCCTTTTCTTCTCCCTTTCCCTTTGCCTTTGCCTTTGTGATTGGCTTTGCCTTTGCCTTTGCTTTTCGCTTGGGCTTTGCCTTTGGCTTTCCCTTTCCCTTTGATTTGTGATTTACCCTTGCCTTTCACTTTGCTGTTGCCTTTACATTTGCTTTTGCTTTTGGCTTTGTCTATGCCTTTTATCTTCCTTTTGCCTTTGCTCCTTTGCCATGTTGAGTTTTATTTTGATTTTTGCTTCTGCCTTTCTTCTTGGCCTTTTGCCTTTTTCTCCTGATTTTACCTTGACCTTGGCCTGGCCTGGCCTTGGCCGTGGCCTTTGCCTTTCCATTGGACTTGGCCTTTGCTTTTGCTTTTCCCTTTAATTTTTATTTTTCATTTCCCTGTAATTTTTCTCTTTGCTTTTGGCTTTTGGCTTTTGCCTTTGGCTTTGCCTTTGCCAGTGATTTTTATTTTACTTTTTCCTTTCCCTTTGCCTTTCCCTTTGCCTATTCTTTTCCCTTTCTGTTCTCTTTTCCTTTCCCTTTCCCTTTGCCTTTCCCTTTCCATTTGCCTTTGACTTTGCCTTTCCCTTTCTTTTTTCCTTTGCCTTTTCCTCTGACTTTAATTTTGCCTTTCCCTTTTCCTTTCATTTTTATTATTCCTTTCCTGTTAATTTTCCCTGTGCTTTTGGCTTTTGCCTTTGGCTTTGGCTTTGCCATTGCCAGTGATTTTTTTTTTTTGCTTTTACCTTTCCCTTTGCCTTTCCCTTTGCCTATGCTTTTCCCTTTCCCATTCAATTTTCCTTTCCCTTTCCCTTTGCCTTTCTCTTTGCCTTTGCCTTCCTTTTCCCTTTCCATTTGCCTTTGACTTTCCTTTCCCTCTCTTTTTTTCCTTTGCCTTTTCCTTGCCCTTTTCCTATAATTTTTATTATTCCTTTCCCTGTAGTTTTCCCTGTGCTTTTGGCTTTTGCCTTTGGCTTTGCCTTTGCCGTTGCCAGTGATTTTTTTTTTTTTGCTTTTACCTTTCCCTTTCTTTTTGCCTTTGCTTTTCCCATTCCCTTTCCCTTTTTCCCTTTCCTTTTCCCTTTCCCTTTTCCTTTCCCCTTTCCCTTTCCCTTTTTTTTTTTCCTTTGCCTTCCCTTTCCCTTTCTTTTTTTCATTTGCCTTTTCGTCTGACTTTGCCTTTGCCTATCCCTTTGACTTTCCCTCTTCTTTTGGCTTTCACTTTGGCTTTGTCTTTCCCTTTCCTTTTTAGTTTGGTATTGCTTTTGAATTTCCCTTTGCCTTTCCCTTTGCTTTTGGCTTTGGCTTTGTCTATGGCTTTAGCTTTGCCTTTGCCTTTGCCTAGCCCTTTGCCCTTGTCTTGGCCTTTGCCTTTGGCTTTCTGTTGAGATTTTGCTTTGGCTTTAGCTTTACCTTTGCCTTTCCTTTTACCTTGGGCTTTGCCTTAGGCCTTGACCTTCTCTTTGCTTCTACCTTTTGCCTTTGTATTTGGCTTTGCCATGACCTTGGCTTTGCTTCCCTTTGCCTTGCCTTTGCCTTTCCCTTTGCTTTTGCTTTTGCTTTTGCCTTTCTCTTTGCCTTTGCCTTTGCCTTTGCCTTTGCCTTTGCCTTTGCCTTTGCCTTTTCCTCTGATTTTACCTTGACCTTGGCCTTGGCCTAGGCCTTGGCCGTGGCCTTTGCCTTTCCATTGGACTTGGCCTTTGCTTTTGCTTTTCCCTTTAATTTTTATTTTTCATTTCCCTGTAATTTTCTCTTTGCTTTTGGCTTTTGGCTTTTGCCTTTGGCTTTGCCTTTGCCTTTTTATTTTACTTTTTCCTTTCCCTTTGCCTTTCCCTTTGCCTATTCTTTTCCCTTTCCTGTTCTCTTTTCCTTTCCCTTTCCTTTGCCTTTCCTTTCCATTTGCCTTTGACTTTGCCTTTCCCTTTCTTTTTTCCTTTGCCTTTTCCTCTGACTTTAATTTTGCCTTTCCCTTTTCCTTTCATTTTTATTATTCCTTTCCCTGTAATTTTCCCTGTGCTTTGGCTTTTGCCTTTGGCTTTGGCTTTGCCATTGCCAGTGATTTTTTTTTTTTGCTTTTACCTTTCCCTTTGCCTTTCCCTTTGCCTATGCTTTTCCCTTTCCCATTCAATTTTCCTTTCCCTTTCCCTTTGCCTTTCTCTTTGCCTTTGCCTTCCTTTTCCCTTTCCATTTGCCTTTGACTTTCCCTTTCCCTCTCTTTTTTCCTTTGCCTTTTCCTTGCCCTTTTCCTATAATTTTTATTATTCCTTTCCCTGTAGTTTTCCCTGTGCTTTTGGCTTTTGCCTTTGGCTTTGCCTTTGCCGTTGCCAGTGATTTTTTTTTTTTGCTTTTACCTTTCCCTTTCTTTTTGCCTTTGCTTTTCCATTCCCTTTCCCTTTTCCCTTTCCCTTTTCCCTTTCCTTTTCCCTTTCCCTTTTGGCTTTGGCTTTGTCTATGGCCTTTAGCTTTGCCTTTGCCTTGCTAGCCCTTTGCCCTTGTCTTTGGCTTTGGCTTTGGCTTTGTGTTGAGATTTTGCTTTGGCTTTAGCTTTACCTTTGCCTTTCCTTTTACCTTGGGCTTTGCCTTAGGCCTTGACTTCTCTTTGCTTCTACCTTTTGCCTTTGTATTTGGCTTGCATGACTGCTTTGCCTTTGATTTACCTTTGATTTTACCTTCTTCTCTTTGTTGCCTTTGCCTTTCCCTTGATTTTGATTTTTTCCTTTCCCTTTGCGTTGCCTTTGCGATTGGCTTTGCCTTTGGCTTTGCTTTCGCTGGCCTTTGCCTTGGCTTTCCCTTTCCTTTGATTTGTAATTTACCCTTGCTTTCACTTTGCTGTTGCCTTTCCCTTGCTTTTGCCTTTTGGCTTTGTCTATGCCTTTAGCTTTGCCTTGGCCTTTGCCTTTTCCTCTGTTTCTTATTTTGCTTTTGCTTTTTCTTTGCCTTTGCCTTTGCCAGTGATTTTTAGTTTGCCTTTTGCTTTTGCTTTTGCCTTTCTCTTTGCCTTTGCTTGCTTTGCCTTTGCCTCTTTGCCTTTGCCTATTTTACTTGCCTTGGCTTGGCTGCTTGCTGGCCTTTGCCTTTCCTTGATGTTTTTTTTGCTTTCCTTATTTTTTTTATTTCTGTATTTCTTTGCTTTTGGCTTTGCTTTTGCTTTGCTTTGCCTTTGCCGTTTTTTGCCTTTCCCTTTCCTACTTTTCGCTTCCGTGCCTTTGCCTTTCCATTTGACTTGGCCTTTGCTTTTGCCTTTCCCTTTTAATTTTTTTTTTCTCTATTTCCCTGTAATTTTCTCTTGTGCTTTTGGCTTTTGCCTGTGGCTTTGCCCTTTCCTAGTGATTTTTATTTTACTTTTGCCTTGCCCTTTGCCTTTACCTTTGCCTATGGTTTTCCTTTTCCCCATTCCCTTTTCCTTTGCTTTGCCTTTGCCGTTGCCATGATTTTTTTTTTGCTTTTACCTTTCCCTTTCTTTTTGCCTTTGCTTTTCCCATTCCCTTTCCCTTTTCCCTTTCCTTTTCCCTTTCCCTTTTCCCTTTCCCTTTCCCTTTTTTCTTTTCCTTTGCCTTCCCTTTCCCTTTCTTTTTTTCATTTGCCTTTTCGTCTGACTTTGCCTTTGCCTATCCCTTTGACTTTCCCTCTTCTTTTGGCTTTCACTTTGGCTTTGTCTTTCCCTTTCCTTTTTAGTTTGGTATTGCTTTTGAATTTCCCTTTGCCTTTCCCTTTGCTTTTGGCTTTGCCTTTGTCTATGGCTTTAGCTTTGCCTTTGCCTTTGCCTAGCCCTTTGCCCTTGTCTTGGCCTTTGCCTTTGGCTTTGTGTTGAGATTTTGCTTTGGCTTTAGCTTTACCTTTGCCTTTCCTTTTACCTTGGGCTTTGCCTTAGGCCTTGACCTTCTCTTTGCTTCTACCTTTTGCCTTTGTATTTGGCTTTGCCATGACCTTGGCTTTGCCTTTGATTTTACCTTTGATTTTACCTTTTCTTCTCCCTTTGCCTTGCCTTTGCCTTTCCCTTTGATTTTGATTTTTCTTCTCCCTTTCCCTTTGCCGTTGCCTTTGCGATTGGCTTTGCCTTTGGCTTTGCTTTTCGCTTGGCCTTTGCCTTGGCTTTCCCTTTCCCTTTGATTTGTAATTTACCCTTGCCTTTCACTTTGCTGTTGCCTTTCCCTTTGCTTTTGCTTTTGGCTTTGTCTATGCCTTTAGCTTTGCCTTGGCCTTTGCCTTTTCCTCTGATTCTTATTTTGCTTTTGCTTTTTCCTTTGCCTTTGCCTTTGCCAGTGATTTTTAGTTTGCTTTTGCTTTTGCTTTTGCCTTTCTCTTTGCCTTTGCCTTTGCCTTTGCCTTTGCCTTTGCCTTCTGATTTTACCTTGACCTTGGCCTTGGCCTAGGCCTTGGCCGTGGCCTTTGCCTTTCCATTTGACTTGGCCTTTGCTTTTGCCTTTCCCTTTAATTTTTATTTTTCATTTCCCTGTAATTTTCTCTGTGCTTTTGGCTTTGGCTTTTGCTGTGGCTTTGCCTTGCCAGTGATTTTTATTTTACTTTTGCCTTGCCCTTTGCCTTTGCCTTTGCCTATGCTTTTCCTTTTCCCATTCCCTTTTCCTTTTCCTTTCTTGCCTTTCCTTTCCCTTTCCCTTTCCCTTTTCCTTTCCTTTCCCTTTGCCTTTTCCCTTTCCCTTTGCCTTTGCCTTTTCTTCTGACTTTGCCTTTGCCTTTCCCTTTGACTTTCCCTTTTCTTTTGGCTTTCACTTTGGCTTTGTCTTTCCCTTTCCTTTTTAGTTTGGTATTGCTTTTGAATTTCCCTTTGCCTTTCCCTTTGCTTTTGGCTTTGCCTTTGTCTTTACCCATCCCTTTACCCTTGTCTTGGCCTATCCCTTTGCCCTTGTCTTGGCCTTTGCCTTTGGCTTTCTGTTGAGATTTTGCTTTGGCTTTAGCTTTACCTTTGCCTTTCCTTTTACCTTGGGCTTTGCCTTAGGCCTTGACCTTCTCTTTGCTTCTACCTTTGCCTTTGCCTTTGAATTTTCCTTTTCTTTTCCATTTCCCTTTTCTTTTGCCTTTGTATTTGGCTTTGCCATGACCTTGGCTTTGCCTTGGCTTTGCCTTTGATTTTGCCTTTTCTTCTCCCTTTCTCTTTTTCTTTGTCTTTGCCTTTTATTTGAACTTCTTTTTGCATTTTTCTTTGCCTTTCCTTTTTTTTTTTCCTTTTCCTTTTCTTTTTCTTGACCTTTTTCCTTTGCCTTTGGCTTTGCTTTTACCATTGACCCTGCCTTTCCATTTGTGTTTTTTTTTCATTTCTTTCATTTCATTTTATGACTTCATTTAATTCTATTTCAGTTCATGTCATTCTTTCATACCGTGGTGTCTTATCACTATTCCATTTCAGTTTTTCATCTCAGTTCATTTCATTACCTCATTATTTCATTTCATTTCATCATTTCATTGCATTCCATTGCATTTCAATTCATTTCATTTCATGGTTTCTTTCTTTTCAGAAATCCTTCCCCTCCCCAGGTACAGTGCATCACTGGCCACCTGAGCATCACGAGCAGCGGGCAGTAACCCAGCTGAAAGGGAGCAGAGGAGCCCTGACCAGTGGTCACGCTCAATGCTGCAGAGGAAGGCAAAAAACCCCCGGGGACCAGTGCCAATCTGCCCCGGGGGAAAATTCCTTCCTGACCCCAGAGCTGGCGATCGGCTGTGCCCTGAGCATGCGAGCAAGACCGGCCTCCTCGTCCCACAGGCTGCTCCTGCCTCCCAGAAGATGCCCAAGCCCTCTTCTCCCTCAACCTGGAGCCATCCTGGGGGCTTCTGAGAGTGGCAAAACACTTTCAGCTTCATCCCCTTTGGCAGCCAGAATCCTTCCCGCCCCTGGCAGGACACCAGTGGGTGCTCCAAAGCCATGGGACCCCCTGCAACGCCCCTGCATCCCATTTCTTACGGCTGCTGCCCCTGGCTCCGCAGGGGATGGATGAGGACGGCAGCTCTGCAGTGCTCCTCAAGAAGGCATGCCCTTGCTCTGGCTGCTGCTCTCCAGCTAGAAAGGATTCCCCTCCGTCCGATGGGCTCTGAACAGGGCCCCGCCAGGAGCTGGCCTGGCAGCGGAGAACCTCCAGGAGCCTGGTCCAGCCTCCAGCCTTCCTCCCTCAGCCCCCTCCAGGGAACTGCGCCGCCTCCTCAGGGGCTTCCTCTCGGATGTTTCCCGGCTGCCCCCAGGCCAGCTCTGTCCCGATGGCGACGCTGGGCCGGCTGGCAGCGGGACGCAGGAGGAGGCCCCCTTGAGCCCCTCCCGGGGCATTGTGACTGCTGCGTGTTGGGCAGGGGCACTGTGACGTGGGGGTGACACCCCCCTGTGCGCAGCCCCGCCCGCCCCAGCCCCACCTGCCCCACCAGCTGCTGGTGTCATCATTCACTGCAGGACTGGTGCCATCATCACCTGCAGGACTGGTGCCATCATTCACTGCAGGACTGGTGCCATCATTCACTGCAGGACTGGTGTCATCATTCACTGCAGGACTGGTGCCATCATTCACTGCAGGACTGGTGCCATCATTCACCTGCAGGACTGGTGCCATCATTCACTGCAGGACTGGTGTCATCATTCACTGCAGGACTGGTGCCATCATTCACTGCAGGACTGGTGCCATCATTCACTGCAGGACTGGTGCCATCATTCACTGCAGGACTGGTGTCATCATTCATTGCAGGACTGGTGCTCTCATGAGGACTGGTGTCATCACTCACCGCAGCGCTCACCCTTGTCACACAGAGGCACGCGGGGCCTCTCAGCGCCAGCGCGGGGAAGGAGCGGTGTCTGCAGGAGCTCGTGCAGCAGGAGGGCTCCAGCCTGGGGCCCCTGCGGGAATCACGGTTCTTTCCCTGTGCCAGAGGCCGTGCTGAGGGCTCGCTGGTCCCCTCCTCCCCCAGGGATGCCCTGGGCTGCTCCTGGCTCAGGTGGGGTGGAGAAGATGGGAAAAAGGCCAAGCGGCTGGGAAAGGAGACGAAGGGGATGGGGCTGGAAGCTGCCCCCAGCTGCAGACAGGAGACAGACGGCCTCTGCGCGGGAGGAAGGGTCCCTCTGAGTATTCCTCAGCAGAGCAGAGCACCAGCGTGCACACGGGGGCTGTGTGCGTGACCACAGGTACGGTACGGCCATGGAGCGCCTGGGGGTGTGCGCGTGTGAGGCTGTGTGTATCTGGGAAGCCTCATGGTGTAAGGGCTGAGAGAGGCAGAGGCAGAAGTGCCTGAGCTGTAAAATT
>CM067102.1:5767616-5780305 GCA_034008185.1 Gorsachius magnificus | reverse complement strand
TGCAGAGCCTCCTGATCCAGCAGGAGCATCAGCGTGGCGCAGCCAACCCCCCTGGCAGCTGTTGGGTGCCACGCAGAGGCATCCGCCCTGCAGGCTTTGTGTGGGCTCGCCTTGGAGCTAATCCCTTGGAGAGCGAGATTGGCCCTGTCAGCCAGGAGAGTGAACTCGGGAGCTTCTCCATTGCTTGTAGCTGCCGGGGCTCGGCTTGAGGGCAGCTGGAAGGGCGTGCCGAGCACCTGCCGCTTTGCCCTGGTCTCCCTGCGCGGTTGCTGTGCAGCTCCTCGGGCATCACTAGTTCTCTCCTGCCCTGTGCAGGATTGCAGCAGCAGCAGCGAGCGGGAGTGTGGGCAGGGTCCCCAGGGCTGGGGGCAACACGGCTTTGGTTCTTCCATTGTCCATTAAGCTCATGTGCTTCATTTTTAGGACACCTCTGCATCTCGCTTGTGCGAACGGCCATGCCGATGTCGTGAGGTTTCTAGTACAAGAGAACTGCCAGGTGAACCTTGCTGGCAATTTCCAGAGATCGCCGCTGATGACGGTATGTGGAACATGTTAGGCTTAGTTGATAAGCGGGGCTTTTTGACCGGGCATTACATGAGAGGTGTCTGGCAGGGTTCTTCACACAGACCTGTGTACAAACATGCCTGTTGCCTTTGTTTGCTAAGCTAAGCTTTGAAGACGCTCTTCTTTCCCAGCGGTCAGGAGCTGGGCGAGTTGTGACAGAGTGAAACGTAAATGTTGGAAGTCTTTTCTTTTTTGTGTGTTCTTTCCAGGCAGTCCAGTGCCAGCAAGAAGAATGCGTGGCCGTTCTGCTAGAGCACGGTGCCGACCCGAATCTGGCCGATGCTGACGGCAACACTGCCCTTCACCTGGCCGTCTTATCTGCTAATACATCTGTAGCAGGGCTGTTACTTGAGCATAATGCCAATCCTGCTGCTCAGAACCAGGTAAACTTGGCATTTGGGTAAAGCTGCTGTCTCACAAAGGCGCAGAACTTGTCTGTGTTTTTCTGACTGGGATTATTTCTCCTTCCAGGAGGGATATACCCCCCTTAATCTTGCTGTCTCCAAGCATGATCGGGAGATGGTAGAGTTTCTTGAAAGAAAAGGGGCTGAGGGGCATGCTCAAGATCAGCGTGAAAGGTGAGGGGTTTGTCCAAATGGCACATAAGCTCCTGAGTCGTCTGCAGGCGTGATGGATGAGAGGCGTGGGAATGAGCTTTGAAAAAGAAGGAGGAGCCACGTGGAAGGAGTTCCCTGTGTGACTTGTAAAAGCAGGTCTGCACTTGGCTGCTCTCATGCTTTCCGCAGTGAGGACTGCAAGAAGGCGTTGCCTGTGGTACCCCCTCCCCACACAGGCTCAGACCCGTCAGGAGACTTGCTGCTAGCTCAGCGACACCGCTGCTCTGCAGGAGAGGGGCTTTTAAGTGGAGGCATGGTTGGTGCCCAAGTGTTATCAATGGAGGCGCGGGGAGAAAGAGAGGCGACGTTGTGCGAGGGAACGATGGGAAGCCAGAGAGAAGGGCACCTGGGTGAACTCTGGCATCTAAACAGCTTTAGGAATCAAGCATGTTTGGTGGGCAGTGCAGTAGGAAAGAAAGAAAACGCTTCACTCCTTGCTCCAGCCTTCCGGCCCAGCATAAAGAGAAGCCTTGGCCTGAGCGAGTGCTTTTCTGTTGTTGCCGGGGGCGGTTCAGTTAAAAATCAAAGGGGTCTGAAAGGGGTCTCTCTCAGGAGCCCAAATTTACTCTCCTCCCAGGCTGTTGGAAGAGAATGCCTCTTCAACGTAGTTATCACCCACAGTGCTCAGAAGGCAACCGCTGCTTGATCCCACGTAGGAGCTGTCTGGACTCTCAAGTCCTCAGGCTCACCTTAAAGATTTCTGAAGTCCTCCCAAGTCAGGCGTGCTTTGGAGGAGACCATAGGGTGGCTTGACGTGAATAGTTGCAGCGTTCATGTAGTATCCTACAGACAGGCATAGCACCCTTGCAGTTAGATGTGCATCTGCCAGAGGGCTTGTTAATTTTTGTAGTGCTCCCTAGGAGAGGCTGTATTTCAGTTTCGATTGTAGCCAGCAGGGCTGAAGTGCTTCACAGATCGCAATATGCATCTAGAGAATGAATGTGCCTGCAGCAAATATTTCATCATGCAATAGCAGTGCCAGTGTAAGGAGTGGGTGTGTGTGGGTGTGTGTGTGTGGGTGTTACCGTTTCTCAGTTGGCAACGAAAATGGGGAGGCTGGGTAAGGAATGGCTGTTGCTGCCCTAGTCAAGCGCGTATGCAAACCAACTCCGTTTCCTCTCTTCCTGTATACATCCTTAGTGAGCCCCTGGCGGAAAACGTGGGTGGTGAGAAGGTGGAGGAATCCTCTGCCGGTGGTGCAGCAGTCAAGGCAGTTCTCAGCAGCTCCTGCCCTGTGAGGACTGCTGACTTTACACGGGCTGCGCTTGCTCAGGACGCAGGAGGTAGGATCCCTAACTGTGGAAGAGCCGATGAGGACAGTCCCTGTGGCCTGTAGTAGAAGTGTTCCTCGTCTTTCGGATGCTGGGGAAAAAGCCGAGCGAGAGAAACCCTCAGAGTGTGTCACTTCTTGCCTCCTTTGTAGGTGCCCTGCCCGCGGGAGGAGCAGCGCAAGAGGAAGATGCTGAATCTCCCAAGGATTCTGAGGTCCTTTCTGTGAGGGATGCAATGGGGTCCCCTTTGGTTCGCTTGCTTTTGGGCTTCTTTACCGCTGGGCTCGTTGACCTCTTCTGCCGCTCCTGCCACACATGTGGAACTGGGGGCCCTTGAGATCCTTGTGCTCTAGGCCAGCTGTTCATTTAGGACTGGGACAAAGGCAGGTCAAGCTAATGGCCTGGGTCGCATAGCAACTGGCCTGTGAGTTTCCTTTCTGGTGTAGTATAGAAGCAGTGAAGTTGGCCCCTGCTTCCCCCTGGTAGCTTGGAGGTGCTCAGCTGAGAAAGATGGAGGGAGGTCATGAGTTTTGCAGGTGCCTGCTGGTGGCGAGCATCATTTCTTATCTTTGAATTCACTCTGAACACTCTGACCAAATCTTGTAACCTGAGACGTGAAAGCACACCTCCTATTCTCAGGTTCTTATGGAATTCTTCGTGCTCATGTAACAACATTTCTTTAGGACTGGGTCACAGAGCTGCAGCGGAAGCTTGCCGATGCTCTTAGAAAGCAATTTACATCCGAAGCTTTACTGGAAGCTACTATGCGCTGCCAAGGTGACCTGGAGGAAGACAAGCTGTGCTTGCAGAAGGAATGGGACAGGGTTAAAGCCGAGGTATGGAAAGCCTGTCACTGTAGGAATACATCTGGGCAGCTCTATGCAGCACTTGAATTCTCCCGCAGCAGGTCTCTCCTCTGTGTAAAAGCTCACCTGACCACCGTGGGTTCTTACTGTGATTTTACAGCTGCGGGACTTGGAAGAACAGCATCTTCAGTCTGAGCACTGTGTTCACGACCTGAAGGCTGCCTTGGACAACAAGGAAAGAGAAGTAATAGCTTCTTCCCAGAAACTGCAGGACCTCCTCCTGGTGGCGTCTTCTGGGACTAACTGTACTGTAAAAGAACTGGAAGAACACGTCCAACGGTAGGAGAATAACACAGTGAAGCAAGGTGCCTGTCGCTTTCTGGGATGCTGTGGAAACAGCAGGAGAGCCTTGTTGCATCCCAGGAAGTTAATACAGGCCTTTGAAGGATGCTTTTCGTTTAGGTTTATGTTAATTCATGCTGTTCTTTCCAAAGCGGTGCGCTGGTAGCTTTCCATAAGACGACCTGTGTTTCTTTTTAAGCCTCGAAATTGAAAATGCCAGACTGGAAGCCACAGTCCAGCAGCAAAGCAGTAGGATTGAAGCCCTTCAGAGAGACCTGCAAGCCTCTGCCTCAGTAAGCTGGTCATAAACTTCCCTTTGTGTGAGCTCCTGAGCCTAGTTACCTATTTCCACGGGGAAATTTTAAGATGAGGTTTCCCTGGAGAGCCATGGAGAACTCAGTTCCTCGGAAAGCAGCCCGGTCCGTTCCCCAGCTTTCTGGGGGAGGGGAGGCAGCCACGATGCTGGTCCTTCCCCCTCGGTTAATAGGGCACGGTTTTCAAATGTACTGTGCATGAGAAAAGCTACTGCTGCCTGTTTTCACTGAAGACTATTTGTATCCCGCCTGGTGTTCTCTTTCCCTGAAGTCAGCGGGCAGAGACAGTGACTGCTAACAGATTTACCGTGGCATCAGACTCCAGCCATTGTGATAATTGGTGCTAGGTGTAAATATTACAAGCGTGAAGAGGTGAAGAGGTCTATGTCATCTTTATTGTTGGTAATAAGGTGTAAACTCCAGTCTGGAAAGTCATAGTGTGTCCTCTTGCTGCTTTTAATGCTTCTGCAGGTTCATCACCGCCTGGAAGACTTGATAACTGGCTTACAGACAGCACAGGCAGCTGCAGAAGAGCACCACCAGCAGGTACCTGACTGGCTTAGGCTTCTGTGAATGGCTGGTTTAGTCTCTGAATTTTTTCTGTGCAGGTAATTGGTGAAAAGATCAGGTGGGCTATGTAGGCACAGCTCGGCGGACAAATACGCTTCTGGTTTTAGGGCAAGGCACCTTCAAGGGAAAAAAGCAGTAAATTCCCTCATTCCCCTGCTGGTGTGCTCTGTATCGGTGTGGTGGTGTGTGAGATACTTCTGTTCATCAGCGTGATTCCTTTGATGAATTCTCTCCCGCATCCCACCAGGGGGGAGTGAGCAAGTGGCTGTGTGGTGCTTAGCTGCCTACGGGAGTTAAACAGCGGCAGATGATGGATAGATGGACGTTGTGGGCAGGGGGCAGGTGTGTGGTGGAAGGTGAGAGAGGACACTGGACTAGGGAGATCCATGACACCTTTTCAGCTTGAACCTGCCAGATTCTGTCATGAGACCGGCTGTGTAAGGACACGTGAGAAAGTGGTACAATGCAAGGATTTTTTCTCTAAGCCTTTGTGCTAAGGTTTACATGACTTTGTGTAGATCCGTAGGCATCTCTTGGTTTTGTTTGGTTTGGTTTTTCCTCCTTCCAGAAGGCCGCTATCAGCATCTGGTCAGCTTGCATTCTTTGTGCTTGAACTGAATCAGCAAGTTCTGGTCCACTCCAATGCATCTGTTAGGCAACTCTTTGTCCCTTTGGGTAGAAGCAGAAGTAGCATTGCCGATTTGAAAACATTTTCTTGCTCTCAGGAGATGTACAGTGGCTACAGAAGCAGTGAGCGTAGGGTATTTGCTGTGGCGGGCGCTACAGGAATTATTACATTATAAAACAGGCATCACGATAAACTCCAGAAAGACCTTTGGAAGAAACTTGGTAGGGTGATTACCCTGTGGTTTCTGGGCAAGGTTAAAATGCTTCATGTTTCCAGTGCAATGTATGGAGCAGCTGCCCCCCCCCATAGTTTCAGGGCAATGGGAGCTTAAAAGCCTTGCAGCAAAAGGTACTGAAGGACTTCTGGCCAAATGAACTAATACTTGGGGAACAAGAAATGTTTCTGCCAGTTTCCAAGGGGCAGGCTTTCCCTTTTCTCCTTTTCCCTAGAAAAGTACAAATTCAAAACAGCTGCCAGCTCTCCGCTGGTTTGGCTGAGAAAACACCAAGAGGAAGCACAGTAAGGGAATAAGTAAATACACACAAAGAAGAGGTGGAGGTAACGGCAGAGGGGCATAAACCATTGAAGAATTCCCAAAGATCAAATCCCTCCACAAGCCCCCGCCTGCTGCTTCTTGAAGACCCCATGAAAGCTTGAGATTGACTGATGCTCTCCTGTGATGTGCACACCTACCGAATCCTTGCGATGAGCAGAGGAACTGCTGAAAGTGTTCTCCAGGATCTTGTCCACCTTTTTGCCTTGGAGCATTAGAACAGGGTGGCCTTTGGTTCAAGGGGGGCATGCCTTTCTGTGGTTAGGTATTGGCCTGTTTGGTGTGAAACCTGAAGTGAGGAAATGTTCTCAGGAATTCTGTCCCTTGGCTTCCTGTGGAACTTGACTAACAGATAAAGACGTACTGCAGCTTCTCTGTGGACAATGCCAGATGCAAGAACTGTACGCAGATACTGTCCCTATGCTCTATGTGTCATGCATCTTTTCTCTTTTGAAAGCGTGAGAGTGAAAGAAAGCAAGTGAAGAAGCTGGTAGAGTTGAAACGCCCGGTCGAACTGCATCTGGACGAAGAAATGAAAAGAAACATTGAACTGCAGGAAGACTGTAAGAGGTACGGCCTTTTCGTATGGGGAAGAGGTATCCCCGAGGAGAAGTCAAGCTTTATTGAACTTCAGTGTACAAATAGGCGTACGTAAGTGTGAGCAAATTCAAGCCCCATGTTAGTTCTTGCAAGGCGCTGCTGTGCATGAGCCTATAGTTTTCAAGAGTTGCCAGAAGAACTGCACACGCAGGTTGCCCCGCGGTTTTTCTAGGAGGGAAGTCAGTCCTTTGCTCCTCTTCTCAGGTGAAATGTGGACCCTCCAGGTGACTTGTGGCGTGGGATTGCTGTCAGTAGTTGCTGGTGTGTCAAGCATGTTCAAGATGAAGCAAGCCATGTCTGTGCTCTTTACATGAGAGTATGTGAAAAAGGCCAGTTGTTCCTTTGCTTCCGTGTTTTCTTGACTGATTTTCTGTGCAGGTTGAAGAGGCTCCTGAACAGAGCTACGAAGAAACTAACGATGCACGAGGAGAGAGAGAGAGAGTCCCAGCTGAATTTGCAGGGCGAAATGAAGAATGGGTATTCTGAGATGGTGATTGAAGTTGGTAGATTAAGAACAAAGGTAGTTTCCTCCACTTTCTTTGGTTAGAAGACGGGCTATCATATGTTCAATAGGTATACAAAAGGTACGTTTGTAGAGGGGGGAGGAGGAGGACAGAGCTGTAGTTGACCATTGGGACCTACTGAAAGCCTGACGTTGGCTGCCAATTTTTGAAAATAAACTGCAGCTTTCACCTGGAGAGAATACGTCTTCCTCCACTGCTGCTGTAAAAGCTGTGTTCTGAACCACGAGTTACAGATCTCTCAGTGGAATGGCCAAAACAGAGTATCTGTTTATTGTCTTGTCAGTTCTGTAAGGAAACTTGGACTCTGTTGACAGCATGTAGACATTCCTCTAAAGCGTGACACGTGTTGTTTGTGATGAAACCAGCAGGTGGCTAGGTATGGGTGTGTTTGATGTCCCCTGCGCACATGAGCATCACACAGAAGAACAGCCCTACTGCTTTTCAGTCCAGCCCTACGGGTGAAATGCTGCCAGTTTGGTACCTCTTGGGCTACTGCAGTGACCTACTGCAGAAGAACTGAGAAGGGATGGGGACCTGAGGGATCCTATCAGAAGTGATGTGAAAGCTGTTCTTGTTTTAAAAGGAGAGCTTGCTTTCCTTTTGGTTTTAATACTGAGTCAGCAGATGACAAATAGAGTCTTGATGGCCAGCCCCTTGACGGATTTTCACAGAATTGACTCTGAGTTCCTATTGGGTTTGTTTTTTCCTTTCTGTCTACAGGTTGGCGAACTTTCCCAGCAGCTGGAGACAGAGACTAAGAAATGCATGCAGCTAGAAGCACAAAATCAGGATTTGCGAGAAGAGTTGTCCGTCATGCGTGGGAGCCGTGAGAAACTGGAGAAGAGCAAATGCCAGCTGAAAGAAGAGGTGGCTACCCTGAAACAGCGTCTGGAGGCTCACAGGGTGGATCACAGCCAAATAGAACAATACAAGAGAGAGGTGGAAGAACGAGCTGGGCAAGAAATGAGACAAAAACTACAAGAAGTCAACCTATTTTTGCAGGTAAGTGCATTTCTCACTTGTGTCTGTGGCGTCTATTACCTACTTTTGTTGTGGTCGTCATTTTTTTAGTATTTTATTTTTGGTGCCTGGTTCTGTGTGTCCGTGTTGTACTTGTGTCCTTCCTGAAGGGCAGAGTGAGAAGGGAATATGGTTGGGCAAGAGTGCTTTCATGTGTGTGTAATGTGCCTGCGGGTCCCTGAACCAAAAGCTTGCCCCAGGTAGATTTGCATTTTGCAGTTCTTGGCGGGGGTACTGCTGTCTGCTGGTCTTGTTCTTGCTCTTCATCCTTGAAGGGGTACTGCAACTTAGAGTTGTCATGGCCAGACATACAGGCCCCGCCGCTTTGTCATTGTACAGGGGAAAGTGCTCCGAACAGGAGTCACCGAAGTCGGGGCGGGGGGGGGGGGGGAACGGGGATGGGGTGTGGAGGAGAGGGATCCTCCTAATTTCTTTGAGGAATCCTTTTCTATATGCCCTGTCCTACAGAGATAGTGTTCTTCCATTAGCAGCTTTGATGAATACTAGTGCTAAGAGGGGGAGGGGGGTCCTTTCTGAATTACAGGAATTATTTAACACGGTATTCTTGGGGTTCTGCCTTGAATCCTGATGGTGGTGAGGAGGCACAGTTGCCTCCCTGAGTAAAGCCTGGACCCTTGAAATTGGGTTTTTTCTTTGCGGTGGTTGAAAATGCATTATCTGCTTCAGGCGCAGGCAGAGTACCAGGAGAGTTTAGAACAAATCAGAGCCAGTCATCATGCTTTGCTGAGAAACGAGCTGAAACAGAGAATTGGAGGTCTCGAGCGTGAATTGGACAGGATAAAAAATACCCGGCAAGAGAGTGTTTTTCAAAAAGGATCCCCGCAGGCAGAAGTGGAAAGGTACAAAGAGCTGTATCTGGAGGAAGTAAAAATTAGAAGATGCCTAGCAAAGAAACTGGAAAGGTAAGTCCATGGGGTTTTGGAGTGGTAATAAGATACTACTTTTTCCTCATGCATTTTCCTCCTACAGTCCCTCTTCTACAGCTGGTCAGCGTTACGTACGTAAGCATAAGATGGCCTATTTGTGAGGAAAGTATTCCACCAGTAGCACACCTGATCGTGGCATTCATAGCGTATTTTTTAACTGGATTGTGTTTTAACAGGCAGCCTTTGTGCCAGTCTCTAAGAATGACCTCCTCTTACTCTGTGTATGGCAGAAAAGATAAATTTCGTGTCCTTTACTGCCAGGCCCTTCAAAGAACAGAATTGGATTCTGTGAGGCAAAAGAAAGAAATCTTTTGGGGCTTTCATTGTGTGCCTGAGGTCTGAGCTCTCCTTGGGAAAGGGAGGGTAGCCCAGAGCTCTTCTGCAGGCGACGTCCCTTTCAGAAGCAGCTATGTAAACACATGGCATTCACAGGTTGCCTTGAAGCCCCAGTGCTGACAACTCCTAAGCGCTGGTAACTCTTGCTGCTTCTTGCAGGTAGTGTGACTTCTTAGAAATAGGTTCCCCAAAGAAACTCCGAATACATGATGTTCTTGTTTTGGACACTAATCCCTTCCGCTTTCAGAAGTCGAGTAATCGTCAGGGACCTAGAAGGTAACTTTGCAAAAGCGTTACTACCAAAGATAATCCTTTGTATACTTCTGAATGTTTCAGAGCTGATGAGAGACTAGCAGAAGCCAACGCCAAGCTCCTCCAGGAGCGCCGCAGAAGCAAATCCTTAAATGCGAGCGGCATTGCCAGTGGAGGTCTGGCTGCAAGGCTTGAAGCCTCTGTGGCTAAGGTAAGCATTCTGAAACGCTGTTCTCAGCGCCTGCTAAAGCCTATCCGTAAGCAAGGTTATGCTTTTGAGCCTAAAGTTAGAATCCGTTTGAAGGAGGCATTTGTTTGTGTAGTTCCTAGTGCAGTTACAGAAGCCAGCCTCAACTGAATTTGTCCCTAGGGATGGCATTTGTGCATAACTCAGCATTGAGCCGACATTCTGCCTGTGTATTTGATGGCAGGCTGTACCTACACCTTCACTGTAATAACTCCACAGTGCTTTCTTCCTGTATAGTTTTAAATACCCAGTTAGAACCCAGCTGGTGAGGTACAGGTTGGTTTGTGCTTGGGTTCACGTTGCTTAGCAATGAGAATGCTACAGCCTGGCTGGCCAAGAGTTTCTCTTCATTAAAAAGCAAGCCCCAAACCAAGATGCCCGTATTTGGGATGATACGTTTTAGTTTTTATCACGTGTTACGTATGGGTTTTAAGACCGTTTTAGAAGTTTACTATTACCAAACTGTAACTTAAAATGTTACCTGTATATTTTCTGTGTCATCCTAGGTATGGCGGGAAGTGGATGAAAAAATCACAAAGGAACTTGAACAGGGTAATGTGCCGTTATGTTAGGAGTGTTTTTAAGGAAGAAGATTACTGTTCCTAACTCTTGAAAATAATGGCTTCAAAGCTGTCAACTTCTCCTTCCATGTACAACAACTGCATTCACCACTAAACCACACCATGCACATGCTCTGCTGTTCATGCTTGCTTTTTGCTCTGTCTCTTCCTCATTGCTTGTATTTGTAGCTTATTACGTGTTGCAGCAGTCTTTTCTGAATGAGCAGGAAGAATATCATCAATGACCAAATACAGCTTTTCTGTGGGAAAAGATCGTTCAGTAGTGTTTAGGCAAACCTAAGATGAGTTGCTGGCTTGTAATACCTAGCATAAACCGTGCTCTATAATATGAGGCCAGGTGTCCGAAGAGGAAGTGCACCTATTTGAGGTTGAAGAGGGGTGCAGGGGGCTAAATTTAGCACTGGTGTAAGCAGAAGTCGTTTGCGGATTCCCCAAAGATGTTCAGTGTGTAGCCTCTGGACTTTCTTTCACTAGCTTTAGAAAGACCCTTGACTGACAAGCAAACGTGGAAAAAAGAAAGTGTTTCTTCCTTTGTGCCTAGCCCTTTCAGTGTTATGTTCCCCTGGGAGTTTTTAAATCTCTTTCTGGATTGTAGTTTCTTCCGTTACCCTTTGTGTTTTTACAGTGACTTATTTGGTCCTGTCTACTGTAAAAGTAACACCAGGAATCTTGTCTCTTTTCTCCCTAGCCACTGCTGAACTTGAAACGGGATCTGCTGGAGCTTCTCCCACCGTACCCACCTACGGTTCCTCAAAAAACGTCCATCTTGAGCAGGATCCCCTTCGCAGGGCGATACAGGAGTACCGCGATGTCTTAGCCAAAAATGACCTGCTTTGAATAAAATGTCAGGGAGAGGCTCTGGAAATCATTTTGTATTTATCTTCCTGCTTAGGAGATTATTTGATGTGCTTTGAGCCTGCTGCTTCGGTCCTGATGCAGTGAGTGCTTCTGCTGATAAAGTTTTGCCAGTGTTCAAGCTGGAGAATAGGGCACTTGACCTTGCTGTCACTTTATGCGCCTTAGCTTTAAAACTACTGTGAGTGTCTAGTAGTGCCAAGACAGTTGTTACGTGGCTTTTTGGTGGTTTTGGTATATTTGTCTGTTAGAGCAGTCCTTCTTGTGGTCTGGGCAGAAGGTAGTGGGTGAGCTGCTGGTAGCCCGGAAATGCTGGCAAACCCTACAGGTTTTGATCCTTGTGGGAGGCTGAACAGCCAGCTAATTGTCTCAAAGCTTGCTCCTTTGTGTGGTGATCTGAGAAGATCAGCATTGCTGCAGGCAAAGTGGCTTGCAGGCTTGCTGAAGCAGTGGACCATGACAGCCAGGTGGGGCTGCCTGCCCACCAGGGCATGCAGTTTGAAGACAGAACAGGGAAAGTGTGGGAAAGGTATGCTCCAGCATGTGCCTTAGGCATGCAGCCTGTAAGAGGCCACCATCTCAAACCCCTTGGGGGGGGACCCCCGACTCCACAGGCCACCACTGAAGACCCTGTTTCCAAGTGACCACTGAAGACCCCACAGGAGACCACCGAAGAAGACCCCAGAAGCACGGACCCTTGGGACGCCGTGGATCCACGGTGGTGACTGTCGGCGCTCTTCCATCTGGGCCTCTTACTTAATTTCCCGTCTTTCCTTCTGAAGCCCTGAAAAGCCAAATTCATGACTGCCCTTATCTCGGGGGTCCCTTTTTTATCTTAGTGTCTGCTGACTTCTGCAGAGTGACTTGAGGAAGCCACTCAGGATCTCTTAATCCTGTTACAAAGAGATACCATCTGGAAACCTCCCAGACAGCTTGGCATCTCCCACTGTGAGCCACATCCTATTGTAGCTAGCAGCTACCAGCCACAGGCTGAGCTTTCTTTCTCAAGGATGCTCTGTTTACTCAGGGCTCTTAGCACATTCTGTCTACAGTTGGCTTCACAGAGGTCTTTTTGGTAACCCTTTAGCATCCCTTCACTTCCTTTCCTCTCACTGCTCTCCCTCTTTCCTCCCAAAGACCTGATAAATGAGTGAACTTAGGACATCTGACCTCGTTTGTGTCCTAAGCTCCCTCAAAGGGGTAGAACCCGAAACAAGAGGTTGGTCCAGCCGCGCCTAGCCTCCCAGCCTCGTCTGAGGTTGGCTAAAAAGCAGGGGGGCCTTCCTCTCATCCAACAAAAGTGGATCCTAACAGTCCTGTGGGGAGCTGAGCAGTTTGTAGCCCGCCAAGGGAAAAGGTGTTAAGAAATTTCTCCGGCCTGCACCAGAGCGGTCAAAGAGAAGTTGAGCTTTTGGTACTTTCTAGCGTCTCTCCACCGAGAAAGCAGGTGCGGAAAGCCTTGGCCTTCACTTTGTGTTGTCACTGTGGTAAACTCAGGCGTGACCAGCTTCCAGGTTTGTTCCTAACCTGCTCTGAGCTGCAAGTGGTCAGTGAGAGGGGAAAGTTCTTGCCTGGTGGAGCAGCAGAACGGAAATTCAGCCTTGGCACCTGGCATTAACAGGAGCTGACAGCAGGGACGGGGGGCTGAGGGGGTAAAGAAAG
>CM067102.1:5754420-5767116 GCA_034008185.1 Gorsachius magnificus | reverse complement strand
CTGCCTGGCCCGTGCCGGCGGCAGCCTGATGGTAAGGGGGGGCAACAGGGGGATTTGGGGGCGTCACCCCCCCCACAGCACCCTGAGACCCCCCCGTGTCATGTCCCCCCCGCCCAGGGCGCCCTGGAGCTGCTGCTGCTGGGGACGCCGGCCTGGCTGGGGGCAGACCCCTTGGCTGGGTACCACTACACCGGTGAGGGGGGGGGCGGGGATAAAGGGGGATGTTGGGGGGCTCCCAGAGGACCCCCCCCAAATCCTGCCCCCCCCTGCACCTGCAGGCAGCGACGCCTGGACCCCCCAGGAGCGGCGCCTCTTCGCCAAAGCCCTGGCACAGCACGGGAAGGACTTTGTGTGCATCCAGCAGGCGGTGAGGGACGCCCCACCCCCAACCCCGACCCCCCCTGACCCCCCAGTTCCCACGGGGTCACCCCAAAACCCGCCCCCCCTTCCCCCCCCCCCCCCAGGTACCCTCCAAGAGGACGACGCAGTGCGTCGAGTTCTACTACCTACACAAATCGCGGCTGGGACGGGCGCAGAGGCAGGTACGGGGGGGTCCAGGGACACCCCCCATAGCACCAGGGGGCACCAAGGACTCCTCCCAGATTTGGGGGGGCACCGGGACCCCCCCACCCCAGTTTTGGGGTACGCTGGGGACCCTCCCGCCTCTCTCTCTGTCCTAGATGTCACCTGAAGCCCTCGGCTCCCGCTTCCCCTGCAAGCTCTGCGGCAAGTATGCGGGGGGGCGGAGGGGAATTGGGGGGCCCCGATGGGGTCTGGGGGGGGGCACAGCGGGTGCTGGGGGGGCACAGAGGGTGCTGACTCCCCCCAGCCCCCCGCT
The DNA here is from genome assembly GCA_034008185.1 of Gorsachius magnificus. Lineage (NCBI taxonomy): Eukaryota > Metazoa > Chordata > Aves > Pelecaniformes > Ardeidae > Gorsachius > Gorsachius magnificus. The sequence continues at coordinate 5,766,278 of CM067102.1, read as the reverse complement.
GCACCCCTATTTCCCCCCCACCCCCCCAGGATCTTCCCCAAGATCAAGAGCCGCAACGCCCACATGAAGATCCACCGGCAGCAAGAGGGTTGGGGGGGGGCCCCCCTCCTGTCCCCCCATGGCCCCCTGGCCCCCCTCCCGAGGGGGGGGACATGCAGGAGCCCCTGGCATGAGGCAACCCACCCCCCCCCCCCGCAGTGGGGTGTCTCCCCCAGACACGGACGAGGACGGAGCGGGAGAGTTTATTGCCGAGATGACACTTGGCCGGGGCCGGGGGGGGGGGCCCCTGTCGATAAATAAAGTCCGAGTGTCCCCTGTGGGGGGGGGGGCCGTCCCCACGTCCGGTGCGTCCCCAGGGAGGGGGTCCCTGCGTTGTGGGGAGGGGCACGGCGCAGGGGGGGTCCCTCACACCTCGATGTGGGGGTCGGAGCCCCGTCCCTCCCGGGCCCCCCCCCCCGGGACCCCCCAGCGAATCCCCCCCAGGGTCCTTGTCCCCCCCCTCCAAGGGGACCCCCCAGTGAATCCTGCCCCCCAGTCTGCACCCCCCAGCCCAGTCTACACCCCTGGGGTCCCCCTGCCCCCCCCAATCCCCCCCCCGCACCCCCCAGGGCCCGTCCTGTCCCCCCCCACCCTCGCACCCCTGGGGTCCCTGTCCTGTCCCCCCACTCCACGGGGACCCCCCCAGCAAATCCCCCCCTAGGGTCCCTGTCCTCCCCCCCCCCCCCAAGGCAAGCCCTGAGGGACCCTCCCAAACCCAAGAGCCCCCCCCCCCACGCCCCCCTACCTGTGTGCAGTTGTCGGCCTTGGGCTCCAGCTCGGCGGGGGCCACCAGCCCCCCCAGCAGGCTGCTCTCCAGGTAGCCCCTCTCGGCCTGGGGGTCGAAGCGGGCGCCGGGCCGCGCCAGCAGCAGGGGCAGCGCCACGGCGAAGCCGGCCATGTCCAGTGGGAAAGGGCGCTCGGGCTTCCAGGCGGTGTGGAAGCCCACCACCCGCCCCCCCGCCACCAGCGGCCGCTCGAAACGCAGGCCCCCCACCAGCCCCACCGGCCAGACTGCCACGCCACGGGTGCTGCGCATCTGCGGGAAGGGGGGGGAATAGCGGCCGTCAGGGCCGGGGGAGAGGGAAATGGGGGGGCTGGAGGAGCTGGGGGGCTGAGGGGGGGGTTTGGGGGTGCTTGGGGGGGCGTACGGAGCAGCACGCCCCCTCAAGGGGGTGCACGCTGGGGATGTGGAGGGGGAAAAGGGAAGAGACGGGGGGGGGAGAGGAGTTTGGGCGCTCTGGGGAAATTGGGAGGCTCTAAGGGAGTTTGGGGGGAACTAGGAGGGGCTCTGGGGAAATTGGGGGGCTCTAAGGGGGGCTCTATGGGGGGTTAAGGGAGTTTGGAGGAAAACTGGGGGGCTCTGGGGGTGTTTGGGGGGAACGGGGTGGCTTTAGGGGGTTAAGGGAGTTTTGGAGGAATTGGGGGGGGTTAGAGGAGTTTGGGGAGAACTGGGGGGGTTGCAGGAGTTTGGAGAGAACTGGGGGCCTCTGGGAAGAGTTTGGGAGGAATTGGGGGGCCTTGGAGGAGTTAGGGGAGTTTGAGGGAGAACTGGGGGGCTCTAGGGAGTTAGGGGAGGAACTGGGGGGGTTGGAGGGGTCCCCACCTCCTCGAAGAGGCGCAGGCTGTAGGTGTTGTCGTCGTCGGCGAAGTAGACCACGCCGCTCTCGCCAGGCGCCCGCGTCTCCCGCAGCCACTGCAGGGCCCGGTTGCGCTGCTCGACGCCGCGGGGGCGCAGCCAGGGTGGGTCCCCGGGGCGGCGGCGGCGCTCAGGGGGGGTCTCGACGTTCAGGTGGGTGAAAGGCACCCCGCTGCTGGCCAGCAGCCCCCCCACCAGCGCTGTGGGGGCTGCCGCGTCCTCCACCACCACCCAGTGCAGCGCCCGCACGTGCAGCAGCGTCTGCGACAGCCGCACCAGCTCCGCCTTCTGCACCGGCCTGGGGGGGGGGCAAAAAGGGGGCTGGGGGGGGGCTGCGGGGGGGTCACAGGGGGCTGGGAGGGCCATGTGAAGCCATGGGGTGTGGGGGGGGGGGCCCGGCCAAGCCGGGGGGTGGGGGGGGGAAGGAGCAATGGGTCTGGGGCAGTAGGTGAGGCCGTATTGGGGGGGTGGGGGGGGTCTCACCTGGCATAGGTGGGGGTCACCACGTAGATGGTGGGCAGGGCCCGGCCCCCCCCCTGTGCCCGGGGCTCCCCCCGGGCGCCCCCACCCCGCAGCTCCGCCAGCAGCCGGTCCCGGTCCCGGCCCCGGCGCCGCTCGGCCCGAAGCTGCTGGGAGCAGTCGCAGGGCTGCCCTGGGGGGAGCGTCAGGCCCCAGGGCAGCCCTGGGGGGGGATGTCAGGGCCCCCCCCGAGCTGCCCCCGGCCCCCCCCAGGGCCCCCCCTCACCGAGCTGCAGCAGGGCACAGAGCAGCCCCACCAGCGACACCACGAAGTAGATGATGAAAACGTTCTTCAGCTTCACCCTCATGGTGGGGCCGGGGGGGGGATCCTGGGGGGGCCACAGGGCGGGGGGGGAGGCTCAGGGGGGTCCTGGCACTCAGGCGTCCTGCCCTGGAGCCCCCTCCCCCCGCACACTCTGCCCAGGGCTTTTCCTGCCCCCCCCCCCCCCAGCATGACCAGCACCCCCAGTACCTCCCCACTCCCCCCCAGTACATCCCAGTAACCCCCCCCAACACCTCCAGTATGTTCCAGTAATCCTTCAAGCCCCCCTCCATCCCCTATCTCACTCTCAGAACTCCCAGTGCCTCTAATGCCCCCTCATTCCCCTAAACGCCCCCCCAGTGCTCCCAGTTCCCCCCAGTGCCTCCCCATTCCCCTAAACGCCCCCCCAGTTCCCCCCCATTCCCCTAAAAGCCCCAGTGCTCCCAGTCGTCCCCCCCCCGTGTCCCCCAAATCTCCCGCCCAGCCTCCCCGGTGCTTCCAACGCCCCCTCCCAGTGCTCCCAGTCTCCCCAGCAAAGGAGTGCAGACGTGGCGCTGTTGTCCACGGTGACGGGGCCGGGACTCACCGCCGCGGGGCCAGGGCTGGACGGGGGCCGGGCCGGGCCGGGCCCGCACCGGGACCGGGGTTGGGCCGGGACCGGGCCGGCCGGGCCGGCCGGGCCGGCACTTCCGGTCCGAGCCTCCCCCCCCCCCCGCCGGTTCCCACCCCCGCCCCCCCCCGCCCCCCCCCCGCCTAACCTCAAAACACCGGGAGTTGGTTTGGTTTTGGGTTTTTTTCCCCTGGTTTTATTTCTCTTTTATCAAAACTCCGCGCGGGGCTGCCCCTGCCCCCTTCCCCCTGGCCCCACTCAGCCGCAGGGGGGGAGGCGGGGGCCGGCTCTGCCCCCCCCACCCCCATGGGGGAGGGGGCTCCCCCAGACCCCAGCTGACCCCCACTTGCTGGGGAGAGGGGGAGGAAGAAGGGGGGGGGGGGATACGGGGGGGATATGGGGGGGATGGGGGCACAAGGGGGGCAGGGGGGGCACGCAGAGCCTTGGTCCCCATCCCCCACCAGCCCAGCCCCTGCCCCCACCCCCACATTTAGGGGGGAAGGCGGGGGGTATCAGAGGCATCACCCCCCACCCCCCCCAAACCGACTGGGGGACAACCCCCCACTACAGCAGCCAAGGGGGGCACTGGGGAGCTCCCTCCCCCCAGGTTGAGGGGGGCCTGGGGGGCTGTGGGGGGGCCCGAGGGCAGGGTTGGGGGGGGGGAAGAGGGGGAGCCCCCCCCTCCCCCGGCAGCAGCCCCCCCCTCTGCATTATCGCAGGACGATGGCCCAGTCGTCACCGATGCGGACCCCCGGCTTGCGCAGGGTGAGGACGGAGGTCTCAGCCTCGTGCTGGAAGTCGAGGCGCGTCTCAGGGCCATCTGGGGAGGGGGGAAAAAAGGGGGTGAGGAGGTAGGGGGGGGCTGTACCCGACCCCAGGACCCCCCACCCACCCACCCCCGAGCCCCCCACTCACCCGCAGGCTGGAGGATGACAGCGGCCGGTTTCCCCGCGCCCAGGATCACCACGCGCTCGAGCCAGGCTGGGGTGTCGAAGGAACCCCGGGGGTCTGCAGAGCTGCAGGGAGGGAGAGAGGAGGGGGTTGGGGAGGGGTCAGAGGGGTGCGGGGGGGTCCTGGGGGGGGTCCGGGGGGGTACCTGGCCGTCAGTGTGTTGCCAGCGAAGGTGAACTGCCGGTGGAGATAGCGCGCCTTTGTTGCGTAGTCAAAGCTCTGCCCGTCGTCCAGGAAGAGATCGCCCTCAGCCGTGCCCTGGGGGGGCAAAATGGGGTTTGGGAGGGGGGTCTAGGGAGTTAGGGGGGTCTGGGGGGGGGTGGGGCTCTGCACTCACCTGGGGGCTGAGGGCCACGTAGAGGGTAAAGGGGTCCCCCCGCATGCACTCGGTGGAACGCCGTGCCCGCTCCTGCCGCGGCACCACCGTCCCCCCGCGCTGGAACACCGGGATCTGCAGGGGCAAAAGGCGGGGGGGGGGAGGTGTGGACTCGGCCCCCACTCCCAGACCCACCCCCCACCCCAAAATCCCCCCCCCCCCCCCCCCCCCGACAACCCCCGTCACCCACGCTACTGATGGTCACCGGCACGTAGAGCGTCTGGGGCGCGTGGTGCTTCTGGTGGGAAGCGACGTCGTACCAGACCTGGGGGCACCAAAGAGGGGTTGGGGGGGGGACGGGGACGGACACTGGACCCCCATAGCCCCCCCCAAGCCTGCAGCCCCCCCCAGCTCACCTCGCCCTTGCCAGGCAGGTAGACCTGCACGCTGCGGGCGCCCTGCTCCGTCACGGGGTGCACCAGCAGTGCCCGGTCTGGAGAAGGAAAAAGTGGGGGGGTCCTGGGTTAGCGCTGGGGTGGGGGGACCCCAAATGAGGGCGGGGGGGACCTTAGGGGTAGGGGCACCCCCCTCACCGATCATGTACTGGTCATCGATGGCAAAGGTGGTGGCATCCTCGGGGTACTCAACCCAGAGCGGTCTGGGGGAAGGAAACGGGGGGGGGGGGCCCCCCCCCCCCCCGGGCGCGGTAGAGCGGTGTACCAGAAGGGCAGGAGAGCGTAACGCTGGCGGACGGCGGCGCGGATCAGCGCCGCGTTCTCTTCCCCGAAAAGCCAGGGCTCGCGCCGCGCCGTGTCCAGGTGGGCGTGGGCGCGGAAAAAGGGCTGGAACGCCCCGGCTTGGTGGGGCCCCCGGGGGGGGGGGGGGGGGGGGCCCGACCCGCCCAGCTCCCCCCAATCCCCCCGCGCGCTCGGCGCCGCTCACCGCCGCAGAAGGAGAGGCCGGCGAGCCCGAAACTCAGGCACATGGGGATGGAAACCTTGAGATGCTCCCACTCGGCCGTGTTGTCGCCCGTCCACACCGCGCCTGCGGGAAGGGGTTCGAGGAGGCGGCGGTGCACAGAAATTGGGGGGCTCCCCCCCCCGCCCCCCCCCTTCATCCTCACCGTAACGCTGGGAGCCGGCAAAGAACGCGCGGCTCAACACGAAGGGTCGGTGGCGCCCGCCCGAGCGCTGGATCAGCCCCTCGGCCGTCGCCATTTGCTACGGGGCGGGGGGAAGAAAAAGGCTGTGAGGGTCTGTGTCCCCCCCCCGTGTGGGTATGGGGGGCCGGGGGGGGGGGGGGTTTGGGGGGGTCCCGCTCACCACGTAGAGGCCGTAGAGGTTGTGGAGGTCGCGGTGCTCCCAGCCGCCGTGGTGGACGGCGTCCTTGTGCATTGTCACCTCGGGGCCGCTGAAGACCGAGGGCTCGTTCATGTCGTTCCAGGTGAAGAGGTTCTCGGTCGAGCCCTGGGGGGGCGGGGGGGGGGGAAACACACACAGAGGCTTGGGGACACACACGAGCAATGGGGGACAATGGTGATTGGAGAGGAGAATGGCGATGGGGGCAGGGGACGAGGCGGCATGGGGACGACAGTGGCAATAGGGGGGCCACATGCCTGCTGGGGCGGGGGGGGGGCCACACGCCGTTGGGGGGGCTGACACCGGTGGGGGGAGGATGACAACACACACCACTGCCTGCCGGGGGGCTGACACTGAGGGGGGGGGGGGGACAGGCCACATGCCTGCCACAGGGGGGCTGACTCTGGTTGGGGGGGCCACACGCCTGCTGGGGGGACTGACACGGGGCAGAGGGGGGGCTGACACCAGTTGGGGGGGGCCACATGCCTGCCGGGGGGTGTGCTCCTCACCTCGTACTGGTCGTAGGCGAACATGGACGCCCACCACGTCCGCATCTCGGGGTTGGTGAAGTCGGGGTACGCGGCCGAGCCTGGGGGACAGCGCAGGGGTCAGCGTGGTCCCCTCCTGACCCCCCCCTCCCCCACCTCCCCAGCCCCCCCGCCCCGCTCACCAGGCCAGCACCACCCCTCGTAGTCGCTGCCGTCCTTCGTCTTGACGTAGAAGCCGCGGGAGCGCAGCTCGTTGTGGATGCGATAGCCGCTGTCCACCTTGATGTGGGGGTCCACGATGCTCACCATCTATGGCGGGGGACACACACACAGGCCCGCGTCAGCACCTGTGGGGACCCCCCAGCCCCCCCCAGCCCCCGGCGGGGGTCCCCCACCTTGCGTTTCTTGGCGGCCAGGCGCTCCAGCATGGCGCGGGGTTGGGGGAACTTGCTGGGGTCCCAGGTGAAGTAGCGCTTGCCGTCGGCGTGCTCGATGTCCAGCCAGAGGACGTCGCAGGGGACCGCGTGCTCCTCGAAGCCCCGCTCCACCGCTGCCACGTCCTCCTCGTCGTTGTAATTCCACCGGCTCTGGTGGTAACCCAGGGCGAAGAGGGGGGGCAGCGCCTGCGTGCCTGCAGGGGGGGGTGCGCGGGGCCGGAGCGGGGTTCCCTTCCCCCCGTCCCCCCATCCCCACCCCGTGGCGTACCGGTGAGGGCAGCGTACTGCCCCGTCACGGCGGCGGGCGCGGGGCCCAGCAGCAAGAAAACGTCGATGATGCCGCTCTCCGACATCCAGCGCACATCGGTCTGCGGCGTCTCGCCCCCGCCCTGCATGTAATCCAGCAGCTTCCCGAAAAGTGTCTGCGGGCAGGGAAAAAAAGGGGAGGGGGTGTCAGAGCCCCACCGGAACCCCCTGCCCCGCCCCGGGGATCCCCCAGCGGCCGCCCCGCACCTTGCCGGCGGTGTTGGAGCTGATGTCCACCCAGGTTTCAGCGGCGTTGAGCCAGAAAATGCCGAGGGTGCGGCGGGCGCTGTGCGCCAGCAGGAGCGGGACGGAACCGTAGAGCGCCATGGGGTTGTAGAGCTCGTACTGGAAGACGTCCAGGTTGTAGAGGCGGTACGGGTCCCCCCCCCTGCGGGAGGCCAGGCGGGTCAGCGTCCCCCCCCCTTGCGGTGCGACCGTCACCCCCTTTTCCCCCCCACCCCCCAAATCGCCCCCCGAATCGCCCTCCCCGCCACTCACTCGGTGGTGCGGAGCCGCAGGCTTTCGGCGTGCTCGGGGATGCCGTAGACGTGCTCGAAGCCGGGCAGGGAGAAATCCAGCCCCACCGAGGTGGGTCCTGCGGCGAAAGGGCGGGGGGGGGTGAACCAGCAGCTCCCGCCCCCCCTCCCTCGCCCCCCCCCCACCATGGGACGGGCCTCACCGTTGGGTTTAGAGTCCGTGTGCGTCTTGAACGTCTCCTCCCAGGAGCCCGGCTCCTCTGCGGCTTCGGTCGTGGCCTCCGTGGGCTACGGGGCCAGCCGCCGTTAGGGATGGGTGGGGAGAGGGGATCTCCCGGAAGAAGAGAGGGGCCCCCACCTCCCTGCTGGCCCGAAGCCCCCCCTCGCTCCCCATACCTTCTCGCTCTGGTTGCTGGCATCCTCTGTCCCGGTGGTGGCTTCCTCCTGCCCTTCGGCAGCCGCCCCCTCCTCGGCTGTAGGCTCCTTGGGGGTGTCCCTGCAGGGAGGGGGGGACACAACAGACACACACACACACCGTGTGGTTACGGGGTGCTGCCGTCGCCGCAGGCAGGAGTCACGCACGCAGCAGGTTTGCAGAGGGGCTGGGGGGGGGGACACGGGACACCCCAGCAGGCACTGACTGGGGGGGCCCCCAAAATGGGGAGAGCATCCCAACCACCCCCACCACCACCTCGCTCCAGGATAAGGGGGGGGCGCAGCTCCTCGCTTTTGCGCCCCCCCCCCCTCCCCTGGCCGGGGGGCGGGGGGGGGGCCCCCGGCCGGGGCCCCGCGGGGGCCCGGGGTGGGGGGGGCGCGGGGGGAGCGGGGAGGGCAGAGACAGCAGCAGAAGCCACAGATTTACCTATGGAAAAGGGTCTTGATCTTATCCCACAAGCTACCGACCGAGCTACTAACTTTATCCGAGAAACTGGGGCGCGGGCGGGGGGGGAAGCGCAGCCAGAAACAGAAACACAGCGAGAGTCAGTGCGAGGAGCCGCGGGACGGACAGACGGACGCGTCCCGGCCCAGCTCCCACCCCCGCCGCCTTCCCCGGGGGCTGCCCTCCCTTTTGGGGGTGGTGGTGGGGACACCCGGCGCGCCGTTCCCCCCCCTCCCGGGTTTACCCCCGGGGGGGCCCCCCCCGGGGGGGTTGGGGCCCCGGGGTGGGGGGGGGGACCTGGGGGGGGTGGGGGGGCCGGTCCCATCTGCCCGGCCGCAGAGCCGCCCCCCCCCGCCGTACTCACGAGTCCCGGCGTTGTCGGAGGTGCTCGAAGATGAGGAGGCCGCGGGCGTTGACGCTGCAGAGCAGCTCCCGGCCCTGCAGCAGGTCCATGCGGAACGGCTTCTCCGTCACCAGCAGCCGGTGTCCCGTGGGGCCCAGCGACAGCTCCAGGCTCCCCTCATCCCGCCCCGTCACCTCCAACCTGCCGGGAAAGGCGGAGCGGGTGGTGGTGGGGGGGGGGGAGTTGCTGAGGGCGGCTCCCCCCAACCCCACCGTCCCCGTCTCCCCCCCCTCGGTCCTTTCCCGGCGCTCACCGTTCCGCCGGCGGCTCAGCCACCAGCACGTCGGGCACCTCGAACCGCGGCCGTGGCGGGTTCAGCTCCTTGATGCGGATCCGGGTCATGTTGCCCCGCAGCCCCCACAGCTCCAGCAGCAGCGGGACCTGGTAACGGAGAAAGGGAAGGACAGGGCGTCAAGGGGACGGGGACCGGGGACCGGGACCGGCCCCCCCCCCGCACGGACCTTGGTGGCTTCGTTGACGAGCTGGAGCCTGGCGGCGTCGGGCCCGGGCTGGAGGCCGCGCTGGCGCCTGTGGCGGCGGGGGCAGAGCCTGAGCGCCGCCCCCGGGCCCGGCTGCGCCCCCCCCCCGCCCCCCAGCCCGGTACCCACCGGCAGAAGCCGCTTTGTTCGCACGTCTTGAAGTTGCTCCGGTCCACGGCCACGGCGGCCCCGAGGCAAAGCGCCGCCCAGAGCGGGCCCGGGGGGGCGGGGGGCGAGGCCGCTCGGGCCCGGGGGGGGCCCGGTGCGGGTTGGGGGCTCCCCCGGGGCGTCCCCGGGACGCGGGGTCCGGGGGGGCCCCGGGGGGGGGGGCCCCGGGGGGGGGGGGGGGGCCCGGCCGCACACGCTCACCTCCCCGGCGCCGCCGCCATCTTGGATAGGGCCTGACCCTTCACCCCCCGGCCCCACGCCGCCGGCCCCCATTGGCGCAGGGAGCCACGCCCTCCGCCCCGCCCCGCCCCTCCCGCGCGGCGCCACCGCCCCGCCCCGGCTCACCTGGTTGCCGGGGAGACCGTGGGCCCGCCCCCCTTCCGCTCCGTGACTTGAGCGCGAGGGATGAGAGATAGGAGGTCGAGCCAATCAGAGCGCGAGCCAGGGAAGAGGCGGGGACGCAGCGCGTAAGGGAGGACGGCAAGCCAATGAAAGCGCGGAAAAAACAAGTGACACATCCGAGCGGCCAATCAGAACACCCGGGGACCCGGGGACCCCGCCACCCTCTGAGGGCTTCCCCGGCAACGCCCCGCCCTCGCGGTCATGGCAACCACGGCCATGACAACGGCGCCCCGCCTCTTCCCGGACGGACACCAATCAGCAGCCCTCTGCCATGAGTGGCGGGAGGGGGCGACCAATCAACATGCTCCGCCGACCCGCGTCCCCCCGGCCCCGTTGAGCGGCAGGCGTCGGGCCAATGCGAACGGGAGCGGCCGGGGGGGGGGGGTCCGGAACCGGGGCTGGGGGGGGCGGGTACGGAACCGGGACGGGGGGGGTACGGAACGGGCACGGGCCCCACCGGGGCCGAACGGGGCCACCCGGGGCTGAACGGGCCCCACCGGGCCGGTCCGCGCCCCCGCCGCGCCGGGGCGGGCCCGCCCCCCGGGACGCCATGGAGTTCCCCGAGCACAGCCGGCAGCTGCTGCGGGGGCTGCGGGAGCAGCGGGCCCAGGGCTTCCTCTGCGACTGCACGGTGCTGGTGGGCAGCGCCCCGTTCCCGGCCCACCGGGCCGTCCTGGCCGCCTGCAGCGCCTTCTTCCACATGTGCTACGCCGAGCGGCTGGACAAGGGCGACCTGGTCTGCCCCCCCGCCTTCGGGCTGCTGCTGGAGTTCATGTACGAGGGCCGGCTGGCGCTGGCCGCCACGCCGCTGGAGGACGTCCTGGCGGCCGCCAGCTACCTGCACATGAACGACGTCGTCAAGCTCTGCAAGAAGAAGCTGCAGGCGCGGGTGCCGGCCGAGGCCGACAGCACCAAGCGGGAGGAGGACGCACCCGGCAGCCCCCCGCTGCCCCCCGCCGCCCCCCAGCAGTGCCCGCCCAGCTCCGGGGCTCCCCTCCCGGACCTCCCCGGCCCGGCTCCCCAAGCTGGGGGTGGCGAGGAGCAGGGCGCGCTCCCCCCGAGCCGCCGGTCCCCCGCGTGGACGTGGCCGACACCACGCAGCCCGGTGTGGAGGGCGACTGGCCCCGCGCCGCCCCCCCGGAGCTCCCCCTCCCCAGCCCCAGCAGCTCGACGGAGGCCGCCCCCCCTTCCCCGGGGGGGCGCCCCCCCGGGGGGGCCCCAGGCCTCTTCCCCGGGCCGTCCCGCACCCAGCGGCCCGCAGCCTTCGGGGAGGCGTCGGGGGAGCCGCTGCCCTTCGGGCTGCCGGCGCTGCGGGAGCCGCTGTTCCTGCCGCCGCTGGAGGGGCGCGGGGGCTTCGGGCTTTTCGCCGAGGAGGCGCCGACCTGCCCCACCTGCGGGAAAACCTTCTCCTGCTCCTACACCCTGCGCCGCCACGCCACCGTGCACACGCGGGAGCGCCCTTATGAGTGCCGCCATTGCCTGCGCAGCTACACCCAGTCCGGGGACCTCTACCGCCACATCCGCAAGGCCCACAGCCACGGGCCGCCCACCCGCGGCGGCAGCGGCGGCCACGCCGACCACCCGCCCTGCGGGGCCGGGGCGGGGGGGCGGGGGCGGACGAGGGGCGGGGGCGGGCGGCCGGGGCCCGAGGGAGCGGCGGCGCGCCGCCCAATGAGCGAGGGGCGCCGCCGAGCGCCCCTTTGCCCTGGCGTGGCGCATGCGCGCGGCGGCGGCGCGGTTACGGTAGCGCCCCCTGGCGGCGGGGAGGAGCTCGGGCAATCCCGTCCCAATCTGAGCCGGGACGAGTTCCAGTCCCACCCCAGTTTCTCCCAGTCTGTCCCTGTCTCTCTCACGCCCATCCCCGTCCCGTCCCAAGTCCCTCCCAGTTTCTCCCAGTCTGTCCCTGTCTCTCCCAGTCCCATCCCAGTCCCTCCCAGACCCATCCCAGTCCCAGACCCATCCCAGTCCCATCCCAATCCCTCTGAGACCCATCCCAGTCTGTCCCTGTCTCTCCCAGACCCATCCCACTCCCTCCCAGTTTCTCCCAGTCCAGGCACGCCAAGGCTTAAAGCACTTTAATCACAAAAATAGAGCTCTCTGGGGCAGCACCTATAAAAAGGGGGCGAGC
>CM067102.1:5741141-5753920 GCA_034008185.1 Gorsachius magnificus | reverse complement strand
GGTGGGGTGGGAAGGAGTTTCCCCAGTGAAATGGGGGCAAAAAAGTTGTTGATTTACCTCAGCCTTTCCCTCCTCGCGTTCCAGCTTGCCAGTTCGTCATCAGCGGGGGTACGCTTTTTTTAAAACCATCCTTTTCCGGCTGATATACCTGTAGAAACCCTTCTTATTATTCTTTGCATCCCTAGCCAAGTTTAGCTCCAGCTGCGCCTTGGCCTTCCTGACCCCAAATTCCTACAAAAACCAGACCGATCCCTTACTCTTCCCAGGATGCCTGTCCCTGCTTCCATGCCTGTGCAGTTCCCTCTTCCTCCCTAGTTTGCCCAAAGCATCTCTCGTCTCAGTCCATGCTGGTTCTTCTCTTCTTTGCCGATTTCTTACACCCGGGGATCGAGAGCTCTTGCGCTCTGTGGATCACTTCCTTAAAGATCTGCCAGCTCTGTTCTGTTCCCTGTCCCTGAGGACCGTTTCCCGGGGAGTCCTTCTGACTATCTCCTTGAGGAGCTGGAAGTTTGCTTTTCTAAAATTTCAGGGTCCTGACTTACTCTTTGTTCTTCCCCATTTTCCCTTGGAGTGTGAGCTCTACCAGTGCATGATCACTGCACCCCAGGCTGCCTTTCCGATCTTGACATCTCTGACGTGCTCGCTTGCATTGGTGACCACCAGGTCCAGTATCGCATCCCCTCGGGTAGGGTTTTCTTTTAAACCTGGCTTAAGAAGTTGTCCTCAAGGGCATTTGGGGAAACCTGTGGATTGCCTACAGCTTGCCGTTGTTGATTTTCCAGCAAAATGTCAGGGTGGTTGAAGTCCCCCAGCAGGACGAGAGCCTGCGAGCACGAGGCCCCCCGGGGGAGTTGGAGAAGAACGCTCTGCCCAGTCGGCGCCTCTTGATCTGGCGGCCCTGTAGTGGGACACCAACCTTTTTTTCTTCTTTCAGGACATACCCAAACTGCTCCAGAATGGGGTCCTTGACAGGCTGCAAGGTAGACGGCTGCTCCATGGGTGTGGGGGGACAAACTTGCCTCACCTGGTCTTAACCACAGGCTGCAAGGAAAAATCTCTGCTCTGGTGCCTGGACCACATTCCCCTTTGTTTTTCACTGACCTTGATGTCTGTAGGGCTGTTTCTCTCCATACTCTCACTTCTCTCCCCCTCAGCGGGTTGCGGGGCCCTTTTTTACCCTTTCTTAAATATTTTGTCACGGAGGTACTGCCAACATAATTGATTGGCTCAGCTTTGGCAGTGGCAGGTCTGTCTTAGAGCTAGCTGGAACTCTCTGACATGACAGCAGCTTCTGGTGTCTTCTCACAAAAAGCCATCCCTGAGACCCTCCACTACGAAAACCTTGCCACAAAACCAAATTACATAGGTAAACTCATAACCACCTACCTATGGACAGTAAGCCTCATTTCAGTCCCTGGGAAGCTGATGGAGCAAATCTTTCTAAAAGCCATTTTCGGGGCACATGAAGGACAAGAAGATGACTTGGAACAGTCAGCATGGATTTACCAAAACCAAATTGTGCTTAAATAACTTCATAGCCTTCTGTGATGAGATTTCTGGTGGCATGGATAAGAGCTGACTGGCACTCAGACTTAAGGGGCAGTAATCAACAGGTGAAAAGTCCAACTGGTAGCCAGTTAAAGTATTCCCTCAGGGGATGATAATGGAGCCAAACTGTTTTATTAATTATGTGTAAGATGGAACGAGTGTACTCCAAGGAGATAGATAACACCAAATTTGGGGCAGCATCAATATGGGAAGGCAAGGCTGTTACTCATAGAGACCTGGAAGGCTAGAAATATGGACTGACAAGAACTTCATGAAATTTAAGAAAGTCAGACACAAAGTCATGCATTTGGAATGGAATAACTGTATGCAATGGTACAGAAACTCCTTGTCATTTTTTCAATGAGGACAAATGCAATATCTTTGGAAAATGCAAATTTTTTTTTAAAGACTGATGAAGTCCCAAATAAGCTGTTAAGAAAATAAAAAATATAAATGCAATGGAGAAATCTAAGAAGTAATATATGAATTAGCAATTCATTATTCATAAAAAAGGGAAAAATATGGAAGTTATCCCCTAAAATATTTTGTTTATTTAGCATTTGAGGTAAAATGGTGAGGTATTTAATTAGTTCAATTAAAAGAAGAAAAGTGGGTTTATTTTTTATTGATTCTAAGCAGTAAGAAACATCCTAAATTATCTCATTTATAAAGATGTTAAATTGGCTGTCAAATTAGTCATAGAACAAATATCTAAATAGAAAAACAACAGCATGAGTTTGGACAGGAATAATGATATTTAGCAGTGCATTTGATATATGGTTTGCTGATACTGTTTTATTCTTTTCCCTTGGGATTCAACACTGATTAAAAAAGGAGGCAGGAGGCAGGTTTTGTTATTGATTATATTGTCTCTAACTTTGCACACGGATTTTTTTCCCCAGTTTAAAACACCAATAATTACTGCATTAGAAGAATTTCCTAAGGATTAATATAATTGAATGGCTAGGCTTCATAAGCCTTTTCAACTAAGATTTTGGTTGTGAACTGCTCTCCAAGAAATGCTCTTAACATTTTTTGTAGATATTTAGGCTCATTTTTGAGAATGATCAGAAATTGGCTTGATCACATCTACCAGCACCTTCATGTGAGCAGGAAGCTCACAAACTCACGAAGTAAAAAAATGCCAGAGGCTCGTCTCAAACACATTTAACCACTGGTTCCTGTTTCTTGATTATTCACCAAAATATTGTTTCCCAGAGAAATATGTATACTACAAGTAAATAACAAGATTTTTATTCTACTTCTCAAATAGTTTTCTATTTAACTGAAACTAGAATCAACATTGGACTAATAGTCTCGAGAGGATAAAGATTACTGCAATAAGGGATCATTCATATGAAATCTAACTCAAAGCTTCAAAAAGTAAACAAGGAGAAGATAGATGTATTTCCTTAAGGATGATGCTGATAAGGATCCTGGACTTGGGTCACAACAACCCCATGCAGCGCTACAAGCTTGGGGAAGAGTGGCTGGAGAGCTGCTTGGCAGAGAGGGATCTGGGGGTACTGGTCAACAGCCAACTGAATGTGAGCCAGAAGTGTGCCCAGATGGCCAAGAAGGCCAAAAGCATCCTGGCTTGTATCAGGAATAGTGTGATCAGCAGGAGTAGGGAAGTCATCCTTCCACTGTACTCGGCACTGATGAGGCCACGCTTCAAATACTGTGTTCAGCTTTGGGCCCCTCACTACGAGAAAGATATTGAGGTGCTGGAGCATGTCCAGAGAAGGGCAACAAATCCGGTGAGTAGTCTGGAGCATAAGTCTTATGAGGAGTGGCTGAATGAACTGGGATTGTTCAGCCTGGAGAAGAGGAGACTGTGGGGAGACCTTATGGCCCTCTACAACTACCTGAAAGGAGGTTTGTAGCAAGGTGGGCGTTGGTTGGGTAACGGGCGATAGGACAAGAAGAAATGGCCTCAGTTTGTGCCAGGGGAGGTTTAGATTAGATATTAGGAAAAAAATTTTCACTGAAAGAGTTATCAGGCACTGGAATGGGCTACCTAGGGAAGTGGTTGAGTCACCATCCCTGGTGGTACTTAAAAGACAACCGGACGAGGTGCTTAGTGGTCTGGTTTAGTAGTGGACAGGTATGGTTGACTCGATGATCTTAAATGTCTTTCCCATCCAAATGACTTTATGATAAGAGAGTACATGCATACATTTTATTATGAATAACAAAGAAATTTGAATTATGCTATTTTATTATTGATTAAAATAGTATAACATTTTTCAACAAATATATTTGTATAGAAAAGAAGAAAATACATAAATACTTATTCTATTTCATTGCAGTGGCAGATAACAAAGCAATATAGATTATCTAGTTGTCTTCAAAAAAAGCTGCAGTATTTTACTTTCCCAAACAAATAAAATTTTGGTATAACAATTTCAAAATAAAAATTAAGTCCTGATTCGTATCACAGCTAAATGGCCTGAAGAGCTTGCGCATTAGCTGCAAGCAGTGAATAAAGAGGAAACTGCCAAAAAAAGTATTTTTCTTGGAATGAGGTACAGATTATTCTCTTCTTGTTCTGTTTGTTAGCTGGTCACATACATTGCTAGAATAGGAAATTCTGAGTTGTAGACTGAGCTCTTGGGAGTGCAGTGGCTCCCTCTCAGCTCACATACCGTGCTTTCCTTTCCATGGAAACCAGGGCAGGGTAGAGAAAATTGTCTTGTGCCCAGATCTCATTCAATATACAGTCAAGACTCAGTAAGCCATGAGAGTAACACAGACAAGCCTAAGCATGTCTGTCGTGGTTTAACCCGGCTGGCAACTAAGCACCACGCAGCCGCTCGCTCACTCCCCCCCCTCCCTCAGTGGGATGGGGGAGAGAATCGGAGAAAAGAAAAAAAAAAGTAAGACCCGTGGGTTGAGATAGAGACAGTTTAATAAGAGAGAAGAATAACAATAATAATAATAATAATAGTGGTAAGAAAATATACAGAATATATAAAACAAGTGATGCACAATGCAATTGCTCACCACCCGCTGACCGATGCCCAGCCCGTCCCGAGCAGCGATCACTCCCCCCAGGCCGCGATCACACAGCCCGAGCTGCGACCACTCTGCCCGCGACCGACCGACCGACTCGACCGACCCGACCGACTAACCCCCCCGAGCATGACGTTCTATGGTATGGAATAGCTCTTTGGACAGTTTGGGTCCTAGCTGTGCTGTACTCCCAGCTTGTTATGCCCCTGGCCGAGCAGGAAAAGCCAAAAAGTCCTTGAGCAGTCTGAGCACTACTTGGCAACAACTAAAAACATCAGCGTGTTATCAACATTCTTCTAGCACTGAATCCAAAACACAGCACTATGCTAGCTATCTGTGAAAGAAAATTAACTCTATCCCAGCCGAAACCAGGACATTCCACCCCTTATTCTATACCATTTACGTCATGCTTAAGGTCCTACCCTTACAATACATTCCAATTAATCACCACCATTTTTCATCTTTTTGGTACATACACAGATATCATTCCCCTTAGTCTATGGACCATCCCTCTAAAATGCCCCATTGGGTTCATTAGTCCACGGTTTTGGGCTCCATCTGTCGTAACAGTCTTTCAGGGCAGGAAGATGGGGTCTGGTGTTGGGTTGTTGCTTGCTGAAGTCAGTTCTGGTTCCATTCGCTGCACTTCCTCAGTTTCTTCAAAATTCATTCTTCATTAATCTGGGCGATCCTTACTGCTATACCATTGATAGAATATACAGCAATAGTAAAAATGAAGACATACTATATTACACAGCAATTAACATTATATAATTCAGTTCATTGGCTATTTTCACCCAAAATCAAATCCCTTTGAGGTACACATCGGACTTCCCCATCCTTCCGCATCACCCACCAAGTGAGCCAGGTCCTTTGAGCAAAAGCAATCCCACGGATGGGTTTGCCTTTACCTGAGGCAGGAGAACCCACACTGTCTTCCCCCAGTATATTTTACATGCACTACAGGGACTTTATCCCCTTCTACAGTACGTAAGAGGTTGATTGGGCAGGGCCAGCTCGGTTGGCAGATCCTCTAGTGTTGACTAACCAGTGGCTTTTGCTAAATGTGTATCCCAATGTTTGAATGTTCCCACCACCCATTGCTTTCAGTGTAGTTTTTTAACAGTCCATTGTATCGTTCAATTTTCCCAGAGGCTGGTGCATGATAGGGGATGTGATAGACCCACTCAATGCCATGCTCTTTGGCCCATTTGTCTATGAGGCTGTTTCGGAAATGATTCCGTTGTCTGACTCAATTCTTTCTGGGGTGCCATGTCGCCACAGGACTTGTTTTTCAAGGCCTAGGATAGTGTTCTGGGCAGTGGCATGGGGCACAGGGTATTTTTTCCACCATCCGGTGGTCGCTTCCCACCATGGTGAGCACATAGTGCTTGCCATGGGGGTTTGTGGAAGTGTGATATAATCAATCTGCCAAGCCTCTCCATATTTGTATTTCAGCCACCGTCCTCCATACCAGAGAGGCTTTAACCGCTTGGCTTGTTTGATCGCAGCACACGTTTCACATTCATGGATAACCTGTGCAATAGCGTCCATAGTTAAGTCCACCCCTCGATCACGAGCCCATCTGTATGTTGCATCTCTTCCTTGATGGCCTGAGGTGTCATGGGCCCACCGAGCTAGAAACAATTCACCCTTATGTTGCCAGTCCAGATCTATCTGAGCCACTTCAATCTTAGCAGCCTGATCTGCCTGCTGGTTGTTTTGATGTTCTTCAGAGGCCCGACTCTTGGGTACATGAGCATCTACATGACGTACCTTTACAACCAGGTTCTCCACCCGGGAAGCAATATCTTGCCACAATGCGGCTGCCCAGATGGGTTTGCCCCTGCGCTGCCAGTTGCTCTGCTTCCATTGCTGCAACCATCCCCACAAAGCATTTGCCACCATCCATGAGTCAGTATAGAGATAGAGCACTGGCCATTTTTCTCTTTCAGCAATATCTAAAGCCAGCTGGATGGCTTTCACCTCTGCAACTTGTCTTGTAGACTCCATACAGCAGCCTTCCACCTTCGATGCTTTCCCACAAGACGACAGGATCCATCAGTGAACAGGGCATATTGCTTCTCGTTTTTCGGGCAATTTATTGTACAGCGGGGCTTCTTCAGCACGCACCACCTCCTCCTCTGGTGATACTCCAAAATCTTTGCCTTCTGGCCAGTCCGTGATCACTTCCAAGATTCCTGGGCGACTGAGGTTTCCTATTCGAGCCCGTTGTGTAATCAATGCGACCCCATTTACTCCACGTAGCATCAGTTGCATGATGTGTAGAGGGGACCTTCCCTTTGAACATCCAGCCCAGCCACCGGCAGTCGGGGTGCCAGGAGGAGCTGTGCTTCAGTAACCAAATCACTTCTGAAGCAGCTCGAACCCCTTCATATGCTGCTAATATCTCTTTTTCAGTTGGGGTATAGTTGGCTTCAGATCCTCTGTATCCCCGACTCCAAAAGCCTAGGGTCGGCCTCGAGTCTCCCTGGTGCTTTCTGCCAGAGGC
Organism: Gorsachius magnificus; assembly: GCA_034008185.1. Taxonomy (NCBI): domain Eukaryota; kingdom Metazoa; phylum Chordata; class Aves; order Pelecaniformes; family Ardeidae; genus Gorsachius; species Gorsachius magnificus. Next base: position 5,746,845 of record CM067102.1, on the reverse strand, counting down.
TCCAGGTAGGCCATTCTCCCCAGCTGCGGTGTAAGCACATTCTTTACATCTTGCCCTGCCCGGCCCGGGCCCAAGGGCTACTGCATGCACTATCTCCCGTTTAATTTGTTCAAAGGCTTGTCGTTGTTCAGGGCCCCATTTGAAATCGTTCTTCTTCCGGGTCACTTGGTAGAGAGGGCTTACAATCTGGCTGTAATTTGGAATATGCATTCTCCAAAAAACCCACAACGCCCAAGAAAGCTTGTGTTTCCTTTTTGCTAGTTGGTGGAGACATAGCTGTTATTTTGTTGATCACATCCATTGGAATCTGACGACGTCCATCTTGCCATTTGATTCCTAAAAAACTGGATCTCCTGTGCAGGTCCTTTGACCTTACTTTGTTTTATGGCAAAACCGGCCTTCAGAAGGATTTGGACTATTTTCTTCCCCTTTCTCAAAAACTTCTTCTGCGTATTGCCCCACACAATGATGTCATCAATGTATTCAGTGTTCTGGAGCATTACCCTGTTCCATTTGCTGTCTGGATCAGTCCATGGCAAATGGTAGGGCTGTGTTTCCACCCCTGGGGCAGTCGATTCCAGGTATACTGGATGCCCTTCCAAGTGAAAGCAAACTGTGGCCTGCAGTCTGCTGCCAAAGGGATTGAAAAGAAAGCATTTGCAATATCAATTGTGGCATACCACTTGGCTGCCTTTGACTCCATTTTCGTATTGAAGTTCTAACATGTCCGGCACGGCAGCACTCAGCGGTGGCGTAACTTCATTCAGGCCACGATAGTCTACTGTCAGTCTCCACTCTCCATCAGACTTTCTCACTGGCCATATGGGACTTTTTAAAGGTGATCGAGTCTTGCTGATCACTCCTTGGCTCTCCAGTCGACGAATCAGCTTATGGATGGGAATCAGGGAGTCTCGGTTGGTGCGATATTGCCGCCTGTGCACTGTTGTGGTGGCAATCGGCACTTGTTTGTTCTTCAACACTCAGCAACCCCCACAACCGAAGGGTCCTTTGAGAGACCAGGCAAGGTAGATAGTCGCTTAATTTCTTCTGCCTCCAATGCAGCTATACCAAAAGCCCACCGGTACCCTTTTGGGTCCTTGAAATACCCTCTCCTGAGGTAGTCTATGCCAAGGATGCACGGAGCATCTGGCCCAGTCACAATGCGGTGCTTTTGCCACTCGTTCCCAGTTAGGCTCACTTCGGCCTCCAATACAGTCAGCTCTTGAGATCCCCCTGTCACTCCAGAAATACAAATGGATTCTGCCCCTATATGGCTTGATGGCATTAGAGTACACTGTGCACCGGTGTCTACTAGAGCTCTATACTCCTGTGGGTCTGACGTGCCAGGCCATCGAATCCACACAGTCCAGTAGACCCGGTTGTCCCTTTCCTCCACCTGGCTGGAGGCAGGGCCCCTCTAATCCTGATCACTGTTGCTCATGGTTTGTGTATATGATCAGAAGTTCCTTCATCACAATCAGAATTAAGATCACTCTTCTATTCTGTCTGAAAAAATGACGATCTACCCCGTCTTTGGAAATTGGAGCAACAAGTTTCTTGGAAGAGCCCCCTTTTGTGCTTGTTTTTCTTTGCAACTCGCGTACTCGTGCCTCTAGGGGTTTAGGTAGGTTTTCCATCCCATTTCCTCATGTCCTCTCCATGGTCACGCAGGTAAAACCATAGAGTGCCCCGTGGTGTGTACCCTCGATATTCTTTTCCTTGAGCAGAAGGGCGCTTACTTCTAATGGCTGAGATACTGGTCTGTACAGGAGAGGTGTAGGACATATGCTATTTCGAGTCGTTCAACCTTTTGGGACAGTTTCTCCACAGCAGAGACGAGGGAAGAAGAGATACTTTCTTCATATTCCCGGAGCTGGCTAGCCATTTCATCCACGTTGGTCCTCGTCCAGCTTCCCAGTTCAGCATTGCCCATGTGTTGGCATATGATGTTGGTGCGCTCCGTAACAACTTCCGCCACATGGGTCGTGTGCACTGGACACTATCTGGATCTTTAGGCAACTGGTCATTGTCCAGGTCACTATAAATCACTTCAGACAGCCAATTCCCTCAGGTACTGGATGCCTTTCTCCACGGTGGTCCATTTGCCTGGCGATGTATGACATCTTCCTTGAAGGGATATCTTTCTTCATGGCTGACAGTAGTCGCCTCCAGAGGCTGAGACTTGTGTCCCTTTTCCAATCGCTTTGTCAATGCCACCTTCCTAGAAAGGGATCCCAGCTGTTTGGCTTCCTTACCCTCCAGTTCCAGGCTACTGGCCCCATTATCCCAGCATCGGAGCAACCAGGTGACAAGATGCTCTCCTGCACGACGGCTGAAATCTTTTCTCATATCTCGCAGCTCACCCAAGGATAGAGACCGTGTCGTTTCTGTCTCATTTATGAGCTCTTCCTCTTCCTCCTCCTTTTGTGATGGCCCTGATTCATCCTCCCTTTCTAAACGAGTTGACTTTCGCTTCCAAGATTTCTTCTTGTGTTAGGGGCAACTGATACCAGCACAGGTTCGCTCCCTGCTTCAGCTGCAATGCCTGTTGCTGGGGTTTGAGTAGCTGCAGTGCAGGTTGCAGGGGTTGAAGTAGCTGCAGTGCCTGTGTCTGCAGTTGGAGGAGTTTACAGTGGGTGTCACTGAGGCTGGAGTAGCAGCAGTGCCTGTGCCCACAGCTGGGTAGCTACAGTGGGTGTCGCAGGGGTTGGAGTAGCTGCAGTGCCTGTGTCTGCAGTTGGAGTAGCTACAGTGGGTGTCACTGAGGTTGGAGTAGCTGCAGGGCCTGCTGCAGGAATCAATCTTTGGATGGTATATAATTTACGTAGGAGTCTAACCCTGAGTAAAAGCTGAACTATATTCAGGAACCTAGCAATAGGGCCATGCTAGTTGGAACATCCCAAGGATATTCAACATTCTCAAGAACTGTTGTAATTAGTCTCAGAGAAGAAGGGGAAGATGGAGTAAGGTGACTCCCCCAAAGGCTGGCTCTCCGAGGATAAAAAGTAAAATGTATAATTATTCATAAATTCCCAATAGATGGTTTCCCAAAATACAGAGGTGACAGCAATACTGAGTACAAATATGAGCTTAATCTGATGATCAATAGTTTTATCATAGCATAAGCCAGTATTACACAGTACAGCAGAACAGTAGCTTTAATCCCACTTGCGAAAAGTGACAACCAGCAGCACAGGGAGTGCATACAGCAGGTAAGGTGTATATAAAAGAACTCCATGAACAAGGACAGCAACTCTGAGAGCAAATAAAACAACATTGCGATCAGCGACTATTAGACTAATATAACGAATGCTTATCACAAATGCGTTTTAAAAATGTTCAGATCTGTCGTTTATCTCAACCCTTTGGGCCCCACGTTGGGCGCCAAAATAGGACTGTCGTGGTTTAACCCGGCTGGCAACTAAGCACCACGCAGCCGCTCGCTCACTCCCCCCCCTCCCTCAGTGGGATGGGGGAGAGAATCGGAGAAAAGGAAAAAAAAGTAAGACCCGTGGTTGAGATAGAGACAGTTTAATAAGAGAGAAGAATAACAATAATAATAATAATAATAGTGGTAAGAAAATATACAGAATATATAAAACAAGTGATGCACAATGCAATTGCCCACCACCCGCTGACCGATGCCCAGCCCGTCCCCGAGCAGCGATCACTCCCCCCAGGCCGCGATCACACAGCCCGAGCTGCGACCACTCTGCCCGCGACCGACCGACCGACTCGACCGACCCGACCGACTAACCCCCCCGAGCATGACGTTCTATGGTATGGAATAGCTCTTTGGACAGTTTGGGTCCTAGCTGTGCTGTACTCCCAGCTTGTTATGCCCCTGGCCGAGCAGGAAAAGCTCAAAAAGTCCTTGAGCAGTCTGAGCACTACTTGGCAACAACTAAAAACATCAGCGTGTTATCAACATTCTTCTAGCACTGAATCCAAAACACAGCACTATGCTAGCTTCTGTGAAGAAAATTAACTCTATCCCAGCCGAAACCAGGACAATGTCCTTCCAGCGAGCAGGTGGAACTGAGCACAGGGAAAGAAACTGGAAATGAGAAGAGGGAGAAAGACACATGAAAATTAGATAGAAATTATTTAAAAAAGGGGTGGGGGGATAAAAAAACTTTAGAAAGATAAAGGCTCAGAAAAGCAGGACTATCATTGTTTGAAATCTTGACATAACCTTTCTGAATTACGCAACTTTTCTAGGTCTGCTTGCTTTTTTTTTATTAATAGCTTCCTTGAAGTTAGGTATCGACTAAGTGGTGGTGGTCAGTAACTTTAAAACCCCATATTCAATGTTCTGTCAAAGATTTTTCTCAGGACAGTTAGGTCTAAAAGCTTCCAGATTAAAACATGCTACTTGACACAGGTAACTCATGCTGCCTCAAGTTCATCACTGTGTCTGCTTTTATGGCTTACTTCTCTCATGTTACGTGCAAATAGTTTTAAAATACCAGGAGGAACAGTGAAAAGAAGAAGATAAACATTGGTATGTGTATGAGGAAAGACACAATAAAAAGTACCCAGCTGCTTTTAATTCTTCACTGAAACAGTGTTCACCTCCCTTTCTGGCTTTTTCTTCCAGAGCTTCCTAGGAACAGCTGCAGCTTGAAGTGAAAGGCCATCACAGGTGCCCCTTCCTGCTGTGTCAGAGTGAGAGGAGACCATGACTCCATCACATCACTTGACAAATGAATAATATGCAAGTAGAGCTTCCCACAAGGGAAGATACATTCTCCCCTGCTGATTTTGGTTTGGGTTTTTTTGTTGTTGTTTGGTTGTTTTGGGGTTTTCTTGTTGTTTGGTTTTAGGGTTTTTTTTAATTGTATTTGCTCTTAATATAGCCTTTGGGATGTGACTAAGAGAGCTAAGAAAGATAATGCAGAGTTGGGTGAAAGAGAGCTAATCCTTCATTATCCCCTCTGGGAAAACCTGCAGCTGGGTGCTTAGTCTATTTGTATTAATGTTAACTTATAATGTCATGTTGTCTTTGAGGTCCCATGTCTTACATTTTATTTTAAGAGTTTTTGTTCACTGAAAGAAATATGGAAGCATATAGATACATTGTATCCCTTTACAAATTAAGTGTATTTCTGGTAATAAAGTGAAAGCTTAAGCACAAACAGAAGTGCTAAAGTAAGAAATGTTTTTGCACAGATACATTTATTTTTCATTAAGAAAAAGCAGATAAAATATGGATCTGTATTCTGGCATGTAAAATTCCCTAAGATATAAATCACACAGAAAAAAAAAAGGAGGAATTCATTTGGCGAAATGTACACACTGAGAGTGTGAATGCCTGCACCTGAGCTAATCACTTCAGGCTCCCTAGTAGTCAAAGGAGAGAAACAGGCACTTCTAGGTCACAATTCCTCTTATCCTAAAATAGGCATCTGAGTAGGTCAGATAAACTGACCCTGAGAGTGCCTATTATTCTCATACCAACTATAAAGGGAGCCCTGGTTGATTAATTCAGATTCAGTGTAGATGTTTAAGGAAGATGAGATGAATCCCATTCAGGGAATCCAGAATGACTATTAAGAGACCAACAACAAAAAGTGAGAATTCTTGTTTTCCAGACTATAGAGTCCAAGAAAATTGCATATATTTAGACACTGACTTTAGGTTCCTAAGTCATTTAGGCATCTTGGAATATTTTATCTTATTTCATAATGTTTTTTCTTTTTGC
>CM067102.1:5727621-5740641 GCA_034008185.1 Gorsachius magnificus | reverse complement strand
CCCTGTGACTTTCCTTTGCTTTTGGCTTTCCTTTTGGCTTTCCCTTTCACTTTCCCTTTAGTTTGCTTTTTGATTTTTATTTTGCCTTTCCCTTTCCTTTTGCTTTGCCTTTGCATGGCCTTTGCCTTTGGCTTTGCTTATGCTTTTGCTTTGCTTTCTTTTTGGCTTTGCCTATGCTTTTGCTTTTTGCTTTTCCCCTTTGGCTTTGCCTTTCCTTTTACCTTTTCATTTCCCTTTGTTTTTAATTTTCCTATTGTCTAGCCTTTCTCTTTGCCTTTGCTTTTCCCTTTTTTCTTTTTCTTTCCCTTTCCCTTTGATTTTTATTTTTCCTCTTCCTTTGCTTTTTCTTAGCCTTTGATTTTCTCTTTACTTTTATCTTTACCTTTTGTTCTCTCTTTCCCTTCGCCTTTTCTTTTTGCCTTACACATTGGCGTTCACTTTGGGTTTAGCTTTGGCTTGGGCTTTCCCTTGATTTTTTTTTTTGCCTTTGCCTTTGCTTCTGCTTATCCCTTTCCTTTCCCTTTCCCTTTCCCTTTCCCTTTTCCCTTTTTCCTTTCTTTCCCCCTTTTCTTCTGACTTAGCCTTTGCCTTTGCTTTTGGCTTTGGCTTTGCTTTTGTCTTTGCTTTTGTCTTTACTTTTCCCATTACGTTTTATTTTCCCTTTCCCTCTGCCTTTGCCTTTCCTTTTGACTTTCACTTTAGCTTTAGCTTTGCCTGGGCCTTGGCCTTGGCCTTGGCCTTTCCCTTTGACTTTCCTTTGCTTTGGCTTTGGCTTTGGCTTTGGCTTGGTCTTTGGCTTTGCTTTTGGCTTTGCTTTTGTCTTTACTTTCTCCTTTACCTCTTTATTTTCCTTTTCCCTCTGCCGTTGCCTTTCCTTTTGGCTTTCACTATGGCGTTATCTTTGGCTTGGGCTTTCCCTTTCCCTTTTCTTCTGACTTAACCTTTGCCTTTGCTTTTGGCTTTCCCTTTGTCTTTGCTTTTGTCTTTACTTCTCCCTTTACGTTTTATTTTCCCTTTCCCTTTGCCTTTGCCTTTCCTTTTGGCTTTCACTTTGGCTTTAGCTTTGCCTTGGCCTTGGCCTTGGCCTTTCCCTTTGACTTTCCTTTCCTTTTGGCTTTCCCTTTGGCTTTGCCTTCACTTTCCCATTTCCTATCCTTTTAATTTGCCTTTTGATTTTTATTTTACCTTTCCTTTGCTCTTGGCTTTGCATTTGCCTTTGCCTTGGCCTTGGCCTTTGCCTTTGGCTTTGCCTATGCCTTTGCTTTTGCCTTTCCCTTTGGCTTTGCCTTTCCCTTTAACTGTTCATTTCCCTTTGGCTTTAATTTTCCTATTGTCTAGACTTTCTCTTTGCCTTTGTCTTTCCCTTTCCTTTTCCCATTCCCTTTTCTTCAGACTTTTCCTTTCCTTTGCCTTTCCTTTTGCTTTTGGCTTGGCTTCTTTTATGGCTTTAGCTTTGGCCTTTGCCTTTGCCTATCCCTTTCCCTTTGTCTTGGCCTTTGCCTGCTTTGCTTTTGCCTTTTTCTTGTCCCTTTGCCTTTGCCTTTCTTGTCCTTTGCCTTTGCCTTTCTGGTTAGCTTTGCTTTGGCTTCGGTTTCCTTTCCTTTCCTTTTGCCTTGGGCTTTGCCTTAGCTTTGACTTTCCCTGGCTTTTACCTTTGCCTTTGCCTTTATGCTTCCTTTTCTTTCCTTTCTTTGCTTAGCCTTTGCCTTTGCTTTCCTTTCCATTTGCTTTGCTTTGTCTTTCCTTTTCCTTTCTTTTATTTTCCTTTCTCTTGCCTTTGCTTTTGCCTTTGCTTTCCCTTTGGCTTTTGCTTTGCCTTTGCCTTTGCCTTGGCTTTGCCTTGCTTTGGCTTTTACCTTTCCTTTGCTTGCTTGGCTTTCCCTTTCCATTTCTCTTGCTTTCCTTTCCTTTCTGCCTTTCCTTTCGTTCTATTTTCCCTTTCCTTTCCTTTACTTTTTTTGACCTTTATTTTGCTTTCCTTTGCCTTTTGCTTTGCCTTTGGCTTTTGCTTTGGCTTGTGCCCTTTGCCTTTGCCTTTCTTTTTGTTTGCCTTTTGCTTTTGGCTTTCCTTTGCCTTTTCTGCCTTTCCCTTTTCCCATTCGCCTTTCTGTTTTCTTCTGACTTTGCCTTTGTTTTTGCTTTTGGCTTTGGCTTTGCTTTGCTTTGGTTTTGCCCTTTGGTTTGTCCTTTACTTTCCCTTTACCTTTTATTTTCCTTTCCCTCTGCCTTTGCCTTTTCCTTTTGGACTTTCACTATGGCGTTAACTTTGGCTTGGGCTTTCCCTTTCCTTTTCTTCTGACTTTCCCTCTTGCCTTTGCTTTGCCTTTCCTTGTTTTGGCTTTGCTTGTTTTCTTTGCTTTGGCTTTGCTTTGGCTTTGCTTTCCTTTGCCTTTCTTTGCCTTGGCTTTGCCTTGGCTTTGCTTTTGGCTTTCTTCTTGCTTGATTTTGCCTTTTTCTTTTCCTTTTCCCTTGCCTTTGTTTTGGCTTTCATGCTGCTTTCCTTGGCTTTGCTTGATTTTCCTTTCTTTCCTTTCCTTTTCCTTTGCCTTTGGCTTTTGCCTTGGTCCTTGCTTTCCTTTGCTTTACCTTTTCTTTGCCTTTGCTTTCCTTTGCTTTTCCTTTGCTTGCCTTTCCTTTGCTTTTTCTTTCCTTTGATTGTATTTTCCTTTGCCTTTGCTTTCCTGTTTGCCTTCCTTGCTTTTGCCTTTGTCTTTGCTCTTGGCCTTTACCTTTGCCTTTGCCTTTGCTTTGCCTTTTCCCTTTGATTTTATTTTGCCTTTGCTTTGGGCCCTTTCTTGCCTTTTGCCTTTCGACTTTCATTTCCTTTTTTTCCTTTCCCTGCTATTTGCCTTTCTTTTGGCTTTTGCTTTGGCTTTATTTTGCCTTGTGCCTTTGCCTTTGCCTTTGCCTTTGCCTTTTCCTTTCTATGATTTCCTTTTTTTGCTTTTTCCTTTGCTTTGCCTTTGCCTTTGCCTTTGCCCTCTGTTTGGCTTTCCTTTGCCTCTTTGCCTTGGCCTTGGCCTTGGCCTTTCCCTTTGACTTTCCCTTTACTTTCCTTTGCCTCTTTGGCTTTGCCTTTCATGGCTTTCCCTTTCCTTTCCTTTAGTTTGCCTTTTGATTTTTATTTTGCCTTCCTTCCTTTGCTTTGCTTTGCATTGCCTTTGCCTTGGCTTTGCCTTTGCTTTGCTTTTGCCTTCTTTGGCTTTGCCTATGTTTTTGCTTTTGCCTTTCCCTTTGGCTTTGCCTTTCCCTTTAACTGTTCATTTCCCTTTGGCTTTAATTTTCCTATTGTCTAGACTTTCTCTTTGCCTTTGCTTTCCTTTCCTTTTCCCTTCCCTTTTTTGACTTCTTTGCTTTCCTTTCCCTTCTTTTGGCTTTGCTTTGTTTATGCTTTCTTGCTTTGCTTTGCCTATCCTTTCCTTTGTCTTCTTTGGCCTTGCCTTTGCTTTGTTTTGCCTTTTCTTCTTTGCTTTGCCTTTCTGGAGTTGCTTTGGCTTGGTTTCCTTCTTTCTTTTGCTTGGCTTTGCCTTAGCTTTGACTTTCCCTCTTTTCCTTGCCTTTGCCTTTCTCTGCCTTTCCCTTTCCCTTCCCTTTCCCTTTCTTTTGACTTAGCCTTTGCCTTTGCTTTGGCTTTCCATTTGTCTTTGCTTTTTGTCTTTACTTTTCCCTTACATTTATTTTCCCTTTCCTTTGCCTTTGCTTTTCCTTTGACTTTCACTTTGGCTTAGCTTTGCCTTGGCCTTGGCCTTGGCCTTCCTTTGACTTTCCTCTTGGCTTTCCTTTGCTTTCCTTTCTTTCCTTGCTTTGCTTTTGGTTGCTTGTTCCTTTGCTTGCTTTGTTTTGTCTTTCTTTTAGTTTCCCTTTCCTTGCTTTTGCCTGTTTCCCTTTCCTTTGCTTTCCTTGGCTTTGCTTTGCTTGCTTTGCTTTCTTTCTTTCCTTCCTTTGCTTTGCTTTGCTTTTGTTTCCTTTTGCCTTTTGCTTTTGGGCTTTGTTTATGGCTTTGCTTTGCTTTGCCTTTTGCCTATCCCTTTCTTTCTTCCTTTTGCCTTTGCCTTGCCTTTCCTTTATTTCCTTCTTTCCTTTCCTTCTTCTGTTTACTTCTTCTTCTTCTTTTGCTTTCCTGCTGCTTTGCTTGGCTTTGCTTCTTTTAATTTTCTTTGCTTTCCTGCCTTTCCCTTTCCCTTCCCTTTCGTTTCTTCGACTTGCTTTTTTTTGCTTTTGGCTTGGCTTTGCTTTGCTTTGTTTTGCTTGTTTGTCTTTACTTTTCCCATTACGTTTTATTTTCCCTTTCCCTCTGCCTTTGCCTTTCCTTTGACTTTCACTTTAGCTTTAGCTTTGCCTGGGCCTTGGCCTTGGCCTTGGCCTTTCCCTTTGACTTTCCTTTGCTTTTGGCTTTGGCTTTGGCGTTGGCTTTGCTTTTGGCTTTGCTTTTGTCTTTACTTTTCCCTTTACCTCTTAGTTTCCCTTTCCCTCTGCCGTTGCCTTTCCTTTTGGCTTTCACTATGGCGTTATCTTTGGCTTGGCTTTCCCTTTCCCTTTTCTTCTGACTTAACCTTTGCCTTTGCTTTTGGCTTTCCCTTTGTCTTTGCTTTTGTCTTTACTTCTCCCTTTACGTTTTATTTTCCCTTTCCCTTTGCCTTTGCCTTTCCTTTTGGCTTTCACTTTGGCTTTAGCTTTGCCTTGGCCTTTGGCCTTGGCCTTTCCTTTGACTTTCCTTTCCTTTTGGCTTTCCCTTTGGCTTTGCCTTCACTTTCCCATTTCCTATCCTTTTAATTTGCCTTTTGATTTTTATTTTACCTTTCCTTTGCTCTTGGCTTTGCATTTGCCTTTGCCTTGGCCTTGGCCTTTGCCTTTGGCTTTGCCTATGCCTTTGCTTTTGCCTTTCCCTTTGGCTTTGCCTTTCCCTTTAACTGTTCATTTCCCTTTGGCTTTAATTTTCCTATTGTCTAGACTTTTCTCTTTGCCTTTGTCTTTCCCTTTCCTTTTCCCATTCCCTTTTCTTCAGACTTTTCCTTTGCCTTTGCCTTTCCCTTAGCTTTTGGCTTTGGCTTTGTTTATGGCTTTAGCTTTGGCTTTGCCTTTGCCTTTGCCTATCCCTTTCCCTTTGTCTTGGCCTTTGCCTTGCCTTTGATTTTGCCTTTTCTTGTCCCTTTGCCTTTGCCTTTTCTTGTCCCTTTGCCTTTGCCTTTCTGGTTAGCTTTTGCTTTGGCTTCGGGTTTACCTGTGCCTTTCCTTTTGCCTTGGGCTTTGCCTTACGCTTTGACTTTCCCTTGGCTTTTACCTTTGCCTTTGCCTTTGAATGTTCCTTTTCTTTTCCCTTTGGCTTAGCCTTTCCTTTTGACTTTTCATTTCCCTTTGATTGTGATTTTCCTTTTTCCTATGCCTTTAATTTGCCTTTTGATTTTTATTTTGCCTTTGCTTATGCTCTTGGCTTTGCATTTGCCTTGGCCTTGGCCTTGGCCTTTCCCTTTGGCTTTGCCTATGCCTTTGCTTTTGGCTTTCCCTTTGGCTTTGCCTTTCCCTTTAACTTTTCATTTCCCTTTGTTTTTTTTTTTCCCTTTGCCTTGCCTTTCTCTTTGCCTTTGCTTTTCCCTTTCCCTTTTTCTTTCCCTTTCCCTTTGATTTTTAGTTTGCCTCTGCCTTTGCGTTTTCCTTTTCCTTTGCTCTTCTCTTTACTTTTCCCTTTACCTTTTATTTTCTCTTTCCCTTTGCGTTTTCTATTTCGCTTTCACTTTGGCTTTCGCTTTGGCTTTAGCTTTGGCTTGGGCTTTGGCTTGGGCTTTCCCTTTCCTTTCATTTTTATTTTGCTTTGCCTTTGCCTTTGCCTCTGCCTTTCCCTTTCCCTTTCCCTCTCCCTTTCCCTTTCCCTCTCCCTTTCCCTTTTCCCTTTCTTCTGACTTTGCCTTTTTCTTTGCTTTTTGATTTGGCTTTGCTTTGGCTTTGCTTTTGGCTTTGCTTTTGTCTTTACTTTTCCCTTTACCTTTTAGTTTCCCTTTCCCTCTCCCTTTGCCTTTCCTATTGGCTTTCACTATGGCGTTATCTTTGGCTTGGGCTTTCCCTTTCCCTTTTCTTCTGACTTTGCCTATGCCTTTGCTTTTGGCTTTCCCTTTTTCTTTCCCTTTCCCTTTGATTTTTAGTTTGCCTCTGCCTTTGCGTTTTCCTTTGCCTTTGCTTTTGTCTTTACTTTTCCCTTTACCTTTTAGTTTCCCTTTCCCTTTGCCTTTGCCTTTCCTTTTGGCTTTCTCTTTGGCATTACCTTTGGCTTGGGCTTTCCAATTCCCTTTTCTTCTGACTTTCCCTTTCCCTTTGCCTTTGCCTTTCCTTTTCCTTTTGGCTTTGGCTTTGTTTATGGCTTTAGCTTTGGCGTTGCCTTTGCTTGTCCCTTTGTCTTTGCCTTTCTGGTTAGCTTTTGCTTTTCCTTTTCCCTCTTTCTTTACATTTCCCTTTGATTTTTATTTTGCTTCTGCTTTTGCGTTTTCCTTTGCCTTTGCTTTTCTCTTTACTTTTCCCTTTACCTTTTATTTTCTCTTTCCCTTTGCGTTTTCTTTTTGGCTTTCACTTTTGCTTTAGCTTTGGCTTTAGCTTTGTCTGTGCCTTTGCCTCTGCCTGTCCCTTTCCCTTTCCCTTTCCCTTTTATTCTGACTTTGCCTTTCCCTTTGCCTTTGCCTTTGCCTTTCCGTTTGCTTTTGGCTTGGGCTTTTTTTATGGCTTTAGCTTTGGCTTTGCCTTTGCCTATCCCTTTGCCTTTGCCTTGGCCTTTGCTATTGCCTTTCCCTTGAAGTTTTTTTTTCCTTGGGCTTTGCCTCTGCCTTTTCCTTTCCCTTTCATTTCTATTTTTCCTTTCCCTGTAATTTTTCCTTTGTTTTTGGCTTTTGTTTGGGTTTTAGCTTTGCCTTGGCCTTTGCTTTTGCCTGTTCCTTGGCCTCTGATTTTGCTTATACCTTGGCCTCTGTTTTGGCCTTGGTCTTGACCTTGGCCTTTCCCTCTGACTTTTGCCTTTGACTTTCCTTTCCTTTTGGCTTTCCCTTTGGCTTTGCCTTTCACTTTCCCTTTTTCTTTCCCTTTACTTTGCCTTTTGATTTGTATTTTGCCTTTCCTTTTGCCTTTGGCTTTGCCGTTGCGTTGGCCTTCGCCTTTGGCTTTGCCTATGCTTTTGCTTTTGGCTTTCCCTTTGGCTTTGCATTTCATTTTGCCTATCCCTTTCCCTTTAATTTTTCATTTTGCCTTTGCTTTTGCTTTTGCCTTTGCCTTTCCCTTTCCCTTTTCTTCTGACTTTCTCTTTCCCTTAGCTTTTGTCTTTGGCTTTGTTTATGGCTTTAGCTTTGGCTTTGCCTTTGCCTATCCCTTTCCCTTTGTCTTGCCTTTGCCTTTGCCTTTGCCTTTGCCTTTGCCTTTGCCTTTGATTTTGCCTTTTCTTGTCCCTTTGTCTTTGCCTTTCTGGTTAGCTTTTGCTTTGGCTTCAGGTTTAACTTTGCCTTGGGCTTTGCCTTAGGCTTTGACTTTCCCTTGCCTTTACCTTTGCCTTTGTATTTTCCTTTTATCAGTTAGTTTCATTACCTCATTATTTCATTTCATCATTTCATTGCATTTCAATTCATTTCATTTCATGGTTTCTTTCTTTTCAAAACTCCTTCCCCTCCCCAGGTACAGCGCATCACTGGCCACCTGAGCATCACGAGCAGCGGGCAGTAACCCAGCTGAAAGGGAGCGGACGAGCCCTGACCAGTGGTCTTGCTCAATGCTGCAGAGGAAGGCAAAAAACCCCCGGGGACCAGTGCCAATCGGCCCCGGGGGAAAATTCCTTCCTGACCCCAGAGCTGGCGATCGGCTGTGCCCTGAGCATGCGAGCAAGACCGGCCTCCTCGTCCCACAGGCTGCTCCTGCCTCCCAGAAGATGCCCAAGCCCTCTTCTCCCTCAACCTGGTTCCACCTTGGTGTCTTGTTGGAGTGGCAAAATGCCCTCTGCCTGATGGACCCTGGCACCAAGAATCCTTCCCACCCCTGGAAGGACACCAGTGGGTGCTCCAAAGCCATGGGACCCCCTGCAACGCCCCTGCATCCCATTTCTTACGGCTGCTGCCCCTGGCTCCGCAGGGGATGGATGAGGACGGCAGCTCTGCAGTGCTCCTCAAGAAGGCATGCCCTTGCTCTGGCTGCTGCTCTCCAGCTAGAAAGGATTCCCCTCCGTCCGATGGGCTCTGAACAGGGCCCCGCCAGGAGCTGGCCTGGCAGCGGAGAACCTCCAGGAGCCTGGTCCAGCCTCCAGCCTTCCTCCCTCAGCCCCCTGCAGGGAACTGCGCCGCCTCCTCAGGGGCTTCCTCTCGGATGTTTCCCGGCTGCCCCCAGGCCAGCTCTGTCCCGATGGCGACGCTGGGCCGGCTGGCAGCGGGACGCAGGAGGAGGCCCCCTTGAGCCCCTCCCGGGGCATTGTGACTGCTGCGTGTTGGGCAGGGGCACTGTGACGTGGGGGTGACACCCCCCTGTGCGCAGCCCCGCCCGCCCCCCCCCTGCCCTGCCCCCTTCAGAGCTTGAAGGCCTTTGGGGGCTGTCCCCGAGGGCAGCTGGGCACAGCTGCTGGGCGTCCCTGACGCGTCCCCTGCCACTTGGCTCCCAGGGACGAGCCCCGTGTTGCTGCTCTCCATACTTACTGAATTCATTTCATCATTTTGTTGCATTTCAGTTCATCATTTCATTTCATCACTTTATTTCATTTCAGTCCTTGAGTTATTTTTGTTACTTCATGTCAGTTAATTACACTACTTCAGTTCATTATTTCATTTCATCTTTTAATTTCATTTAATTTACTTTCATTCTTTCATTTCATGAGTTTTTTCTTTTAATTTAATACTTTCATTTCAGACTTTCAGTCTTTCCTTTCTTTTCCTTTCATTCTGTTTCCGTTCAGCCTTTCAGTCTTTCATGATGCTTCTCTGTGCTGATTGTAATTTCTGGAACGTTCTTGCATGAGCAGGTCTTCAGGTTTGGCAGGCTGTAGGTGTGGCAGGATCTACTGTGTCATTAACATGATCGTAATGAGAAAATTTGGAAGGATGGGGCTGAGAGTCAGAGGGGTGAAAGTGAGAACGAAACCTGTGGATGGAGATAAGAAGACTTCAATAACTCAAAGGAAGTTTAAAAATAATAGTTAAGGGAAAGAGAGAAAATAGAAGGTAAAATGCACTGGGAGGTGTGGCGATGGGATGCGTGTCCTCCCAGCGCTGATGCTCCTCAGCGTGGCCTCTCCCACGGGCGCCTGGCACGTGGAGCGGTGCCCCATGTGCCCCTCCTCTCGGTGGCCATCCCCAGCCCAGCTCAGCCCCCTGCAGGGTGGGCAGGGGCTGCGTTAGCCCCGTGCCCTCCCCCCCGCTGTGCACGTGAGGCAGGCAGAGAGCGACGCTGCAAAGCAAACACCCAACTCTTTTCATGGTGTAAGCAAGAAGTGGGGGGGGTCTGGGAAAGGGCTGGGGCGGGAGCGGGTGGGTGCAGGTCCCTGCCTCCAGATCTCCTCTGCACACGTGTGCTGTGGAGGACGGTGCTGGGCCGGGGGGTTGCAGGTAACCGTAGGCGTCGGCTGTCCCCATGTCGATCTCCCTCTGCACGAGGAACTGCACCTCGCCAGCCGACATCTGCCGGGCCGCCCGCTGCCGCTCCTCCTGGGCCAGCTTCTTCATGCGCTCCCTCTCGGGCCGCTGCTGGGGCGTGATGGGCACGGACACCTCCTGCTCCTCCAGCGGGGTGGGCTTAGCCACGGCGCACCGTGACGGCCGGATGAGTGGCGGGGAGGCGGCAGGGAGGCGCGGCAGCGGCGGCGGTGGCGGCACGCGTAGCTGCTGCGGCAGCCTCTCCCGTGCGGTTTGTCCCCCCGTGGGTGGCCGTCGCAGCCAGCCCGGCTGCTTGGGTTGGGCGGCAGGCCCGGTGCACGCCTTGCTGCTCGATGCCGCCGCCGGTGCCACCTCCTGCTTGTGATCAGCCGGGGGCTTGGAGGCAGCCGGCACCACACTGCGCCTCGGGGCCAGCGGCAGGGGCTTGGGGACCCTGGGGGGCACGCGGGGGAGGGGCTGGGGCTCCGGGTCAGGCGGGTGGCGCACGGGCCCCACCACCTTCACTCTTTGCCCCAGCGGGTGGAAGCTCTCGATGGAGCTCATCAGGTGCGCCTGAGGGAACACGGCTGTTTCGGAAAGTCACGCCTCGTTATTTTGGGAAAAAGTTTCAAGGATGAGTTTTTAATGCTCTAGAACGGTCAGAGCAAGCATGGCAATCTCACTCCCAGTTCTGGCTCTGCCACACATCACCTGAGATATTTATAGAGAGATATATATGTCCTTTTCTCCTTTCACCCAGGGGGCGGCACTCCTTCCTGACTGCAGGATGAGCTCCATGGGTGTACAGACAGCCCCTGCAAACCCAGGCAGGAGCCTGTGACCACGCCTGTCCCCACTCCCCGGCACTCCCGCACTCCTGTCCCACTCCGTCCCGCGCCAGCGCTCAGCCCCTACGCAGCCTGCACACCGTGTACAAGGTGCTGCCTGCGCCAGACATCGCCCACACCCCCTCCTGCGCCAGTTCTGATCGGCTCAGCCCCTGCCACAGCCTGCTCTGTCCTTGCGGGCAGCCCTGCCCCATCCTGACCCACCCAGAGAGCTCCCACCAGGACCGTCTCCCTCGCTGCCTGCACCCCAGCTCCCAGTCCCCTTCACACCTGAACTGGTTTCCGTCCCCTCACCCGTACGGTTCAGGTGGCCCTGCAGGGCTCAGCCTCCTCCCTCCCGGTATTTCCCACCCCGCACCACGACGACAGCTCCTGATGACGGGCCCGCAGAGCAGCTCCCACCCACTGTCCCCTGCTCCACACCCCCAGGAACAGCCCTGTCTTCTCCCAGGGCCATCTCCACGGCCTCGCTGCCGGAAAATCCTTCCCGTGCTGCTCAAGGCCACGCAAACTGTCACGCTGCGGCTGGGCCCACAGCCCTGTTCCTCACCCCGGGTGACACCGCCCGGGTCTCTGTGTTCCCCCTGCCCACAGCCGCCTGCTGCCTTCAGCTTTTTTGCAAAAGCACAACTTTTAATTTGTTTGGTGACCTTCCTGACTAGAGCAGTGGGGGAGGAGCTGCTGCAGGAGCTGCGCCACGTCCAGCGGACCCTGGTACCCCCAGGAAGACCCCAAAACCCCAGGAGGATCCAAAAATCCCTTGGTGGGACCCCAAAATTCCTCCAGGACCCTAACTCTCACTGGTGGGACCCCAAAATCTCCCAAGGGGACCCAAAATGCCTCAGCAGGATGCCAAGCTCGCATTAAGACCCCCCCACATCCCCTATAGGGCCTCAAAACCCCTGGTGGGACCCCAAAATTCCCCAGTGTGGCTCCAAAATCTCTTGATGGCACCCTAAAACCCTTGGTGGGACCCCTCAATCTCCAAGAGGGCCCCAGCATCACCTAGTGGGATCCCAAAATTCCCCTGGGACACTAATGGGACCCTAAAATCCCTTGGCTGGACCCAATAGTTCCTCCAGGACTTCTAAATTCCTTTGGTGGCACCAAAACTCTTGCTTTGGGCCCCAAACCCCCATGTTGGGACCCCAGAACTGTTTGGGGGGGTCCTGAAAATCCTGCTAAGGACCCCCATATTCTGTGGAGCATCCCCCAACCCCCTTTATCCCCCAGGCCCAGCACAGGGCCTGGAACCCAAGGGAATTAGGGTGGCGGGGGACGACACCACCCCCCCAGCAGCGCTGAGGAGGAGCTTGGCACCCCCATCTTGGGAGGGGTTCCCCAAAACGGGGGGGGGGAACAAATTGTGGAGGGGGGACACAGGAAACGGGAGAACCCAGAGAGGTTTTAGGAGTCGTGTAGGGTTTGGGGGAAACCCAGGGGGGTTGGGGGGGCCCTGGATATTTGTGGGGAAGCCTAAGGGATTTTGGGGGACCCAAGGGGTCTGAGGCTCCCTGGGGATTTGGGGTCGACTTCGGGGGTTGGGGTGCCCCCCCTCAGGTCATGCTGACCTCTCCCGTGACCCCCCTGACCCCTCCTTGACCCCTGTGACCCTGACCCCGCGGTGACCCCATGACCCCCAGGTGACACCAAGGGCACCCTGAGCTGGGAGTTGCTCTCCCCTCCCCCGCAGACCTGAGGGGGCCCCGCCCCCACACCCCCACTGGCGAGTAGCCCCGCCCACTGCCTCAAGGCCCCGCCCACACCCTCTGGCCACGCCCCACAGCCAGTCCCCGCCCTGTGGTCTGTAGCCCCGCCCCCGGGCACAAACCCCACCCACTGGCTCGTGACCACGCCCCCAAACCCTGGCACCACCCCCAGCCCATAGCCACGCCTTCACCCCCTGGCCACGCCCCAACCCATGGCTCCGCCTGCAGCCTCCAGGCCCCGCCCACTCGGTCACGGCCCCGCCCCCAGGCCCCAGCCACGCCCCCACCCCCTCAGCCCCTCCCTTTCTCCCGGCCCCGCCCACCTGGGGGAGGAGGGGGCGTGGCCTCCTCTTAAAGCCCCAGCGCCCTCTCTCGCAGTGTGGGGAGGGGGGACTGGGGACTCCTGGGGGGTTAGGGGTCCCCGGAGGGGGCAATCGGGGGGCTACAGGGGTTTGGGTGGTGCCTGGGGGGGGAATTGGGGTTTGGGGGGGGGTTAGAGGGGTCCTGGGGAGCCTTGGGGGGGAAATGGGGGGGGTTCTGGGGCCATTAGGGGCTGGGGGGTACTGGGTGTAATGGGGGTCTCACCTGCCCTCGCCTCAGGCCGCCCCCCCCCCTTCCCACACCCGTCCCCACAGCGCTGCCAGGGCCCCCCTGCCCCCCAGGGACCCAGAGCCCAGTGGCACCCCTCTCGAGCCTCCAGGTACAGAGCAGGGAACTGGGAGTTACTGGGAGAACTGGGAGGGGGCGCGGGGGGCAAATGGGCAGAGCCCATGGTAGGACAGGGGGGATTCCTGGCAGGAAACAGGAGAACTGGGGGGCTCTCAGGGGTTACTGGGGGTCTACTGAGAGCAACTGGGAAGACACTCTGGGGCCTATGGGGGC
>CM067102.1:5714071-5727121 GCA_034008185.1 Gorsachius magnificus | reverse complement strand
CCCGTGCCTCATCATGACAGCCTACCCTACGCAAGCCCCACAGACGCTGGGGCTCAGGGCTTTCTTCCCTTCTCCTGGGCCCAACGTTTGCGCTCACTCGCGCAAAGGCCTATCAACTGCCCGAGACTCAAATTTGCGAACGTCCAGGGATTTCTCCCACACCAAAGGGGCCACATTCAAAAGCTGTACCCGTGCTCATCATGACGCTGGGGCTCAGGGCTTTCTTCCCTTCTCCTGGGCCCAACGTTTGCGCTCACTCGCGCCAAAGGCCTATCAACTGCCCGAGACTCAAATTTGCGAACGTCCAGGTATTTTCTCCCACACCAAAGGGGCCACAGTCAAAAGCTGTACCCGTGCCTCATCATGAGAGCCTATTCTACCCAAAGTCCTACAGACCTTAGCGATAAGGGCTTTCATCCCTTCTCCTGGGCCCAACGTTTGCGCTCACTCGCGCCAAAGGCCTATCAACTGCCCGAGACTCAAATTTGCGAACGTCCAGGGATTTCTCCCACACCAAAGGGGCCACAGTCAAAAGCTGTACCCGTGCCTCATCATGCCAGCCTACCCTACCCAAAGACCCACAGACGCTGAGGCTCAGGGCTTTCTTCCCTTCTCCTGGGCCCAACGTTTGCGCTCACTCGCGCCAAAGGCCTATCAACTGCCCGAGACTCAAATTTGCGAATGTCCAGGGATTTCTCCCAGACCAAAGGGGCCACAGTCAAAAGCTGTACCCGTGCCTCATCATGCCAGCCTACCCTACGCAAGCCCCACAGACGCTGGTGCTCAGGGCTTTCTTCCCTTCTCCTGGGCCCAACGTTTGCGCTCACTCGCGCCAAAGGCCTATCAACTGCCCGAGACTCAAATCTGCGAACGTCCAGGGATTTCTCCTAGACCAAAGGGGCCACAGTCAAAAGCTGTACCCGTGCCTCATCATGACAGCCTACCCTACCCAAAGCCACACAGACCTTAGCGATAAGGGCTTTCATCCCTTCTCCTGGGCCCAACGTTTGCGCTCACTCGCGCCAAAGGCCTATCAACTGCCCGAGACTCAAATTTGCGAACGTCCAGGGATTTCTCCCACACCAAAGGGGCCACAGTCAAAAGCTGTACGCGTGCCTCATCATGACAGCCTATTCTACGCAAGCCCCACAGACGCTGGTGCTCAGGGCTTTCTTCCCTTCTCCTGGGCCCAACGTTTGCGCTCACTCGCGCCAAAGGCCTATCAACTGCCCGAGACTCAAATTTACTAACGTCCAGGGATTTCTCCCAGACTTAAAGGGGCCACAGTCAAAAGCTGTACCCGTGCCTCATCATGACAGCCTACCCTACCCAAAGCCCCACAGACCTTAGCTATAAGGGCTTTCTTCCCTTCTCCTGGGCCCAACGTTTGCGCTCACTAGCGCCAAAGGCCTATCAACTGCCCGAGACTCAAATTTGCGAACGTCCAGGGATTTCTCCCACACCAAAGGGGCCACAGTCAAAAGCTGTACCCGTGCCTCATCATGACAGCCTACCCTACGCAAGCCCCACAGCGCTGGGGCTCAGGGCTTTCTTCCCTTCTCCTGGGCCCAACGTTTGCGCTCACTTGCGCCAAAGGCCTATCAACTGCCCGAGACTCAAATTTGCGAACGTCCAGGGATTTCTCCCAGACCAAAGGGGCCACAGTCAAAAGCTGTACCCGTGCCTCATCATGCCAGCCTATTCTACCCAAAGACCCACAGACGCTGGTGCTCAGGGCTTTCTTCCCTTCTCCTGGGCCCAACGTTTGCGCTCACTCGCGCCAAAGGCCTATCAACTGCCCGAGACTCAAATCTGCGAACGTCCAGGGATTTCTCCTAGACCAAAGGGGCCACAGTCAAAAGCTGTACCCGTGCCTCATCATGACAGCCTACCCTACCCAAAGCCCCACAGACCTTAGCGATAAGGGCTTTCATCCTTCTCCTGGGCCCAACGTTTGCGCTCACTCGCGCCAAAGGCCTATCAACTGCCCGAGACTCAAATTTGCGAACGTCCAGGGATTTCTCCTAGACCAAAGGGGCCACAGTCAAAAGCTGTACCCGTGCCTCATCATGACAGCCTATCCTACCAAAAGGCCCACAGCCGCTGGGGCTCAGGGCTTTCTTCCTAACTCGAGGGACTGACGTTGGCTCTCACTGGCGCCAGAGTACTTACCCCATTTTGGTCTCCACAAATGAGTACGTCCATGGATTTCTGCCAGACCAAAGGGGTCACAGTCAAAAGCTGTACGCGTGCCTCAGCAGGACAGCCTAACTTACGAAAAGCCCCACAGACCCTGGGGCTCAGGGCTTTCTTCCCAACTCCAATTCATGACGTTCATGCTCACTCGCGCCAGAGGCCCATCACTTCCCGAGACTCAAAATTGCCAACGTCCAGGGATTTCCCCACACCAAATGGGCCACAGCCAAAAGCTGTACGCGTGCCTCAGCAGGACCCTACCTACCCAAAGCCCCACAGACCTTAGCGATAAGGGCTTTCATCCCTTCTCCTGGGCCCAACGTTTGCGCTCACTCGCGCCAAAGGCCTATCATCTGCCCGAGACTCAAATTTGCGAATGTCCAGGGATTTCTCCCAGACCAAAGGGGCCACAGTCAAAAGCTGTACCCGTTCCTCATCATGACAGCCTACCCTACCCAAAGCCCCACAGACCTTAGGGATAAGGGCTTTCATCCCTTCTCCTAGGCCCAACGTTTGCGCTCACTCGCGCCAAAGGCCTATCAAGTGCCCGAGACTCAAATTTGCGAACGTCCAGGGATTTCTCCCCACCAAAGGGGCCACAGTCAAAAGCTGTACCCGTGCCTCATCATGCCAGCCTACCCTACGCAAGCCCCACAGACGCTGGGGCTCAGGGCTTTCTTCCCTTCTCCTGGGCCCAACGTTTGCGCTCACTCGCGCAAAGGCCTATCAACTGCCCGAGACTCAAATTTGCGAACGTCCAGGGATTTCTCCCATACCAAAGGGGCCACATTCAAAAGCTGTACCCGTGCTTCATCATGCCAGCCTATTCTACCCAAAGACCCACAGACGCTTGGGCTCAGGGCTTTCTTCCCTTCTCCTGGGCCCAACGTTTGCGCTCACTCGCGCCAAAGGCCTATCAACTGCCCGAGACTCAAATTTGCGAACGTCCAGGTATTTCTCCCACACCAAAGGGGCCACAGTCAAAAGCTGTACCCGTGCCTCATCATGACAGCCTATTCTACCCAAAGTCCCACAGACCTTAGCGATAAGGGCTTTCATCCCTTCTCCTGGGCCCAACGTTTGCGCTCACTCGCGCCAAAGGCCTATCAACTGCCCGAGACTCAAATTTGCGAACGTCCAGGGATTTCTCCCACACCAAAGGGGCCACAGTCAAAAGCTGTACCCGTGCCTCATCATGCCAGCCTATTCTACCCAAAGACCCACAGACGCTGGAGCTCAGGGCTTTCTTCCCTTCTCCTGGGCCCAACGTTTGCGCTCACTCGCGCCAAAGGCCTATCAACTGCCCGAGACTCAAATTTGCGAATGTCCAGGGATTTCTCCCAGAGCAAAGGGGCCACAGTCAAAAGCTGTACCCGTGCCTCATCATGCCAGCCTACCCTACGCAAGCCCCACAGACGCTGGGGCTCAGGGCTTTCTTCCCTTCTCCTGGGCCCAACGTTTGCGCTCACTCGCGCCAAAGGCCTATCAACTGCCCGAGACTCAAATCTGCGAACGTCCAGGGATTTCTCCTAGACCAAAGGGGCCACAGTCAAAAGCTGTACCCGTGCCTCATCATGACAGCCTACCCTACCCAAAGCCCCACAGACCTTAGCGATAAGGGCTTTCATCCCTTCTCCTGGGCCCAACGTTTGCGCTCACTCGCGCCAAAGGCCTATCAACTGCCCGAGACTCAAATTTGCGAATGTCCAGGGATTTCTCCCAGACCAAAGGGGCCACAGTCAAAAGCTGTACCCGTGCCTCACCATGACAGCCTACCCTACCCAAAGCCCCACAGACCTTATGGATAAGGGCTTTCTTCCCTTCTCCTGGGCCCAATGTTTGCGCTCACTCGCGCCAAAGGCCTATCAACTGCCCGAGACTCAAATTTGCGAATGTCCAGGGATTTCTCTCAGACCAAAGGGGCCACAGTCAAAAGCTGTACCCGTGCCTCATCATGACAGCCTACCCTACCCAAAGCCCCACAGACCTTAGGGATAAGGGCTTTCTTCCCTTCTCCTGGGCCCAACGTTTGCGCTCACTCGCGCCAAAGGCCTATCAACTGCCCGAGACTCAAATTTGAGAATGTCCAAAGATTTCTCCCACACCAAAGGGGCCACAGTCAAAAGCTGTACCCGTGCCTCATCATGACAGCCTAGCCTACCCAAAGGCCCACAGACCTTAGCGATAAGGGCTTTCATCCCTTCTCCTGGGCCCAACGTTTGCGCTCACTCGCGCCAAAGGCCTATCAACTGCCCGAGACTCAAATTTGCGAACGTCCAGGGATTTCTCCCACGCCAAAGGGGCCACAGTCAAAAGCTGTACCCGTGCCTCATCATGACAGCCTACCCTACCCAAAGCCCCACAGCCGCTGGGGCTCAGGGCTTTCTTCCTTAACTTGAGGGACTGACGTTGGCTCTCACTGCCGCCAGAGTACTTACCCCATTTTGGTCTCCACAAATGAGTACGTCCATGGATTTCTGCCAGACCAAAGGGGTCACAGTCAAAAGGTGTACGCGTGCCTCAGCAGGACAGCCTATCCTACCCAAAGCCCCACAGACCCTGGGGCTCAGGGCTTTCTTCCCAACTCCAGGTCATGACGTTCATGATCACTCGCGCCAGAGACCCATCACTTCCCGAGACTCAAAATTGTGAACGTTCAGGGACTATTCCCACACCAAACAGGCCAGTGCCAAAAGCTGTACGCGTGCCTCAGCAGGACAGCCTACTTACCAAAAGCCCCACAGACCCTGGGGCTCAGGGCTTTCTTCCCAACTCCAGGTCATGACGTTCATGCTCACTCGCGCCAGAGGCCCATCACTTCCCGAGACTCAAAATTGCCAACGTCCAGGGATTTCTCCCACACCAAATAGGCAACATCCAAAAGCTGTACGCGTGCCTCATCATGCCAGCCTATCCTACCCAAAGCCCCACAGACCCTGGGGCTCAGGGCTTTCTTCCCAAATCTAGGGCCTAAATTTCGCTCTCACTGGTGCCAGAGCACTTACCCCATTTTGGTCCACAAATGCGTACGTCCAGGGATTTCTCCTCTACCAAAGGGGCCACAGCCAAAAGCTGTACCCGTGCCTCAAAGGCACAGCCTATCCTACCCAAAGCCCCACAGACCCTGGGCTCAGGGTTTCTTCCCTACTCCAGGGTCCACGTTCTAGCTCAATCGGCCAGAGCCCCAACGCCTGCCCAGGACCCAAAATGGCGAGCGTCCAAGAATTTCTCCCACACCAAAGGGGACACAGACAAAGCTCTACCCGTGCCTCAGCGGGACAGTTCACCCTACTCAAAGACCCACAGACCCTGGGGCTCAGGGCTTTCTTACCAACTCTAGGGCCGGTGGTTGGCGCTCACGTGCTCAAGAACCCCAGAGCCTGACGGGACCGAAAATTTTGAACGATCAGTCATTTCTCCCACACCAAAGGGGCCACAGTCAAAAGCTGTACGCGTGCCTCAGCAGGACAGCCTACCCTACCCAAAGCTCCACAGACCCTGGGGCTCAGGGCTTTCTTCCCAACTCGAGGGCCTCAAGTTCGCTCTCACTGGTGCCAGAGCACTTACCCCATTTTGGTCCACGAATGCGAACGTCCAGGGATTTCTCCCAGACCAAAGTGGCCACAGCCAAAAGCTGTACCTGTGCCTTAGCGGGACAGCCTATCCTACCCAAAACTCCACAGACGCTGGGGCTAACGGCTTTCTTCCCTACTCCAGGGTCCTACGTTCTAGCTCAATCGCGCCAGAATCCCAACGCCTGCCCAGCACCCAAAATGGCGAGCGTCCAAAAATTACTCCCACACCAAAGGGGACACAGACAAACCTCTAACCGTGCCTCAGCGGGACAGTTCACCCTACTCAAAGACCCACAGACCCTGGGGCTCAGGGCTTTCTTCCCAATTCGAGGGACTGACGTTGGCTCTCACTGGCGCCAGAGTACTTACCCCATTTTGGTCTCCACAAATGCGTACGTCCAGGGATTTCTCCCAGACCAAAGGGGCCACAGCCAAAAGCTGTACGCGTGCCTCAGCAGGACAGCCTATCCTACCCAAAGCCCCACAGACCCTGGGGCTCAGGGCTTTCTTCCCAACTCCAGGTCATGATGTTCATGCTCACTCGCGCCAGAGGCCCATCACTTCCCGAGACTCAAAATTGCCAACGTCCAGGGATTTCTCCCAGACCAAATGGGCCACAGCCAAAAGCTGTACGCGTGCCTCAGCAGGACAGCCTACCCTACCCAAAGCTCCACAGACCCTGGGGCTCAGGGCTTTCTTCCCAACTCGAGGGCCTCAAGTTCGCTCTCACTGGTGCCAGAGCACTTACCCCATTTTGGTCCACGAATGCGAACTTCCAGGGATTTCTCATCTACCAAATGGGCCACAGCCAAAAGCTGTACCCGTGCCTCAAAGGCACAGCCTACCCTACCCAAAGCCCCACAGACTCTGGGGCTAAGGGCTTTCTTCCCTACTCCTGGGCCCAACGTTCACGATCACTCGCGCCAGAGACCCATCACTTCCCGAGACTCAAAATTGTGAACGTCCAGGGACTATTCCCACACCAAACAGGCCAGTGCCAAAAGCTGTACGCGTGCCTCAGCAGGACAGCCTAACTTAGTCAAAAGCCCCACAGACCCTGGGGCTCAGGCCTTTCTTCCTAACTCGAGAGACTGACGTTGGCTCTCACTGGTGCCAGAGTACTTACCGCATTTTGGTCTCTACAAATGCGTACGTCCAGGGATTTCTCCCAAACCAAATGGGCCACAGCCAAAAGCTGTACGCGTGCCTCAGCAGGACAGCCTAACTTACCCAAAGCCCCACAGACCCTGGGGCTCAGGGCTTTCTTCCCTACTCCAGGTATGAGTTCATGCTCACTCGCCCAGAGGCCCATCACTTCCCGAGACTCAAAATTGCCAACGTCCAGGGATTTCTCCCAGACCAAATGGGCCACAGCCAAAAGCTGTACGCGTGCCTCAGCAGGACAGCCTACCCTACCCAAAGCTCCACAGACCCTGGGACTCAGGGCTTTCTTCCCAACTCGAGGGCCTCAAGTTCGCTCTCACTGGTGCCAGAGCACTTACCCCGTTTTTGTCCACGAATGCGAACTTCCAGGGATTTCTCATCTACCAAATGGGCCACAGCCAAAAGCTGTACCCGTGCCTAAGCAGGACAGCCTAGCCTACCCAAAGCCCCACAGACCCTGGGGCTCAGGGCTTTCTTCCCAACTCCAGGTCATGACGTTCATGCTCACTCGCGCCAGAGGCCCATCACTTCCCGAGACTCAAAATTGCCAACGTCCAGGAATTATTCCCACACCAAAGAGGCCAGAGCAAAAAACTGTACCCGTGCCTCAGCAGGACAGCCTAACTTAGCCAAAGCCCCACAGACCCTGGGGCTCAGGGCTTTCTTCCTAACTCGAGAGACTGACGTTGGCTCTCACTGGTACCAGAGCACTTACCCCATTTTGGTCCACAAATGCGTACGTCCAGGGATTTCTCCTCTACCAAAGGGGCCAGTGCCAAAAGCTGTACCCGTGCCTCAAAGGGACAGCCTACCCTACCCAAAGCCCCACAGACCCTGGGGCTCAGGGCTTTCTTCCCTACTCCTGGGCCCAACGTTCACGCTCACTTGCGCCAGAGCCCATACCCTTTCCGGATCCAAAATGGAACGTCCAGGGATTTCTCACCCAAAGGCCACAGCCAAAGCTGTACCCGTGCCTCAAGGACAGCCTACTACCCAACCCACAGACCTGGGGCTCAGGCTTTCTTCCTACTCAGGCTACGTTAGCTCTCCCGAGCCCCAACCCTGGCCCACCAAATGGCGACGTCCAGGGATTTCTCCACACAAAGGGCACAGCAAAGCCTGTACCGTGCCTCAGCGGGACAGTCCTCACTCAAAGCCCACAGACCCTGGGCTCAGGCTTTCTTCCAACCAGGCTTGTTTGGCGCAAGCTCATCCCAGAGCCTCAAAATTGTGAACGATCAGGGTATTTCTCCCACACCAAAGAGGCCAGTGCCAAAAGCTGTACCCGTGCCTCAGCAGGACAGCCTACCCTACCCAAAGCCCCACAGACCCTGGGGCTCAGGGCTTTCTTCCCAACTCGAGGGCCTCAAGTTCGCTCTCACTGGTGCCAGAGCACTTAACCCCATTTTGGTCCACGAATGCGAACGTCCAGGGATTTCTCCCAGACCAAAGGGCCACAGCCAAAAGCTGTACCTGTGCCTTAGCGGACAGCCTATCCTACCCAAAGCCCCACAGACCCTGGGGCTAAGGGCTTTCTTCCCTACTCCTGGGCCCAACGTTCACGATCACTCGCGCCAGAGCCCCATCGCCTTCACGGAATCCAAAATGGCGAGCGTCCAGGGATTTCTCCCACCCCAAAGGGGCCACAGCCAAAAGCTGTACGCGTGCCTCAGCAGGACAGCCTAACTTAGCCAAAGCCCCACAGACCCTGGGGCTCAGGGCTTTCTTCCCAACTCGAGGCCAACGTTGCTCTCACTGGCTCGCCAGAGTACTTACCCCATTTTGGTCTCCATCAGCTTCACACAAAGGCCAAGCAAACGACTCCTAAAGCTACTCAACCACAGACTGGTCAGGCTTTTTCACCGGGCTCACTCAGCCAACCACCTTAAAATGATCAGATTTCTCACAAAGGCACAAGTTCCTACGACGCCTACTACCCAAAGCCACGACCCTGGGGCTAGCTTTCCCATCGGCAGTTCGTCACTGCCAAGCCCACTTCGGTCAATGAGTCCAGATTCCCAAAGGCACCAAGCGTACTGCCAGGACACCTACTACAAGCCCAGACCTGGCTCAGGCTTTTCACAGTCGTGCCTCCGCAGAGCCTACCGATAAATGACGTCGATTCCCACCAAGCCAGCCAAGCTGTCGCTAAGACACTACTACCAAGCCACAACCTGGGCAGGCTTTTCCCTCTCGCAACGTCAGTCATGGCGCCCACGCCTGGACAAAATGAGTCAGATTCCCCACCAAAGGGCACAGCAACTTACTCCTAGCGGACAGCTACTCAAAGCCACAGACCTGGTAGGTTTCTCCACTCGGGCGTGCTCAGCTCAGACCAGGTCCAATGAAGTAGATTCTCCAACAAAGGCACAGCAAAAGCGACGTGCCAGACCCTACACCAACCACACCTGGGCTCAGCTTCTCACTCAGTCAGTCGCTCACGCAAGCATCCAACAATGATCAGATTCCCCACAAAGCAACAAAACCCCTCCTCAGACACCTATACAAGCCACAGACCCGGGCTCAGTTTTCACCGGGGCCTCAAGTTCCTCACTGGTGCAGCATTACCTTTTGTCAAACGATCCAGGATTTCTCCCACCAAAGGGCAACAAAAGCTGTACCGTGCCTAGGGACAGCCTACCTACCCAAAGCCCACAGACCCTGGGGCTCAGGGTTTCTTCCCTACTCAGGCCAGTTCTGTACGCCCAGAGCCCAAGCTCAGGACCAAATGGACGTCAGGATTTCTCCACACCAAAGGGCCAGCAAAGCTTACCGTGCCTCAGCGGACAGTACCCTACCAAAGCCCACAGACCCTGGGGTCAGGCTTTCTTCCAACTCAGGGCCGTTGCCTCACTGCGACCAGGCCTTACACCAAATTTGAACGTCAGGATTTCTCCCAACCAAAGGGGCCACAGCCAAAAGCTGTACGGTGCCTAGCAGGACAGCCTACTACCAAAGCCCCACAGACCCTGGGCTCAGGGCTTTCTTCCCAACTCCGGCATACGTTCATGCTCACTGCGCCAGAGGCCTCACTTCCCGAGACTCAAAATTGCAACGTCCAGGGATTTTCCAACAAAGAGGCAAAAACTGTACCCGTGCCTCAAGGACAGCCTCCCTACCAAAGCCCCGACCCACAGACCCTGGGGCTCAGGGCTTTCTTCCCAACTCGAGGGCCTGTGGTTGCGCTCACGTGCTCAAGAACCCCAGAGCCTGACGGGACCTAAAATTTTGAACGATCAGGCATTTCTCCCACACCAAATGGGCCACAGCCAAAAGCTGTACGCGTGCCTCAGCAGGACAGCCTACCCTACCCAAAGCTCCACAGACCCTGGGGCTCAGGGCTTTCTTCCCAACTCGAGGGCCTCAAGCTCAGCTCATCACTGGCCAGAGCCTACCCCTTAGTCCACAAATGCGTACGTCCAGGGATTTCTCCTCTACCAAAGGGGCCATACTCAAAAGCTGTACCCGTGCCTCAGAAGGACAGCCTAACTTAGCCAAAGCCCCACAGACGCTGGGGCTCAGGGCTTTCTTCCCTACTCCAGGGTCCAACGCTCTAGCTCAATCGCGCCAGAATCCCAACGCCTTCCCAGGACCCAAAATGGCGAGCATGCAAGCAATTTTTCCCATACCAAATGAGAGCACAGACAAACTCTAGCCTGCCTCAGCGGACAGTGACCTTACTCAAAGACCCCACAGACCCTGGGGCTCAGGGCTTTCTTCCCTACTCCTGGGCCCAACGTTCATGATAACTCGCGCCAGAGCCCCATCGCTCTCACGGAATCCAAAATGGCGAGCGTCCAGGAATTTCTCCCACACCAAAGGGGCCACAGCCAAAAGCTGTACGCGTGCCTCAGCAGGAGAGCCTGACTTACCCAAAGCCCCACAGACCCTGGAGCTCAGGGCTTTCTTCCCAACTCCAGGTCATGACGTTCATGCTCACTCGCGCCAGAGGCCCATCACTTCCCGAGACTCAAAATTGCCAACGTCCAGGGACTATTCCCACACCAAAGAGGCCAGTGCCAAAAGCTGTACCCGTGCCTAAGCAGGACAGCCTACCCTACCCAAAGCCCCACAGACCCTGGGGCTCAGGGCTTTCTTCCCAACTCCAGGGCCTCAGTCGTTCTCTCACTGGTGCCAGAGCCACATTACCCGCATTTGGCCACAAATGCGTACGTCCAGGGATTTCTCCTCACCAAAGGGGCCAAGTCTCAAAAGCTGTACCCGTGCCTCAAAGGCACAGCCTACCCTACCCAAAGCCCCACAGACCCTGGGGCTCAGGGCTTTCTTCCCTACTCCAGGGTCCAACGTTCTAGCTCAATCGCGCCAGAGCCCCAACGCCTGCCCAGGACCCAAAATGGCGAGCGTCCAGGAATTTCTCCCACACCAAAGGGGACACAGACAAACCTCTAGCCGTGCTTCAGCGGGACAGTTGACCCTACTCAAAGACCCACAGACCCTGGGGCTCAGGGCTTTCTTACCAACTCTAGGGCCTGTGGTTGGCGCTCACGCGCTCAAGAACCCCAGAGCCTGACGGGACCTAAAATTTTGAACGATCAGGCATTTCTCCCACACCAAAGGGGGCCACAGCCAAAAGCAGTACGCGTGCCTCATCATGACAGCCTACCCTACCCAAAGCCCCAAAGACCTTAGCGTTAAGGGCTTTCATCCCTTCTCCTGGGCCCAATGTTTGCGCTCACTCGCGCCAAAGGCCTATCAACTGCCCGAGACTCAAATTTGCGAACGTCCAGGGATTTCTCCCAGACCAAAGGGGCCACAGTCAAAAGCTGTACCCGTGCCTCATCATGACAGCCTATTCTACCCAAAGTCCCACAGACGCTGGGGCTCTGGGCTTTCTTCCCTTCTCCTGGGCCCAACGTTTGCGCTCACTCGCGCCAAAGGCCTATCAACTGCCCGAGACTCAAATTTGCGAACGTCCAGGGATTTCTCCCACACCAAAGGGGCCACAGTCAAAAGCTGTACCCGTGCCTCATCATGACAGCCTACCCTACCCAAAGCCCCACAGACCTTAGCGATACAGGGCTTTCTTCCCTTCTCCTGGGCCCAACGTTTGCGCTCACTCGCGCCAAAGGCCTATCAACTGCCCGAGACTCAAATTTACTAACGTCCAGGGATTTCTCCCACACCAAAGGGGCCACAGTCAAAAGCTGTACCCGTGCCTCATCATGACAGCCTATCCTACAAAAAGGACACAGCCGCTGGGACTCAGAGCTTTCTTCCCTTCTCCTGGGCCCAACGTTTGCGCTCACTCGCGCCAAAGGCTATCAACTGCCCGAGACTCAAATTTGCGAATGTCCAGGGATTTCTCCCACACCAAAGGGGCCACATTCAAAAGCTGTACCCGTGCCTCATCATGCACAGCCTATTCTACCCAAAGCCCCACAGACCTGGGGCTCAGGGCTTTCTTCCCTTCTCCTGGGCCCAACGTTGCGCTCACTCGCGCCAAAGGCCTATCAACTGCCCGAGACTCAAATTTGCGAACGTCCAGGGATTTCTCCCACACCAAAGGGGCCACAGTCAAAAGCTGTACCCGTGCCTCATCATGACAGCCTATCCTACAAAAAGGACAACAGCCGCTGGGGCTCGGAGCTTTCTTCCCTTCTCCTGGGCCCAACGTTTGCGCTCACTCGCGCCAAAGGCCTATCAACTGCCCGAGACTCAAATTTGCGAATGTCCAGGGATTTCTCCACACCAAAGGGGCCACAGTCAAAAGCTGTACCCGTGCCTCACCATGACAGCCTACCCTACCCAAAGTCCCACAGACCTTAGGGATAAGGGCTTTCTTCCCTTCTCCTGGGCCCAACGTTTGCGCTCACTCGCGCCAAAGGCCTATCAACTGCCCGAGACTCAAATCTGCGAACGTCCAGGGATTTCTCCTAGACCAAAGGGGCCACAGTCAAAAGCTGTACCCGTGCCTCATCATGACAGGCTACCCTACCCAAAGACCCCACAGACCTTAGCGATAAGGGCTTTCATCCCTTCTCCTGGGCCCAACGTTTGCGCTCACTCGCGCCAAAGGCCTATCAACTGCCCGAGACTCAAATTTACTAACGTCCAGGGATTTCTCCCACACCAAAGGGGCCACATTCAAAAGCTG